>OY979718.1:54002063-54602063 GCA_963855995.1 Muricea muricata | reverse complement strand
GTTTCTCTTCTTTTCTCCTTCCTTACGTCGTCAATAAAATTCAAACTACAGCAAGTCTTTGAGAACATTTTTCTTTCCAGATTTTTTCTTGCTTTCATTCGATGGAATTGCTGCTGTCCGAACTAACAAAGTCTTAACTAGACACTTTGTTTTGTTTGAAACTGATCAACTGATCAAACAACATAACTGATGACGGTGGCGAACAAATGTTGACCGGTTAGGAAATGTATTTCGTAAGCCGAAGGAGAGACCAACAGAGACACAAGTGAAAGGTATTGTGTATAAATTCAAATGTAAATCGTGTGATTTTACATATGTGGGTGAAAACAAAAGGTCGTGGAAGTCAAGATGGACAGAACACAAACCTGGAATTCGACGTATGATTGCGTCGTCGATAAATGAACACACGAAACAACCAGCCATGATATATACTCAGATGATGTGCAGATATTAGAAAAAGATAGGTTATTAGTGATTTAGTAGTTTATTTTTAATAAACGTTTTAGATACACTTTTATTTGTATCATGTCTTTTAGTGATCGCCCAATATATTTTGAGGTATTTTGTACATAATTTAATTATGGTCTGGATATCCATTGAGCACTCTTTCAAAAGTTTTTATCAACGGCAAAACCTAATACTATATATGTAAATATATATGTATATATATATATATATATATATATATATATATATATATATATATATATATATATATATATATATATATATATATATATATATATATATATATATATATATATATATATATATATATATATAGATAAATAGATAAAACAACTTTGAGTTACTTCATAGATTTTATTTACTACAAATTTGTTTCGTATAGTAAGCAAAAGCCTACTACACTCGTCAGGTAAAATCGCAACTGGAGCCTATGTGCGGAATATGAGATGTATAAGCGTGAAATGCGTTGTGTAATATGTGTAATGTAATATGTGTAATGTCTATATAAGGTATGCGTGCTTCGTGCGCCCATAAATTGAGATACTGCTATTTGCTGCAAAGCAAATGCTTTTTCCTGTGTCTGCAGCCCGATACAAGTTCATTTCTACAGTTAAGGGAGCTAAGTTCTGGATGGCGGATAATAACAAATTTCTCATATAAGCAAAGGTTACAGCGCTTTGTAGCATTCGAGTATGGCTTGCATTTCTTTAAAATTTTCCATTTGATGGAGAACTTCACGTCTGCGTCCTTCAGAGACCAAATGTGTTTACTGAGTTCCGTGGAGTTTCTATACTTATCGTGCCGAAATGAAGTGTTATGGTTTGCGTATCTTGTCTTGAACTTTCCTTCTGTTAACCCTACGTAACTGTTTTCTTCACTGTTGTCCTCTCGTGTCACGATAGCCTGATACACAATTCCTTCATTCAGACATTTTCCATCAACCGGGCAGGCATTCGGCTGCCGACAATTGCATGCGTTGTCGGTGGCAGAGGAAGTCCGGACTTCTCTTCTAAGTATGGACTGATTCTTTGCCGTGATTAGTTTCTCCATGCTGGGCATGCAGCTATAGCTTAACTTCACGGTGTTCCTGTTAAAAATTTTGTGCAGTAGGTTGCTCTTGGGGAAGCATTCATCGATAATTTTCAGGAATTAAGGTATGGCCGATGTTGGTGGCTACATTAGCGTTGATAAACCATAGAATGTTTCTTTGCCTGGATCTTTTGTCTTTGCTTGGTTGTGGGTCGAAATTTAAGTTGTAATTATAGCCGCTTTTCCTGAGGGCTTCTTGGTATGGGGGTGCGGCAGAGTCAAAGGAGCGCTTGTCAGACGAGATGTTGGACAGCCTTCGGTTGATTGCTGCGGGTAGGTTACGTAGAATTGGTGGCGGGTGATTGCTGTGGCAATTGATGTACTGCGGTGTATTTCCGGGCTTTGTGTAAGGTCTAAAGGACTGCGTTCTCAAGTCAAGGGTAACATCGAGAAAGTTAACACATTTTTTATTTGCTTCGATTGTAAGCTTCAGGTTGTGTTCGCCGAATGTGCTACATATTTTCTTCTTGATACACTCGATTTTTCTTGGTGGGAGTTTGAAGGCAGCTAGACCATCGTCTCTGTAGAGGCCAATATTAGATCTATAACTCAGAGGTAATTGAGACAGTAGGTAGGAGCCAACAAGTTCGCACGTTTCGGCGCCGTCAAAGCTGTCCATATATAGTAACGTCAAAGTGTGAGTCGGCAGATTTCTTGCACCAGGTTTGATTGTCGTTAAAGAGCACCGACCTCTTAGCTTGGATGACAATTTCCTTCTCTTCTTCGGTTATCTCGTCATATTCGGCCGCGAACGACAAAGCTTTGGTTAGTAGATCCTCTGAAATTGATGGGTAGAAATCAACCACGTCAAAACAGATGAACGAGTGATCTGGTTTGTCAGGGATGTTCTTGAACCACGCGAGAGCCGATTCTGTATCTTTCCACTGGTTTAACCCGGTTGCTTTAACCACTTTCGAGTTGATTCTCTCCAAGATTTTCTTGCTGACTTTGCCGATTTCTGATTTGGATGGATTAATAAGCCTGCACGTTGGATGGATTAATAAGCCTGCACGTTGGATGGATTAATAAGCCTGCACGTTGGATGGATTAATAAGCCTGCACGTTGGATGAAGTCAGCAAGAAAATCTTGGAGAGAATCAACTCGAAAGTTGTTAAAGCAACCGGGTTAAACCAGTGGAAAGATACAGAATCGGCTCTCGCGTGGTTCAAGAACATCCCTGACAAACCAGATCACTCGTTCATCTGTTTTGACGTGGTTGATTTCTACCCATCAATTTCAGAGGATCTACTTACCAAAGCTTTGTCGTTCGCGGCCGAATATGACGAGATAACCGAAGAAGAGAAGGAAATTGTCATCCAAGCTAAGAGGTCGGTGCTCTTTAACGACAATCAAACCTGGTGCAAGAAATCTGCCGACTCACACTTTGACGTTACTATATATGGACAGCTTTGACGGCGCCGAAACGTGCGAACTTGTTGGCTCCTACCTACTGTCTCAATTACCTCTGAGTTATAGACCTAATATTGGCCTCTACAGAGACGATGGTCTAGCTGCCTTCAAACTCCCAACAAGAAAAATCGAGTGTATCAAGAAGAAAATATGTAGCACATTCGGCGAACACAACCTGAAGCTTACAATCGAAGCAAATAAAAAATGTGTTAACTTTCTCGATGTTACCCTTGACTTGAGAACGCAGTCCTTTAGACCTTACACAAAGCCCGGAAATACACCGCAGTACATCAATCGCCACAGCAATCACCCGCCACCAATTCTACGTAACCTACCCGCAGCAATCAACCGAAGGCTGTCCAACATCTCGTCTGACAAGCGCTCCTTTGACTCTGCCGCACCCCCATACCAAGAAGCCCTCAGGAAAAGCGGCTATAATTACAACTTAAATTTCGACCCACAACCAAGCAAAGACAAAAGATGCAGGCAAAGAAACATTCTATGGTTTATCAACGCTAATGTAGCCACCAACATCGGCCATACCTTCCTGAAAATTATCGATGAATGCTTCCCCAAGAGCAACCTACTGCACAAAATTTTTAACAGGAACACCGTGAAGTTAAGCTACAGCTGCATGCCCAGCATGGAGAAACTCATGACGGCAAAGAATCAGTCCATACTTAGAAGAGAAGTCCGGACTTCCTCTGCCACCGACAACGCATGCAATTGTCGGCAGCCGAATGCCTGCCCGGTTGATGGAAAATGTCTGAATGAAGGAATTGTGTATCAGGCTATCGTGACACGAGAGGACAACAGTGAAGAAAACAGTTACGTAGGGTTAGCAGAAGGAAAGTTCAAGACAAGATACGCAAACCATAACACTTCATTTCGGCACGATAAGTATAGAAACTCCACGGAACTCAGTAAACACATTTGGTCTCTGAAGGACGCAGACGTGAAGTTCTCCATCAAATGGAAAATTTTAAAGAAATGCAAGCCATACTCGAATGCTACAAAGCGCTGTAACCTTTGCTTATATGAGAAATTTGTTATTATCCGCCATCCAGAACTTAGCTCCCTTAACTGTAGAAATGAACTTGTATCGGGCTGCAGACACAGGAAAAAGCATTTGCTTTGCAGCAAATAGCAGTATCTCAATTTATGGGCGCACGAAGCACGCATACCTTATATAGACATTACACATATTACATTACACATATTACACAACGCATTTCACGCTTATACATCTCATATTCCGCACATAGGCTCCAGTTGCGATTTTACCTGACGAGTGTAGTAGCCTTTTGCCTACTATACGAAACAAATTTGTAGTAAATAAAATCTATGAAGTAACTCAAAGTTGTTTTATCTATTTATCTATTTCGCTCTACTTCGGTATTGAGCACTCTATTTGTATGACTTGGAAACAGTGGATATATTTTTTATATTCATTAATCTATATCTATATATATATATATATATATATATATATATATATATATATATATATATATATATATATATATATATATATATATATATATATATATATGTATATATATATATATATATATATATATATATATATATATATATATATATATATATATATATATATATATATATATATATATATATATATATATATTATATATATATATAATGTGCTAGTTTTGGTTAGCGAAATACAAGAGTGCTCAATGACATATAGACAGAGCGAAATGTATAATTGTGCAAAATACCTCAAAACTTACCACTACAGTCTGTTTCATCCAGGTCTTCACCTGGTCTATCACCTGAAAAGCAATAGACAGAGCGAAATGTATAATTGTGCAAAATACCTCAAAACTTACCACTACAGTCTGTTTCATCCAGGTCTTCACCAGGTCTATCACCTGAAGATTCCCTCTGGATGAAATAGACTGTAGTGGTAAGTTTTGAGGTATTTTGCACAATTATATATATATATATATATATATATATATATATATATATATATATATATATATATATATATATATATATATATATATATATATATATATATATATATATATATATATATATATAGGGTCTATATATAGGGTCTATAAATAAGGTCTATTAATTTGAATATGAAAAAAAATGTTTATATGTAATAATGTAGACAACAACGGAGTACTACGCGTTCGTTTTCTAAAGTTGAACGTCTATTCATCTTCAAAAGCATGTCCTCTTGCATTGATGCAACGTGTTGCTCGTGTGACCATGCAGTCAAAAGAACGTTGGATTGTTTGCTGGTCGATGTTGCGGCATTCGGTAACAATTGCTTCACGAAGCTGTCTCAAATTGTTGGGTTGGCCATCATGCGGCACGTTCCAAATTCTGTAATCAATTTGTAAATACCGTCGAGCAAAACCCTGGTTTCCTAGATCAGTTAATAGTATCAGACGAAGCAATTTTCAGCTTAAATTCGGAAATAAACACAAGGAATGTCAGGAAATACGCATCGCATGGCGATGGGCACCCAGCCACAAACCCAGAACCACAACAGCCTTGTTTTTCTAAATTTTAATAATTGCTTTCCAAAAGTTCGTAAAACAAAAATAAAAGAGAATATCCATCTGTCTAATGTTTCGATTTGAACTTCATTTAAACACTGTGGGTACGATAAAATAAAAGCATTAATTAAGGCAATTTAAGGCCATTTTTAGCAAATTTGTGCACTTTTGCAAAATGCATATTGAAATTGAAACTTCGATATCTCGGCGAATATTGCATGAAAAAGCATATACGGCATATCAAATTTTAAGTTAGACATTAATGAAAGCGAGGAACATGTTTTCCATGTGATAAACTCTTTAGTTTCGGCGTTATGCTTAGTCAAACAGGTTAACTTTTTTTTGCGCCACCCGGTATATATATATATATATATATATATATATATATATATATATATATATATATATATATATATATATATATATATATATATATATATATATATATATATATATATATATGTATTTTGAAACAGTCAAGCAGTAGTTTCATAACACCGCAGCTGACGGTGAACTTGAGCAATTTTAAATACTGCGCCATATATAAGCTATTGGCTGCTTCACAGTGGCGTAGCCAGCGTCGATAATTGGAGGGGCGAATATTCATATATCGCGTTTTGCATCATTAATTTCTTTTGAAATCTAATGTTGTTACGGTCTGTGAACACAAATATATGAATATTCGCCCCTCCAATTATCAACGCTGGCTACGCCACTGCTGCTTCAACACAATACGGTTAAACCGTTAATATAAAGTAAAGTAAGAATGCCATCAAGCTATGTTGGTCATGTGATAAAACATGTTGGAGATGTCTTTATGCTTTATCTTCCTTTGATACATTGAAACTGCACTATTTGTAAAAAAATGGCAAACAGCTTTTCTCATATTGATGAAAGGTTGAAGTTTAGAAGATGAGCATTTATGGAGAAATTCCAATTTATAAATCTACGGATCGAAATAATTGAGGAAAATGTGAACGTAAAATATTAAGTGTTTTTTAATGAGCACATACGAGAGTATATATTGCTTGCTGTCTTGGCATTTCCTAAATTTGATAATAAATATCTTAACCATTTTTCTTGCATTCCACAATCACCTGAGCCAGCTACTGTGTTAAATGCAAGCTCAAAACATTCATCAATGCTTAAGCAAAAAATCGGTCAATAATCTTGCCGCAGCTGTACGAGATGCGCCAACATGATGTTTTTTTAACTCATATCAACGATTACCTTTTGGTGAAGCCGCAATTTTAAACAAAGTAAATTGAATGAGCACGGCGCGTGCATACAAAAGTATCCCAGAGTCATAACGAAGTAAAAATGTAAATTGATCATCGCAACGTAGATGAGCCCAAGCAAAGATTATTCTATAAACTTTCTTTTTTTTTCCTTGTATACGACATTTTATTCTCGTTACAAACCAGGTGGTTGGCAATTAACAAGCCATTTCTGAGGTATTGTTTCAAAAAGAAAAGCGAAGCATTTAGGGACAACAAAAGTGGTTTCTTTATTGAAAAGGCTGCGTGTGTTGTTAAACAAAAGCCGCACAGAGGGAGCTTGATTAGCGCTCTGTATGGTCGGCAAAGAACAAAACCAAAACAATATTAGAAAGATGAAAACATTGTTGATTAACAAAGGATGCGAACGACTCAAATAATAAGACTGAGCTAAAATTAATGAGGGGTTAGTTATTGATCTATTTTGTTTCTAGACTTCAAGGACTCAATATTATTAAAGGAAAAATATCTTCTACTTTTTCATGAAAAAAAGCCTAAAGAAAACATAAAAGAAAAATGCATCACTTATAAATGTGTTTGTTATCTTTTTATCACTTGAAATGAGCGCATTTCAATCTCTTCCTCGTCTTAAAAGTATAATTTCCAGTTTATATTTGAATATTTAAAGCGAGCAATAATGATCCAGCCGTTAATTTGGATCAAAGGAGCGAAGGATTAGCGAAGGTGCCGTATAATAATTGTTTTGAAAAAACAGGACGCAATGTGTTAACGTATTGTGAGAATTACTCTGCTTAAAAATGCAAACTTCGAAACCTGTGGGCACATGATTAAATTTTGTTTAAACATATGCGCACTGTTAAGAACTATAGCTGACAAAAATACGTACTGATTAGCAATACCGCGGTCGTGCGCTCAAAGCACTTAAATTGTCGGAGGCTATGTGATCTTTGCATAAAAAATTAATGCTTATGAAACTGTAAATTCGTCTTTTAGTAAAAGACGAAGCACTTTAGATGAAATAAATAGGTCATGCATCTGCTGATGAGAAATGAAAAGCTTAAGTCAATATCACAGCATGCGTTGTATTAACGATAGTCAAACATACTATACCCACTACAAATTTATTGAAGTTTTTTAAGATATCTTTGAAGACGTTGCAGAGGAATACTTAGATCAATAACTATATCAGATATAACTTTTAAAAGATAATCGTCATTATTGAAAGCAGTTTTTATCAAGTTGCTCACTTAAAGAATCTATAAACATTCAATATTCATTGCACGCGGTATTGTTACTACCACCCACCTTTTCAAGGAGCTTTTTAATTGCCATTCAGCCGTATTTACTTTGAGCCATTCTTTACCTCAATTCCAGCTATTGTGTTTAGAGATGATTTAGATGTAATTCTTTGTTATGGAGATACTCGGACAGCAAACAAGTGTAATTCTTCGAGGTTTGACATGCACTATGTCTGTCTTCATCATTCATTAAATGATTTTTCAACAAACATCACTTCGACTCATGTATATTTTATAAAACGTTATCGCCTGTTATTACTTGGACTTTCGGCGTCCATATTGCTATAATTATCTATCTAGCGAAGAAAAATTTTCCACAAAATTATTGCAATCAAAATAAATTGTTTTCGTAAATACATTAGTTTTATCATTCAGTCAAACATAACGATATTCTTTCAAAACGACAGATATACTTGACACATATTCAGCAATGTTCATCAATCTTGCGGCAGAGTTAAAAGACGCCACTTCGAGCTTACTGTTTACTTCTGTATTACTGTTGTTTGTCATTCGCTTTATTGGAGAATTTTAAGCAATAAAACGTTACCTTTTCAGCATGCATAGTTTAATATCGAGTTCCAACGTTACTTTTAATGACTTACGCACGCAGCAAAAAAACATCGCCAGGCCTAGGTGGATGAATTTGCGCATGCACGGACTAATAATCGACGCGTGGTAATCGTGTAGCGTATATTTCATACGACTTATATGTGAAACTTATAAGTACAGAAAAAACATGACTCTGTCACAAAATTTGATATAATTTGAAAAATTTGGCTGGAAATTTTTCAATAAATTTCGCCATTCATATAGTCATAGTACAAGCAATTCTAATAAAGCTGCCCTTTATCGCTTAGAGATCCGACCTGATACAGACATAACATGTGAAACAAAACGAGTAAATATTAAAATAAAAAAAGTTTATGCTTTGAAACTGTGTGTTTCATGTACAAACGAGTAAAGGGCAGCTGTGCTAGGGTGTAGCTATACAGGAAGTATTTCTGCATACTTTAGTCAGGAAGACTTCTTCGCGCATATATCTATATCTACAAGAGTATATATACATACAGTATTGCCATATATATATTTACAATATTCCTACATTCTTTGAGTCCTTTTCTCTAAAATCATCTCACAACAAAACATAAGCTACAGGTCTGCCTCGCATGTCAGCGTTAGGCCATGAACAGTTACAAGGCACTGCATACTGCCCTGCCGGAGAACTGGGCCCACCACTGTGTGTGTGAGTGTGTGTATGTGGAGCTGCATTTGAATTCACTGGGGATGTTGGAATAAGAGATGAATGATTCAACCTTGACTGGGGTGTGATACCGGGATAGGGTGAATAATAAGGAGCTGTAGTCAATAGTTCTGGTCTTGGTGTGTTCATATCATAAGCTGCAGCGTATTGTGTGTAGTTTGATTCAAGTCTACTGTTGGTCGAGGTTGTTGTCATGAATGATCCTGCCTTTACTGTTGCATTGTAATCAGGTGATATAAATGATCTGGCAGAAGGAAGACTTAACGTTGGATATTTCGTTAAAGGATCTAGGATAGGTTGGAATGGTAATGGAAATGCATAACGGTCTTTCTTTAACAACGATTTTGGTTTTCGTCGTGGTCTGTATTTGTAATCAGGATGTTCTTTCATGTGCAATGCTCGAAGCCGCCTAGCCTCTTCGATGTGCGGTCTTTTGTCCTCTTCAGTCAGTTCTTTCCATAATTCACCAAGTTGTTTCGAGATTTCTGAGTTATGCATCTTCGGATTTTCTTCCGCCATCTTCTTCCTCTCAGCACGGGACCAAACCATGAAGGCATTCATCGGTCGTTTAATGTGACTTTCTGACTTCGAAGACATTTTTAGACCTTTTTTTATTCTGTAGATTTTAAACCTACAACAATTGAGGAGATGAAACACCGTTGTAAAAAATGAATTACATAACACCTACAGGCTAACAGAAATCAATGATATGCTTGCCATTGCTTTGTCCTATATATAGCTACAAAAATAGATTTTTTTATCATATGTGAATGATTGATATATACCAATCTTCATTGAAAAACTAAGTTTCGATCTGGCAATCCCATTACAAGACATCTTAGTTGGCCAAATTTCATAGTTAGGCTTGCTTTGTATACAGTCCTTAAGAAACATTTATTAACTTAATATGCGAGGCAAACCAACATGCTGCGTTCTGCTCTCACCTTCGTATTTTTACATTATGCCAAAGTGTTTTGCGTTTTCTGGTGGCAGATGTGGCTTTATCAGCTCATTTTACAATTTATGTATCAAAAAATTGGTTTTTACATTTAACAAATCCTTGTTTGTCATGTGGAATTTTCTGAAATCCTCGTTGATGCGCTAGCACATGGATAGGCATATATTATTTTTGCAGGTAAAAAACTACACTTGTCTAAATGTGAAGAAATTGAGATGCGACTGTGTTTGACGTTGTGACACACTATTTATACATGGGGTTTAAATGCTTGGTGGTTTTAAATTGTGTGCATGTTTCATTTTACTAAATTATTCTGCATATTTAGAGCTAAAAATATTGTGATATGAGTTTAGTCAAGCATAACTCAGGCTGGTATAGCACGCTTAGTCACTCAGTTGCTGCTGTCATCAATTAACTTTCTTGTCTCAAAAATCATTGATGTTTGAAGAAAAATATATCCATCAACATGACTTGACTGCAACATCAGTTCGCACAAAAGAAGATTTCACGCTTTCGCCAGACGCTTAAAGGTTTTGATCCTTTGGATAACTTGGAGATTAAAAGAAATGACTTGGGAAAATCATTTGCAGCAATAAATCTTCGCATTCAGGTGTCATTGATCCCCTTCTCAACGTAACCAAAGTCTATATAGGGCGAACCTAATATTATTACATATAGCTAGTAAGGGAGACAGTCAATGGCTGCGATATTTGCACACGGTGTGTCCTTCGACTGCGTTATTATATATACATAGTGTGTTTTCCAAAGCGCAATTACATAGACATAATAACAAACCAAACTTAAAAAATAAATTTCAAAGTTTACCTGCTTTTTGGCACAAAGTTAGTGAGTTATTTGACAATTAGTTTTCAAAGTTGTGTTGAGAATATGATCCTTATGCTACTAATCCTTCCTTCATGAATCCTTTTCCTCTCAGTCTAGTTAATATGAAATTTGACTTGACCCGGTTCACTCGCTGTTTGCCGAGTGCCTTGTCCAGTTGTCTGCAGCGCAAAGATCTTTCCACTTGTGATGTACGCCGCTACAGCACATTAAATGAATTGCAAGTCGGTACTTTCGGCATAGATCAAAGTGAAAACCTGAAAACGTGATCAAATCAAATTCATGCATCGCACACAATGACAAATATTTTAATTTGCTAGGGGTGGGGGAGACGTCCACCATTCTATTGCTGGCTAATTTTTGAACAAAATAATTTTCAATCCGACGAATTGCAGAAAATAACGGCACAAAGTTTAATTGGAAACTTCTCGATCTTTTTTTAATAATTTTCTAAGAATGGGACATAATGAAAATTTTTTATTTTCAACTGCGAACAACTTGAAATACATACGAACGAAAACTAAAAGAAGACAACAGTCTTAAAGAAGACTGTTTTTGAGACATTTTTTCTACTTAAATATCGCAGTTTGTAGTGTGATTGGTGGAAAATTTAAATACGATAACATGTTACACAAACATGAGTAAAGTGTTTACTACCGACAACATTATTACTTTTTGTTCAGTTTTTTGCTCATTGTTATACTGCATTGTATTCACATGTCGTTACTAAAAATCCCACAAGCCACAATATATAATGATGTGCGCATATTGTATAGAAATGTCTTTATATATAGACAATGTGTTTTAGTTGATCAGACTGCTCCAGCTAACATCTAAATGTACAACCTCGTGTCGGTTTCATCAATCAGCCGACTTTATATTAAACTAAAAGTAGCCAAGTTTTATTAAAATATAATATGTCAAATATTATATATTAACATAAATAACGGTTCGTGTATTATACTATTTTGTGCGTGTATATATTCTTGAACCAGCCCGACAGTTGATCAATTATGAGAAGTTCATTTTGCATGCATAACAATATATTATACAATGTATATATATATATAGTCCACTTCATATACTACATTTACCTCTCTTCATTTGTTTTGTTCCAGATAATACCCAACGAATTTATTACAACATGGCTATAGAATCGGCTTACATGCACTTCAATGAGGCATACATTCTGTCTAGTCGATAAATTAGTTTTATTTTTTATTACCTTTGTTTGATGAGGAGAGAAAACATTGCTATCAAACTAAGAAAGAAGATAAAAGACATATAACTGACGACAAGCTGTTTCCTGTGTTTGAAAATAAACTTTTGTTTTGCTATCTCCCCGGGTAGGAAATGGGCGGCATTATTAAGACAATCATCATATACTACTCTTCTGTCATGAATTTTATTTAGACGTCACAATTTTAGACGTCGCAAATTATTTCTTAGAACGACGAAGAATAAAGGCCTTTATATTAAAGCAAAAATGCAAGAGAATAGCAAAAAACTGATGTAGACATACTAAAGAGAACATATAATTTTAGCTGTCATAACACGGAAATATATTGTGTAAACGAGACGAACATGTGCGATTCAACAATTTACGTCCAACTGTTAAGTTTAATTTCTCAAAACAATTCCTTTATTTGCTTGTATAATACTTGCTCGTAATAAAAGACGGCCTGAGTATTTTTAACAAAGGCGTTGTCTGTATAAGACGCATAGCATTTTACATTAAATTTCGTGCTCCACTAGAAATCATGAAGAAATTGTGTAGAACTATATTTAGGTGCGTGTATAATGTCACTAGCTTCTGGCTTTGCGCAATTTGAAAGGTAGTTATGTTCTGTTTCTGGATGTATTGCTCCGAAAGAAACTTACATAATTAAATAAATCTTGTGGAAAAGAAATAATTAGAACAAATGGACATTATGGATGCACTGTTGACATCCAATATATGTATATTCAGGACAATCAATATCGAATGAAGAACCGCTTCATCTTGACGTAGCTTTACCGCATTCTCAGCTTAAAAGGCTGTGCGCGTTTGCACTTAATGAAAAGATAAGGATGATTTCTTACATTTTACATTCGATTACTCCGCCATGGCAACGCAACCTAAACCAAGCCAGACCTCACAAGGCTGCATACAAACGTTCTCATGAACTATGTATGTAAGAACAATATTTGTGAGCAGAATTATTTATCATGAGTATCAAGAGACAAAAACTCTATCGGTAAAAGCAAAACAGACAATGTATTGTGAGGCGCTAAGTGATTTCTTGCGCGGTTCAGCAAAACAAATTAGCTTTTCCTTTAAAACTATAGCATTGCATTAAAAATTTATATCGTAAATTGAAGTGGGAACTATTTGAATTACTTATGATAGCGATAAAGACAATATGGCTCTGGCTTAACTCTTAAAATATTGTATATAATACAAACGAGATATTATTTGTCCCATTCTTCGCGGCAATAAACGAAAGCAGAATTCATATCCGCTCGAAAAAATTAAACAAATTAACAATGAGATTCTTCCTGGATAAAATAACACTGAAAGAAACCGACAAACTGAAATGATTAGTATAATGAAGTCAGTTTTAATAGTGTTTTCAAAACAGAGTTCTTTAATTGTTCGAGTTGCAATTGTGAGCACCTGCAGTATATATCAAACAGTAGGCCTATAGTTAAAAAACTATAACAAAGCTCATACATACAGCAAACATTTGATCAAATCGTTTTGCCGTTTAGTCGAATAAAGTTATCTCTTTCTTGTATTGTCGAAGGTGTATCTTTTAACGTTAAAACACAAAGGTTGCTGTCAAATCCAACCGCATAAGAGTGTATTATAGAAACTTTTGAAAGCTTCTTATCTTAATATTGGTCCAATATTTAAAGCAGAAACAATATTTACTGATGACAATAATTTGATAAACTTCATTTTTATTTAGCCAACACGTTTACTATATAGGAAGATACATATATTATTCACTATTAGTTTGTATACCAGTCTGATTCAGTCATTAAATATCTAGCAATGAAAACCTACTAGGAAATTTATATACATGAAATATTTCAGTTGTTGTCTCTCATTGTTGTAGACTGATACTATAAATGTCGGGAACTGAATCATGGAAGTACGTGCACGCATAAATGCAGTTGTCCTTTTAGATTCTCAATACTGAAGTTAGTGATAGTTTCAGTACATCAATCAAATATATATCATGAGGTACAGCAGAATTAGATGCAATATCATTTTCAACACGAGTTTCAAAACAGTTTTACAATTCGGGTGCACGTGCAACACATGCATATATGCTTCGCATGTATTGTTATACAAGGCAAACTTTGTATTCATACACTCTACAAGATTCAAATCCATCCCCCTCCCCTCTTCACCCAGGCTAACAGAGCGCAGCACTATTCTAATTTCTAGCCTGGCACCGAGAGAGAGGGATTGAGCGAGGGATAATATGTCCACTGACCTAGCAAATATGACAAATTGTCTGGAGTAGGACAAAAGCGAAGCTTCTTTTTAATTTAATATAATAAAGCGACCATAATATGGGCTAAACCTGGCTTGCGAGGTAGTCTCTGGTCAAGGAAAAGTAAACTAAACTCCGAAATCTTTATATCTTTGTGTTGTCATATGTGTATAGTTGAGAGTGGGCGGTCGGAGCACTGAGCTTTACTAATATATCTGGAGGAGCGGCTCCTATACTTGCTTCAGTAATCGGAGTGTCGCCAAAAACATGGCGGATTTCGGCCTCTGCTGACGCCAGATCCACGCCATATGGTTCCTCAGCCTAAAGGTATTTGCCACTGACTGGGCTCAATTGTAAAGCAGGCTCATCTTTCACGCCCCCCTTTTGTTTTTCTTTTCAAAAATGTTTTTTGTCTTTCAGTTTTCGCTGTAAATTTTGGGGGTTTTAAAAGCTTTTTTCATGTTTGCTGGACGCTTCACCAACTTTTGAAAAACTTATGCGCAAGTTTTACAAGTTATCGCGGACAGGAAAGGACAAAAAACCTCGAAATATATTGGTAAAAACAATATTTCAAGGGACAATTGGATTGGTATAAAACCGAAAAAATTGCAGTTCTCATTCACGAGCAAAAAACAAAATATTTCCAGCTAAAATTGTTGAGTGTAACGTATTTTTAGGAACGAGTATTTTTGTCTTTTAAGTCCGCTTTGTTGTACATCAACATTTGTTATATGGTTATGTTTGTATACCTGGTTTTTACAATCATGCTTTAATGTTTTTGAAATTGCTTACATTCATCGGCATCTTGTTTTCATGTGAACGTTGTACATCAAGCCTTTTTGTTTCTTAACTGTCTTGAATGTTTATAGTTTACTGTAGATAGTAGAACTGAAAGTCTCGCATTTTAAAAATATTTTGCAATTTACATACACGTTTTTGTGTCTCCTATAGTATTTTTTTGCAAATAATATTGTATATAATTTTGCTCACAACGTTCAAGCATATAGTTCAAGTATGCTTGCTTGAGTCAAGCTTTCTCTCTCTTTTCCCCCTATGTTTAAGTTTGTGTTTGCGTTTTCTTGAATAACCAGTATATAATCTGACTATTATACTTGTTTACCCCAAAACCATTCCACAACTATGCAGCTGAAAGATGTATTACTGTATTTGTTTAAACTATTTGAATTAACTAAGGTATAATTTTTCACTACCAGCACTCCACAGAGATAAATACTCCACACAAGAAATGAGTACTACCTGTAATATGTATGATATGGAGTGAGGGAATTGACTGCTGACAATAAAAGTACAGTATTAAGATGGCTAATCTAAATCCCCAATGAGGTGGAAAGGATGAAGCTCTCATCTCTCCATTATCCATCTTGTGCATTCCTCCTCCTTTTCTTCTTATGATTTCTACTGATTTTGAATTTTGTTAACAACTTATTAAATAATGTATTCTTGTTTATTACAAAACTAATCCACAGTGATACACTTCTTAGTCATATTAAAGTTTATATTTAAAGTGAAAAAATTCAAGGTTTAGTAATTATTAAACTAACAATGAGTCATTGAAGAAAAACACCTACTCCACATTTAGCAAGAGTAAATCCTAACTCCACTTGAGCAATGTATGCTCCCTGTAGTGGCATGAGGATATTATATTATGCTGATACTATAATAAAAATGCTAAATCATCTGATGGTTGAGAGGATGATGTGAATCTCCCATCTCTGCATTATTGTTGCAGATGTTTTCTGAAATTACAATAATTTCTAAAACTACATTGTATACTATTATGACTATGACATAACTATCACTGTGTTGTCCAAATGGGCTTTTATTTATGATCTCTTCTCAATTTTGATGTGGTATAGATAATAGATTGTTAGTGCAACATTTGAAGAAAACAGTTGTACTGCACAAAATATTACACATAATATGACATATATCCATGTTGACAGTCATGGTAGAATACATAATAAGTTAGGGTGGGAGTGTTTTGCTCTAGTTCTTGGTACATTTCATTAAAATCTGCAATAAAATGAGAAACAAATTTACCACCTTGTTTGTGTTTAATTGATGTATAGAAACATGCAAGGCAATAATTAAAACCACTGAGTGTGCAGCACTCCCCATGATGAATAACCATCAGGTGTTGGACAGTAAAATAAGAAATGAGGTTCATAATGCATCCTACCAAACACATTACTCAAAAAAAGGAAAAAAACAGTAAAATGTAAATTTGTGGGTTTAGAGGCATGACCCAAAATGTTATTTTATGCACCACTGACACTACATTGCATTTCAAAAACAAGCTGAGTTAATTGCTCGTTTATCTACTCTTCAATCTACAATTACTTTGCAAACAGAGGTCACAGAGGCATAGATGTTTTTATCAGGCACAGAGAGATTGTTCCACACTGTCAAGTGATATAATTTGCTTCAGTATCAAACTGCAAATGGGCAAATATTAAATCATGGATACATGACCATAAGCATTCATCAAGGAAAACGTGTTGTCTATATAAATAATATCAAAAACAGCTCTATTAAAGTACAAGTCAGTGCCTGATGCTGAAGACAGAAATGTTTATACCGATATACCCAATAAATAAACAGACTTTGCATCAGCGTTTGACAAAAAATTTTTACGCACTTCTGTAAACTTCAGGAATCAAAATGCAAACTTAGCCCGTAAAACGGTATAAAATTGAAAGTTTCGAGATTCTTACCTGCTAGAAGAAACATTCCACATTATTTTTACAAATCCTTGCGTCCACGAGCGAAAAACAGCCTATTTTATCTTTGATTTTTTTTCCCGAAAACAACCAAGCCATAAAGTTTTTTGCAAAAAACAGGGGGGCAAAGGTCTTCTTAAAAGCTCGAGATCGCGGTTGGTCAGTGGTAAATACCTGTAGGCTGAGGAACCATATGGCGTCAGCAAAGGCCAAAATCCGCCATGTTTTTGGCGACACTTTTTCATGCCGAGCCGCTCCTCCAGATATATTAGTAAAGCTCAGTGGGTCGGAGTGAGACTCGTCTACTTTTGAGTGATTGGAAAGTTTAGAATAGTGAAATATGAACTTGCCTAGCTTGAATGACGTTTACCATCTTCATGAACCGATTGCATTATGGGCAAAATTTTGAAAAAAGTTGAAATCGTAAAATTTATTACCACAGCATTTTCCTCATTTTATAACATTTCGCGACCAAACTTAGCAATTTTACTAATTTTAGGATGCTCTTCAATGCTGTGGTAATGAATTTTCCCACTTCAACTTTTTTCAAAATTTTGTCCATAATGCAATCGGTCCATTAACATCGTTGGTAATCCTTTGCTTTTTCTTCGTTTACATTGAGTTGTACTTGACTCACTTTGAAATTTTCATCAAATCATCAAGAACGAAGAGAAACCAAAGAATTACACATAGAATGACGTCACGTCAGTTTGGCTGAGTCATGTCAATGACAATGGTGCATGTTAATGCCGACCACTGATGTGAATGCCACTGATGCTGACTATAGATATGCCTGGAATGCACCACTGATCTCACATACGGCACCCGGTAGATGAACTGAACTGACGGCTGTTTTATTCAAGTATATATACTTGTACGCTATAATATGAGTTGGGGTAATTTGTTTGGATTTTCTGGATCAAAGGACAAGAATGTGCCAATTTTAAACGCTCTAGAACAGCAAAGAGTGAAGCAAATTGAAAGTTTAAGAACCTTTCATCCAAGGTATTTACTTTGTTGTCATCCAGACTTATTTAATATCTCCTCAAAATTCCATTCAACCTCCCTAATTCAAAATTCCATTCAAGAGGAAGACTTGGTGCAAGTCTACATGTATTGGTATATATACGTTTACCTTTTTTGCATTTAGTGGTTTATTTAAAGTGATAGTTTGCTTACAATATGTACCTGTATTGCAATATTGTGTTAATATGGTTGGTTAGAGTAATACATACAGCATATGTCACTTTTTATTCTCATTGATCCTGATTTATGTCCTAATGATATAGAAACATGATATTAAAAATTGATATAAGTACTGGTACCAATTGTTAAAAAGTTTCAAATTGAAACTGAAATCAATAGCTATGTTGTGGGTGTGACAGGAGAATGTTAATAGTTATTAACATTCTGTATGTGTGAGGATACTGCCTAGCTTATATTATAGATCATTGATTAGCTAATATAGATTACTGGCTTTGTGCATGCTTAATTTATGCATTTACCTAATTTGCATACAACTCAAGTCCAAAGAGACTTTTAATGAGACTGAAATTAGATAGAAATAAAGAGACTGTTGATAAAAATGTCTAAAGTATTTTGATTAGTGTTATCATTGTAGCCATATTGTTATGAATTATGTATTTAGATATTTTAGGTGCTTTTAGTGTGACAGAAATTAAAAAAAATGCCAAGTTCAAGATAACAATTTTCATTGAAGAGAAGACTTTGAGTCTTCATGTGTAAGTGTTGCAGTAAGGATTACTTTCTTCTGTAATTGCATATGAATTCAATCCATGACTGGTTCCAGTCAATGGGGAAAGACCCCTTTATTTGCATAAAAGAAAATTAGACATGTTTCTAAGCCTAACATTCCCCCTTAATTGTAATTTATGATTTCCTTTTCTAATAATTGCCTTTAATAATTATAATAATTGAATAAATGTAATTTGATTTGCAAATCAATTTTTGCAGGTTTTTGCCACCAAACTTTCCAAATGAACTTCCAGTTGTCTCAGTTTCACCTGCCATAACACATCCTTGGGTTAATAAACAGGTGTGTCAATAGGGTCATAAGTGCTACCTTATAAGCAATCTTTGTGGGTGAGGTCATATATTATCATTTAGTAATATCATGCATACTATTAGTAAAGGACAGTGGTGAAGAATGCTCATAAGGAATGCATTACATGACCTGCAAGACAAACCTTTGATCTCATCATGGAATCAAATGGGATCAAAGACCAGAATATTTGTGTGTATAACATTTAACCATTATTTGCCAAAGTGATTATCAGTTTATTAATTCACCGAGGTGAAGTCAAAGTGAATATTCTCCAATAATCGCTGAGCCTGAGGTGAATAATTGTTTTAGTATAATCAGGTAGTTGAAAAATGACAAAAATACATTTCATGTTCAAAACAGCATCTGTCACATTGACAAAACCACTGGTGGCCATTTTAAAAAAAAACACTCAGGTGATTATTGTGTCATAATCAACTCTAGGGCAGCCATTCAGAGTAGAAAATTTACATTTTTCACCTAAGACGTGATTTTTCTAAGAAAGAATTAACAAATTAACACAATGGCACCAGCTAATACAAAAATATTTGGGCATATTATTTGAAAAGCCGTCTTATACTGATTCCCTGTATTGCTTTTCAGCCACTCTATTTTAGTTTTTTGCCATTCGTAAATTGTGACAAATAACGCAAATTGCTTTCTTGACATGAAATAATTTGTGTGAAAAAGCGAGTATATATTTGCTTTGAAAAATACATCATATATAATTAATACTAACTGATGGTTGGGAAACTCGCCAGAATAACTCGTTGCTGGACAGTGTGTGTACAAAAATGTTGTTCTTCATCGTCACGTGTATCAATTATTTAAGGACCCAATTATTTAAGTCAGGTACTCAGGTTGTAACTTAGCTAAAGCTACGTGACGAAGAAGAACCTCATTAATTAAAGTAATAATTTATCACCTGTCAAATTACATGTTGCTTTTTTGATTTTGTACAATTTGTAGATGGTTGTCACAGGATGTGATGCTTTGAATCAAGTAAGATATATTCTCATATTAATAGCAATAGAAGGAGTTAAGTAGCTACACTAACTTCGCTGAGAACACCACTTGGCCTGACCAACGCCTTGTTTTCACTGTCTGCCGGAATTTGCCAAGAACTCGTGATGAATTAAACGGAGACGTGATAATGATTCAATGCACGTGCTTATTATTTATGAGGAAATGGAGGAAACTTGCTCAGTTTGAATTACATTCGACGAAACGGAAATGCGACGTCTAAAACGAGGCTTCACTAAGTAACTATTCCAAACATTTGTGGACCTTCGACTGAATTATAATTCAGAAATTAACTTTTTTCTTCATTGACATGTATGTAGTTTTACATGCATTCAAATTTAGGCCGAGCTTTACAAGATGTGTGTAAAGAATTACTTGAACATCCTCCTACGTTCATTCAACAGAACAATCATGCTGCTAGTAGGTAACGTCTGGACCTGTGTCATCTTTTCCCTCCTAACATACCTGCAATCATTGAAATATTAGAAAACAGTTCAAACTCACTGATCTTTTTTTCTTTTGCATTCTTTTGTTTTTGTCTCAAGTTTATCACAGCCATACACGAGACCTAGGGTTTACAATGTTGAGTCACGTATGAAACCTATGATGGAGGAGGTTCAGCCCTCAGTTTCGACGACACTTGTTGAAACAGAAATTGATGACGACAGCTCGACTGCCCGAGATAGCGAGGTACAATTCAAAATTTTATAAGTTGCATTTTTATGGATAATTGTAAAAGAAATACAGTACTATAGATCCATAGACTTTTCTGGTTATCTCTGTGTCACAATGTATGTGGAGCAATATTTAGTTATTTTCACGTTCTTATTTCAGTTGGAAGGTTTCTCAAAAATCACTAAGACATTGGACAATTGCAAGTAGGAAATACTACCAGTATTGGTTAGGTATACTTAATGTATTTCTTAATTTAAGAAAGTTTCAACGCTTTTTATAGCATTGAGGATTTGAGAGATTTAGATAATAACCCCGAGAAGTTGATGAAACTAGTCTTTGATGCGGACATGGTTAGTGTAATTTTATGCAGTAAATGATTACAATGTTGTCCACCTCTAAATGTCCATTCAAAATGTGAAACTTTGTTGTGACAACTACAGATTAACTCCAGTGGAAGAAACAGGGAGGATCAAATGGTCAAGCTGGAAAAAATTGCAAGTAAGCTTTATATTTTTATTTTACTCGCAGGTTTAATTGCTTGCAGATATATTTACATTGTGGCGCATTTATGGTGCAGATTTTTTTCTTTTTAGGAGAAAACATTGAAAAAAGACCAAAACTATCCGAAGCAAGGAAAAGACTTGTTGATAAAGTCAAAACTGATGTTTTTTTGAAATATATATAATAATAATAATAATAATAATAATATATATATTTTATATATATATATATATATATATATATATATATATATATATATATATATATATATATATATATATATAAATATATATGTACATATATATACACATACATATATATATATATATATATATATATATATATATATATATATATATATATATATATATATATATATATATGTGTGTATGTGTATGTGTATGTATATGTGTATGTGTATGTGCGTATGTGTGTATGTGTGTATTGTGTATGTGTGTATATGTAAATGTAAATGTAAATGTAAATGTAAATGTAAATGTATATGTATATGTATATGTATATGTATATGTATATGTATATGTATATGTATATGTATATGTATATGTATATGTATATGTATATGTATATGTATATGTATATGTATATGTATATATATATATATATATATATATATATATATATATATATATATGTATATGTATATGTATATATATATATATATATAAATATATATATATATATATATATATATATATATATATATATACATATATATATATATATATATATATATATATATATATATATATATATATATATATATATATATATATATATATATATATATATATATATATATATATATATATATATATATATATATATATATATATATATATATAGTTACGTATTTTATATATATATATAAAAGTCGTCTAATAATAATATCTGATTTTTTTATAATGTTCAATACAGTATGATGAACTATTTCAACTACGAAGTGAATTTGATAAATGGTCTTCAAAACAAAACGACCTTCTCGAGGTAAAAGAATGTCTTGGTTTCTTTTAAGTCATTAGGGTTCGACGTGTGCGTATTATTGAACATGGTTCAGTGTTTGTATGCAGCTTTGAGATACACTATATTTGTGCATGATAAATGCATACACTATATTTATGCATGCAATTTATGATAATTTTTCATATTGAATAGACTCGTAATCCACATAATTTACAACTTAATCTACAACTTGGTGCGTCAGAAATGGATGAGAATGCTGAGGTGAGTTATTTTATAACTGTATTGATAATCTATCCTCTTAATTATATTGCAAGGACCTACTTGAAATAATTTACTGAAGTAGCTTGATTAAATATTTTGATTGATTGATTGTTTGTAATTTTTTATCGGTAAACAGAAAGTTGCGGAACAGTTTTTAGATGGTATGTATCTCTACTGTTTTGTATTCATACTTCACTGTGATGAAAAATCCTTGTCTTGATTTCAATCAAACACGATATCAAAGTAAACGAACAAAGTGCTTTTAGTTTTCCAATAACTTGTCTCGTTTTCCAGATATTCACTGTTTTAAAACATGCAAATAGCTTGTGGTGTCATCTTCTCACGCATAATAAATTCTAGATAGATCATGGAAAACCAAAAATATTCTAGAAACTAAAGAGTAGAAATTATTCAAACTTTACAAAAGTATAGGAATGTTGTCAGTGCATAAATGTGCATAAATTCTACCGGTCTTTTTAGAGATATTTTTTGTTTAACAAGTCTCATTTTGCATGCGTTAGAAGATGAGTTACAAATTAGCTGCCGACTGCCGTTAAAAGATCAAAGAAAAAGGCAAGATATTAAGAAACTGAAAGTGTCTTGAAGGTGTATATCCAAATGATGTCTGATTGAAATTAAAAGTAGACAAACGAGTTTTTTATCATTGTGCCCATTTAACGTTTGTTATGACATGCCTGTCAAATGTTGGGATCCTGCGCTACCTGCCAGTGCCTGGAGCTAACTGAAATCTTTGGTCACAGGTGTTCTGTGGTTTGACTAATTCAAGCAAAGTGGGCAAGTTTGAACCACACATGGCGAACTGCATTTTTAGCTGCCTGCTAAAACCCCAAATATGTAGGCATGTGTTATAAATGGGTAATGGTATCGTTATGAAACTTTTGTCGATTCTAGGAAAATTGGAAATCGAAGAGTTTATTAGAAGTTTTGCAGAAAAACGAAAGGTATGTATAAGATATATGCATAATGATGTTCTAGCCGAGGTTTTAGCTATATGCTCTATACCTGGTCAGTTAAATTTCACAATACGTCTTATTTGATGTCTTTTTAGCTGACACATATTCGTCATTGGAAACAAGAAAATCTCCAAAGACTATTAATTACCTGACTATAGTCTATAGTCGAAGAAGACATCGTGATGTATCGATCCTCAAATGAAAAAGATGGCATGAAGTATTCATTTATCGACAAATATAAAAATGTCATGCCAGAAACCATGCGCTGGAGTAAAATAATTGTCCAGGCATTTGGGGGCTACTCGTTCAAACCTGGCTTAGCACTAACCCTTGGTTAAAGTTCAGACCACTGTTTTAGTTTCTGTATTGCTATGTGTCCGTTGATTTCAAAACTTTGTGTCCTTTATGTGTCCGTTGATTTCAAAATTGTTCAAAACTATTTCAAAACTTATGTAAACAAGCTGGTCAGACAACATCTTCAAACTTACCCTAACCATATATATCTCATTTACACTAGATAGTTCATCCCACATTGTGGGCAGGCGAAAATTGAAGCCAGATCGCAGGCGCTGGTCCTTTCGACGGAGTTGACACGGAGCATGATAATTAGTGTACTTTGTATTGCGGAATGGACAAAGTTGACAATACGTCCTCTTTTATGCGGCTAAAAAGTATTTAATACACAAATGCAGAAAAGTATGGTGTTTTCCGTAGAATTTTTTTTATGAGTGGGAACGACCAATATGGCCGCCGCCTATTGTTATGAGGGGATACCGCTGAGATTTTTGTCTTCACTTTTTGATATACAGATGCGCTATCTAGTGTATATGAGATATCTATGACGCTAACCCAGGTTTAAACCATACATATTTAAAGAATTTTCTTCAATTGTCCATTGTTAAACTAACCGACTAACGAAACCAATCAGAAGGAGCCACACTTTAACCCATGGCATGCGCTGGCTTTTTAGGATACCCTAAAGGTTGAGAGAGTACTGGGTTAGGGTGACACCTGCAGAAAAAGATCGCGGTTAGCCTGACCCTGGTTAACATGAAATTTAAAGGAAATTTTTAAACACCTTCTTTAGGAGCTTGGAAATACGTCTTTGGTTTGTAAAGTATTAAAATGAACGATCGTGTAGAAATACGGAAATTAAAATATAGTGGGTTAATTAAAACTTTAATTGCCGACATCTGATTAATATTTTGATATAAAATTAATGTTCTGTAATAATTAATGACTATACCTACAGCTTTGTCTTAATAATTTATGATAATTAAAATGTAGTACATAGAGTAGTATTTTGAACGGGTGCACGCAATGTTTGGACTATAAGTTTCCAAACTACAAGACGTTTTATGTAAGCACAATAATCATTTATATACCTGTAATTTTGATTATAATTTGACATTTTCATCTTGCTCACTCGCTAGTCTTGTCATTTGTATACATGTGGAAATCATTTAGTGCACACAATAAAAATATTTTTGTGAATAACGGATTGTTCCTTTCATAAATCCTAATCCTGATTAAAATTGTTCACAACAATGTATTATGCTCCGGTATGGATTATAGAAAAAAAAATGCACAGCTTTACTTCGGAACAATAAAGAATATTTCCAATTTATGGGAAAGTAATTTCTTACATCCCAGCAAAGGATTCAACGAATCTTGCACACATTGCAGAGAAAGCAGTTAGAGGAGGCAGGAAAATTTTAAACCAAATAAATCATGTGTACCCTTACACTCTACACCCACGCTGAGCACAGTCATCGCTCCAACTTTGCAAGATCTTCAGAATTCCTCTTTCCATCAGCTTGAAATCCTCCATTACCATGCAATTAAGGAAGTGGCCTATACAATAGCTCGGATAGAAATACAGGCAAGTCTCACGAGTATTTGCAACAAGGTCTGATGTTATCAATCAGTTCAAAAAAGACGTTTAAATAATTTGGAAAACTTCACATCCATCGTAAGAAACGGAGGGCTGTTTTCCAAGTTAGAGTTTTTTACACGTACATATTCCAATATTTTACATAATTTTAGAATGAACAAATGTTTTATGGGTATACTTCAGTATTAGCTACGATTTAGCAGCTAGTAATTCTATTTGCTTCCAGATATTCTGGGTGTCATGTGACCAGCCGATGCCAGGGCCTTTTCCCTTCCCCAATTCAAGAAAAGGCCCCGGGATCGAGGTTGCATATACGGTACCATGTAAACAGAGTCTTAATGGCATTGCAAAGGAATTGCAAGGTGGAAAGAAAAACCATTCATCGTTGTAATAGACTTCTCTCAAAAGCATTAACTTAACAAACTTCTGCTTAACCATGGCATCCTGGAGAACACAATGAAATGCAATGTGTTTGGTCGCAATCAATTAATACAGTACATAATATGATTCTCAGCCTTTCTACATTATATATTTTTTCCTTTCATAAATATCTGTGATAAATATGATTTAACAATTTGAATTAATAACAACTAATATAACTTAAATGATAACTATATTTACATTTAACTGAAATAACCAGCAAATTAGAAAAACGCAAGTCAGGATATTTTATGGACTAAAAGTGTAGTAAGGTTCAGTAGCTAATGTTTCAAAAGCGTTTAATGAATGGGCATCTCCAAAAATCAAAGATATATTTTTACAGTTCTGCATGCATGTTAAAAATTTAACAGTCTGATTATTTCATTTATATATGTAAAATAATCTATACATAACATAACATAACATTTAAATTATTTACACAACCTACATAATAGCAATTTTATCTCGTTATAAAATGCTATCCATTTGTGGATAGTTTCCAGCCTAGTAACGTGCAAACACTACCTATAGTTGACTTTATAAATTTATACAAAACGGGACTGGAAATAAAAATACTTCAATATGCAACTAAAAAATCCTGAAGGCCAACATTTAACTATTTTACGATCAATATGAAAGTTCTTACAAAAGTTCTTTACATACAGGTCTTGATTCATTCTTCCTCCTGGTTCCTTCCAATCTTATAGGCGTCTTCATAAGCAGTGAACAAGAGTGGACAGTTAATTAGTTCAAAAATTCTAATTTGCATTAAGTTTGAAAATTACAATAAATGGAATTACCCAGATACTCCTATATAGAGACGTAAAACCTTTTTAATGACCTGTATCGATCCAAATCAGTATATCAAGGGGACCAGAATGAGACCGTAATAGAGAGGTTGAACACCATTACTGCTACCTTAACTATGTTTTAGCCGATTAGCTTTATTGCATGCTCCTGATTAACCAATCAGATTCCTCACAAGCCACAAAAAGGTAGCGGCAGTGGTAGTGGAATCTGAAGCTCGCGTCTCATCGAGCTACCTTAATAGGAAAGGTTTTTGCGTGAAATTTTACTGTATGATTAGTGTGCGTAGTAAACGAAAACAATTGTCATACTTTATTCCCGGCAACTTTATCAGAAATGAACTGATTCGCCGGTATTTTGATGACTGAGAACTAGTGACGTACTCTTGACAACGTGAAGACTTGCCATCAATCTTTTCTGTTCTTCCATCAAACGACTAATCTTGATACTTCTGTTGCTCATACTCATTAATAATTCTGCAGCATCTTTGTTACCAAGTTCATCTTCATCATCATCATCACTATCATCATGACCATCATCATCACTATGATCTATATTTCTTATATCCGTGTCAGAAGACGCACAATCGTCAAGATTATTGTCAATGATGCTGGAACTATTTTTACTCTCATAGTCGAAGTTATTGCTCATTTCCATCTTTTGCAAGTAACTCGGTGTTCTGTTGTTTACCAATTCATTGTTCGAGGACGTATTACCCGGAAAACACAAGTCTTTATTGCCATAAGCAAAATGACTGTACAGTTTAGGTTTGATCTGAATCTTATTCTCACCAGTTTTAGAGTGGTTAATTTCAAATTGAGAGATCGAATTGGGTTTAGTCTGTATATAGCTCTCGGTATTGTTGTTATTATAACCAGGCTGATTAGTCTCTTGGAAATTGACTCCAATCTTGTAGTCGGATTCACTCTCTTTATTGCACTTTGCACTTTCCTGTTGCAGAGATTTTCCCACATATTGTTCTTTTAAATCCCATCTATTCTTTCTAAAATTTTCAAACTTCACTCCACTTTTTTCTTTCGTTGCCTTTGTACAGATCGGATTGTGATTTTGTTCATTCACTTCACTACGAGTTACTTTGGGGTAAGGTTGGTACCGTTGAGCATCTGAATTACTGTGATCCAGACTGTTTGTAACTTTTTTGCTGTAAATACCATTGACTGTCGTTGCTGTACAATTTGCTTTCCATTGTTGGTTATACAATGTGCTCACAGGATATTGAACTAGAAACGGCTGTTTCTCAGAACCTAACGTTTCGATCAATAATAAATGATATTAAAACAAACGAAAGGTAAAAAAAAGTAAAAGGTAAAAATACCTATATTTTAGAAATACAATATAAAGCTATCTGAATGTTAGAGTGCACTACTTCATGTATTAATAATTTTCAGTTCGGAAAAATACTGTAAATACAACACATTCATTTTATTTAAAACATTAATAATGTATTCTGACTGACTTCGAGCAAAACTACAAAAAATGCCCTTGTTGTTTGGGAACAAAATCCCTGCTTTTTTATTTATTTAATATAGTCATCGTACTAATGGCAATAGTACTACATCCCATGTATATTATACCTTACTGAACCAGCTAGCGAGGAGGGAGTCAAACGAGGATGAGAGTTGATGAGAGTTGGAAGTCACGAATTCTCACACAGAATATTTCAAGCTTCATACAGAAAAAATATGATTGAATACGTTGACTGCCAACTCCCATCCCTTCTCATGCACACAATCTTATACTTTTTGGACCGATCTTAAGGCTATCGTGACGCGATGGCCTGATTGTGACTTCGTACATGTACTTAATATGATGAGTCGTAACATATTAATTAAACAATATGAAACATTTGCTGTGTTGACCTATACAGTTTATATCAATCTCAAGGGTAAATACCCTGGTTACGAAGTAGTAACATTAACACGAGTGGAAATTCTGGAAGCAAGAAATTGTATAGAAACACAGGCGTTGCGTTTTCAAATAATTTTGAGTTTTTCAAATTTCTGGCCACTTGTGTTGATATTACTTCAAGGCCTATAATTTCCTGGAATTGAAGTGTCTATATATCAACACCTCAAGGTTTCCGTGTGAAACTTACCATCAGGAGATTTAGCAGTCACTTGATTTGATTGTGAACATTTCTGCTTTTTATGTGGTGCTACGGACGTCTTTGCTGTGCTAGTATGCTCAATTCTGGGATCAGACATTGACATTTTCGTCCCTCCGGGACTAGAATGGACAACTGGCATTGACGTTTGTGGTAAAGACAATGACGTTTGACCCATTTTGGACTGAGACACTGACGTTTTCTCTAAGCTGGAGCGTTTGGTTGGCATCTGAGCAGTACGAGATTCTATCACTGGCGATGTTGTTATTCGAGAATACGTAGCAGAACGCTGTGCAGGAGCCTGGAACACAGCATGATCCTGTCCATGTAGACTCGTCGAGGCTTTTTTCGTTGCGACTTGTTCCAGTCTATGACTAGCAATTGACGGTTGTGTAGCAGAAGGTTCTGACATATTACGCTGTCTTTTTGAAGACGCCACAAAATCCTCTTCTGTCCTGGGTGGTGCAAATGACATTTGTGGCTGTACCACCAATGTTTCTGGCATGCTATGTTGATACATAGACGTTTGCGTCACCGATTGTGCAGTTGAAGTGTACGGCTGTAACATTGACATTTGTGGCGGACATATATGTTCCACCAACGACTGTGTCATTCTTGCTTGTACTTTCGAAGTTTCTGATTGTGCCGTTGAAAAGTGCATGTTTCTTGGCCGTAACATAGACTGCTGCTCAATACCTACCCGGGCAAAAGAAACTTGTGTCTGGCAAGGTTGTGCTATTGAAGATTGCCTCATTCTTGACTGTGACTCTGACATTTGTATCTCTTCCGTTGAAGTTTGAGCCATGCCAGGTTTTACAGGCACACATTCTTTTATTGCAGAGCTCATATCTTTCGTATCACTATATCCATAAGACGATGCCGGCGTCCTGATACCGTCAGCTGTGGAAGTATGTGGCAGGTATCTTGGATGATGAGGCTGTGACTGACACATGGATGACCTGGAGTAGCTCATATTTGGATGACCACGTAGAGAATATGAGAAATTACGTGGGCCGCAGTTATTTGCCCGAGGATTACCTCTTGAGGGAGGCCGATAATGAGATGACATACGATGTGGAGGTCTATGCCTGGAATAACCATGGTTACCCTGAAATATACCTTCTTTACTGGGTGCATAGGGTAGGTATCCATTCATCTTTGAGTCTACCTAAATAGTATTGACAATGTGTTTATTGATTGCATTGAAAGTCTGCAGGTCTGTCCTACCTCCATATCACGCAAGAGTTTTGAATACACTGAATGGAGTGTTTAAAAAATAGTGATACATGGCCCTACCACTCAAATATCCCCCCCCCCCATACAAAACGAAAAAGCAATGGATTAATATCCTCAGATGGTCTAAATTACAGAAACGACTCGAAATAACTTTATCGACGACTAAATGCGTACTATAGAAGGTGAACGCAGCTGTCATTTACAGTGGACATGATATCATGATATTATACGCCCTCTTGCAGCATCGGAAATATCATTGTCTCCTGCAGAAACAATTAGCATTCTGTGTCGGTCTTGAACTCATAAGTCCATAATCTGCGAAGTTCTAAAACAAAGTTGAACGTATAAACCTGATTCTATAACCAAGTAGTGTTTTCAAGTACAATCGAGATAAGCGGCGAAGAAAATAGCTTTGCTGGTCGAAGTACCCTATAGCTGTACTGGACGTGGTGCCCAAGTATAGCTGTGGTGGACTTGGTACTCTAGAGAAGAATTGGTAACCGCAACCAAACACAGAAGATTTAAGGTCCGTTTGCACCAAGCTCAACTTTTAGCAAGACACTAATAAAACCACCTAGAGGCTTTTCTTGTGGATTTAGTTTCTGTTGGTCGAGTTCAATACAGCAGCAAACGAGGCAGCAAAGACACGAAGCAGCAAAGAGACGAAGAAGAGCGGTCAAACTTTGATTTTTCATCAACCTATCAGAACACGGTGATCAGATTTTGACTGCATGAAAGCGAGGTTTTAAACAGTTTTTACCAGACGTTTCACCCTTGCTGGCCGTTTCTTCGTGTTTTCGCTGTTGTTATTAAAACCAACCAAGAGAACTAAACCCCTCAGGAGACACCTCTTGGCAGGATAAAACAGGCACCGGTATCAATTTTATCCGTGTTTGCATCTTATAGAAATAAGTAAAGGGTAAAAATAGTACGGTACATGTTTTCAGCGTACCGTGCTAAGCGTAGGGTAAACAGACTTTCATACGGTAGTTACGTGCTTGACACAGCTATGAGACACGAGTGAACAATATAATTGAATCTTAGTGGGATACCAACGCCTGAACCAGGTCACTGAGCCACGCATGCAAGTATAAGAAATGGCGGTGTTATTACAGCACCTGCTTTATTTGGCCTTAGGCCGTTTACAATGTTACAACAACCTAGAATGAATAAAATCAAACCTCTTGAAATTAAAGTTGGATTTTTGTCATCACTTGCCAGGTTAGCCCAATTAAAATGGCTGGTTTTATAGTCCTGTAAACACGCGGTCGAAATCAGCTTTACTTCTACCGGTAAAGGGAAATGGCAACAAAAAATTTTGTTGTCTTATTTGGAAGAGAGTGTATTACAACATTTTTATATCCGTTGTACTTCGAAAGATATTGTCACCTAAATAATCGAACTGTCCGCCATCTTGGATTAATTTTTAACCTCATTAACAATATTATGATATTGAGATGCTACTCCGAGTGTAAGCCACACTGGGCAGGTTGAAATCACAATATCATAATATCATATTTAACCGAGCACAACATCACCATTAGTATATATATAACGTCATTAGAGTACTAGGTATTGAAGGAACTGTTTCGAAATATCACTTATCGAACCGTCCTGACCGTGTAGCTCAGTTGGTAGAGCGTTGGGGCTAGTATTCCAAAGGTCGCTGGTTCGAATCCCGCTGTGGCCAGGCAAATTTTTCAACTTGCCCAGTGTGGCTTACACTCGGAGTAGCATCACAATATCATAATATCATATTTACCCGAGTACAACATCACCATTAGTGTATATATAATCTCATTAACAATGTTTTCGTGACGTCACAACAGGGATAAGCCATTCAAAGCTTCTCGTAAATACCTACCACCAATAAAATATTTGTGAAACCTTTTCAGTACGTCATGAAGTCCGAAACATTTACCATTTGTGTGACTATTGGAGAGGATTAACCATTGTGTCGTAAGAAAAAAAATTGCGTGACCCAGTTGTGACGTATCATGCATATCTACAAATATCCAAGATGGCGGACAACAAAAGATTTCACCATAAACGATTTCACTAACTATCTCACCAAATAAGGCAGATATAAAAATTCTGTGATAGAATTCTATATATTGTTTTGGAGTGTCTTTCAAACAAGACTATAAAAAAATTTGTTGTATTTTTGTTGTATTTTTTTTAATGTAAAGCCTGGTTGCCACTTGTCGTAAGAATCCGAGATGACTTCTTCTGGCCGATGTGATTGAGTTAATTCTGTACTATTAAAAAGCAACCTAATATTTGCCCTATACTTTTCACATATTCATTCACATACGAGAGAAGCAGACAATCCCCGATTCTTTCACGACAACTCGACAAGCGTGAACCACGTTTAAGGTTCATTGAAACGGCCCCTTTGTAAAGGCATGAAAAGTATATTTTAGACAGAGAGCTTTGTCTTTCTGAGACAGAGAGCTTTGTATTTCAAACACAAAATAACGAGAAAAGTGATCAGTTCTCTAGCTCACGAGAAACAGGTCATGTTTTCGCGAAAAAACTAATTTATTAATAGAAGTGCCGTAACATTACGGGTGTCTAATATTACCTGCAGTAAAAATGAGCGTTTTGTGAAGTTATGAGTATAATCCACATCTGGCTTTTGCAGTTGCTAAAACCTATTGCTAATAAAACCAATGCCTGCAACTGTGCGAGCGGCAAAAATTATGACAAATGAACAAAAAGATGCAAATTAAATTGCTAATAAGGGATCATGTCGTTTGCGTTTTTTTACAATAACACCTCTCGACATCTAAGACGCCATCAAAGTGATACGGCCACGGAAATTTCATTAAGAAACAAGAGTATACAACGATTATTATTCTGTGGACATAGCTGTCAATTAACATTAACATGTATGCATATTTTATCGAGAACGAAACATTGTGGCAACACGCTATTGGCCAAATAAACGTCCTGGGCCAGGTGGCCTACAATTATAGGCCGGTATGACGAAGTATAATGAATGGCAGTAAGATAGAATGCTTCATAATATATTTTACCCGTTACGTTCAAATTTGTATTTATATCAATGTCAGCGTTTTCCATCCCTCATGGTTTGCACAATTTTAAAGAACAAAAAACTGTACCTGTGCATCATTTACAACAATATAAATAAAATATTATAAATGACAGCTCGTATTTGTCGCAGTAGCGTAAAAATTACATCTTATGATTTCGGCTAAATAAACTCGTGCTGCTGTAATACTTGGTCAACGTTATCGTAATCACACTACACTTAAAAATGACGGCTTAAAGACACGTTATCAGCTACTATAAATGCAAACTAAACAATATTTCGTGTTATCGCGGGCATGCATAACATTTAGTTTTATCGTGTTATTATCACCGCTTAGCGTTAAAACTATATTAGCAAAATATACCTACCATATCGTTATATTCGACACCTGTAGCCGTAAAAAGTATCACTCCTGGTGTATCCCTCCCTTGAAATTCTATCTATTTCAACAGCATGGAGAGCTTAGAAAAAGTTATACATTAAACTCATCGTCAAGCAGGTAAACAGTAACGGACATATTTATTTCCTATTGCCATCTGTGCTAGTGACGCATGCGTAATAACGTGTACTACAGAAAAACCGAAATTGCAAATATGGAGGCCACAGTGCACGTGGTAGCAATATCATTGAAATTAACCTGTATAATAGGAAACCGGCTTCATTATTAAATAGGAATATTCAATAACTAAATCAGTTCATCCAAACGTATCACTCACACGCAACATCCGTACTTCTGAGAAACCACTTCATAACGAAGTCGGTAGTATAAGCATAGCTATATTGATTTGGTTGAGAATGGTGGATATATTCGTTTCAAGAAACATACGAATGCGATATTGACGTGAATATTTTCCATACATGCATGAACGCAAAATGAGGAAGCATATATCACGTGAAAATATGATTTAATAAAAATCACAACTGCATAAAATACAATGACGTATTGACGTACCCCATTATTTCAAACAGTAGCCGCGTCAAATGGCACTAATATAATTAAAATTTGAGCTATAATATATAAGACGCTTCCTCAAATTCAAATATTCATACTCCAACACTTGGCCAACGAAACTGATTGAATCCTCCTCATTTTGGGTTTTTATTGTATGTGCCTGTGTATTCATTCTCGTACCCAGGCCTTATTGGCTGCCTGCGTTGCCATAAGCCCTAGGACAAATCGAAACCGGAACACCACAACACGCAGTTACTAGAAATGCTGAGTCAGCTTACGTTTACAAGGAGTGGAGAAGATATTTTCTGTATTTATGGCAACGCAAGCAGCCAATAAGGCCTGGGTACGAGGATGTCTGGGTAATAATTCCGTGTTCTAATATAAATCTTAATCCAAGCCCTACTACCATTTGCATTCAATCGTTACACCGCGCCGCGAAATGAAAGTTGTTTCGAGTTTTCCAACGCGTGTTATAATTGGACAACTTTACGTTTTACATTTCAAACTTCTAATTAGGGGGCGTGAACGTTTACAACCGTTTTTGCAATTATATCCGGCGAACCGCTATAAATAGCAACCGCTAACGTAAACAAATATATATTAAATCGTTCTTTTGCAATAATTATCACTAAATTGTCTTGAAAACCATTCAATCATCTCTTTGTACAGCAAATACATTAATATTGAACGACAAAATTCGAAACTGAACAATTTCAGCTTCGTGATCATGTAACATAAAACTGACGTGTCAGTCGAGCTATTTTCGGCTGGTTGCTGACGGTTGCAAACGTTCACGCCCCCTAATTAGAAGTTTGAAATATAAAACGTAAAGTTGTATAATGATAACACGCGTTGGAAAACTCGAAACAACTTTCATTTCGCGGCGCGGTGTAACGATTGAATGCAAATGGTAGTAATCCAAACCCTAATCCTAACCAGCATTTTGTTTGTCATGTTTTAACTTTGATGGATTGAAGATTAATTTCGCGTACTGAGAACACGGAATTATTACCGATGTCTGTGTATGTGGCTTTAGACCTGATAACTTTATTTTTGTATGTTAGCAGCCTTCAAATTACTTGTGGGGGACCCGCCAACATTTTTATTTAAAACTGTTATAATAATGTTACTAAAACTTCAAATTTGTCCATTGAAAAAATAGCTTCCCTGCCCAGCCAGGAGTTGTTTTTGTATAAACAAGAATCAAAACAATTTGGCATAAACTGGGCTTTATTTTTAGCAATTGATTTTTGGATGAATTCATTGGTGGAACTTTTTACCACCATACAAAAAACAACTCTTGTCTTAACTCTGATTAAAAATTTTAAACTAATTTTACTGTATAACGCAGTTTTTCAGGCGTTCTAAAATAATGCAGACGTCAGCATTTTAATATCTTAAAGATACTGTAACTCGGAGGATTCAATCTAGACCGGGAGCCGATACGGTTGAGCTTAGTTGGAAAGTTAACCAATTTTCATGCACATAGCAGTACTCCACATGTATCCTTATATCAGGAAATTGATGTCTGCCAAGCAATTTACTGGTGGGTGCTGCCAGGGGGGGGGGAGGTATGAGAATAAAGCTCCAGAATTGAGCTAGATCAGCTTGGGAGTTAGCCTGATCAAACCTACTGGAAAATGTTCATTATGACTCAGTATATCATGACTGACCACTGCCAAACATTTGTAGTGGTGGCGTATGCCTGCCTGCCAGACACTCTTGAACTTTACCACAAAATATGCTCGAGAGAGTCCGCTGTACTTGGCACTTTCGTCTGTTTTGGAACTTTTGCTCCATGAAACATACCTAGTACTCAACACGCTAAAAAGAGGTGAAAACGAAAGAGACAGATTTCAAGACGAATGGAAGAGCGACCACACCCGGTTTTTACAACCAGTGAAACGCACGCGGGCGCAGAACTTCGCTGCTCAAAACGCGAAGACAAAATCCAGGCTGCCCGCCATAGGAAAAACCAAAGCAAATGCAAAGAGTCTGAGGGACATGTTCGTACGAATGATCCTTGTCGTTTCAGAGAAGACTTCGTTGGGCCTACGAAAGATCATCTCCTACCCAATTACAACGTACCCACTCTCACTCGCAAGCTGTGATTGGACGCATATGAAAACTGAAAAATCTGTTGTGCTGCTAAGGAAGTTCGATTGCTTTCAGACGGAAACAGACCGATGGTCAACCGTTACGTACAGGTCTATGACGGAGGACTTCTTCTATATTCTGTCCTGTCGCAGACAGCCACGATAGCATCATACGCATCAATTGCTCGGACTATGCTGTCAGAATTACGTTCAGGGAGAGCCAGTAAAATCCATATTTGCATGGACTAGTACTTGGAGAACTCCATAATGGATAGTGAACAGATTATGTAATAACCGGTCTACAGTAGAACAGAAAATCAGACAAAGTGGGAAGAAACTTCCTACAAATGGAATGTTTAAGAATGAATTTGCTAAGTTTCTCTTGAAAGAGTGGAAGAAGGCTAACGCCTAACTATTGGAATATTTTTGGTGTGAAGACCTTGATTGCTTCTTATGGCGGAAAGTACGTCCCCGAAAATAACGAAATCACTGTAACCCGCCCATTACACCTCCAAGGCGACCATGAAGAGGCCCATACCCTGATTGCGTTCCACATTGCAAATATTACGGCAGAACATGTCATTGTGACAGCATGCGACACCGATGTCTTGGTAATACTTATTGGTGCTACTGGCCAGGAAGAAGGTACACAGCAGAAGGTACGTACATCAATGTAACCAACCTTTGCTGATGTCCTGGAAGAGTGCAAACCTGGACTTCCAGAGCACTGCCTGGAAACCATGCCTTCAATGGATGTGATTTCACGTCAGCCTTTTACGGGTTATTATTATTTCTGTAAACAATCGCTATTAAAAACCATACGACTAACCCAATTTTTACTTAAAAACGTAGAAAGTTGTTCCAGGAAAAAATGGAAAATACATTGCAATTGATATATAGTGGATATTACTACTGTAGTGATTGATACTATCGATATACATGTACTTTTTCAAAAAAGGCAAAACTAAAGCACTCACTATTGTTGAAAAGGACATGACTGACTGCTACATTAACCTTTTCATCAGCATGGGGGACGTGAACAGTTCTGTTGATCTCAATGTTACAAGATAGTTTGTTTGCCGAATGTATGCAGAGAGCAATCTTAAAGATGTAAATGAAGCAAGATACAAGAAATTGATCCAAATGACTGGCAACACCAAAAATAACAAAATTCGCACAACAAGCTTATCCCCCCCCCTCCCCCCTAATAAAATGGCTTGCCCTAATGCATTATCAACCTCGCCAGTTTCGTGTTCCCATCCTGGAAATGCTGAAACACATCAGTTGGAACGGAGGAAGGAACGGAGTTTGTTCACCTCCGGCAAAACTCCGGCAGCACTTATTTGTGCTGCAAACTTCTATCATAGATCAACGAAATACTTCCATCATACTTCCATCGAAGAAAAAGTAAATACAGCCTAATATGGCTTGCCACAAACGTACAAAGTATAATCATGGCATTTTATGTTATTTTTGTATAACTGTGACGTCCGCAAGACGGTAAAGCGCGTGAAAATTTTATCTGAAAATGTCATCAAACGCTGCGACGCTATGCTTACAATAGGGAGGTTTAGCAAAGGCGACAAGCGAGGTTCTTTGTCAACATGAAAGGTCGAATATGTGTTTTAAAGAATAACTGAAACATTACCCTTGTCTGTAACGTCTGAGAGAGTCTTTTCTTTGGCGGGTAACATTGTAACAGGAAACATTGGTAAACTTGCTTTCATTGAGTTTAATAATAAAAAGTTTTAACCACATTGACCTTGCGTCTTGTTTTGCAAATACAATACCGTGCATCATGCATATTACAAAGTGTTAATGCCAAGAATGCGAAGTGTTAAATAAAAAACAAAGATGGTGTTTCCAATTTAAACTGTAAAAATTTCCAATTTTGACAAATTTGCACAAGCCTAAAATTTTCTGCCGGAGCCGGAGTTTTTTTTGCCGGAGCCGGAGGCGGAGGTGACAAAACCGGAGTTTGCACAGCACTACAACCTGGTCTCCAAGGGCCCATCATACAATGATACCAGACAGTTTATTCACAAACGACAATGAAAACTCACAAGAAATGGCAGACAATGTTGGCAGTGACTCTAAAGAAGCAACCATTGATGAACTGATGAGTGACTCAGATGAAGAATGGAATGAAGAGTCAGATTCAGGAGAAGAACCAGGAGATGATGAGGAATAATGAAATACAACAACTTCAGAGAATTTTACATTTATTTAATTGACTTGTTGCATGCATGCATGCATGGATGCCGCCACTTTTATTGGCTAGACAATGCTATGCTTGAATTTTTTAAACTACTTGGTTGTTCGCAGACATTCTTTATTTCATACCAAGCGAAAAAATGTCTGCTGTTTGGGCAGAATGCCAAATTTAGGTAGTGTGAATTATGTCTGCGAGCAGGCTAGGTTGTTGGGCACCAGTCTTAGGCATGATGGGGTAAATTACCAGCATTTTTATTTGTTCTTGCAGCAACAGTTTTGTAGTATTTACTGCCCAGATCCTTTTATCTTTGTTTTGAGACTGACCCTACTGACGTCAGACAATTTAGGTCCACCTCCTATTCCCAGTATTAATGAGTGGTCCCATTGGTGGACTTGGATGGAACATTCACCAGAGAGAACATCTGGATTTGTTCAATAATGATAAACATTATGAACAACATTATGGCCTTTATGAACATTTTAAGGGTTTCTTTGTGTTAACTTCATCCGCATATCAAGTTTAAGCTGATCTAGCTCAATTTTGGGGCTGGGGGATTTAGGGGTGCCTAGCAGGCCCATCCCACCACTACAAATGCCTGGTAGTGGTCATTCATGACATACTGACTCATGATGAACATTTTCCAGTTGGTTTGATCAGGTTAACACTTTAGTAGCCTGCTTGTAGCCTAAATTTTCATGTAAATTCAGTCTGCTGATTTGCTAAGTTATCGTGTACAATGACGTAGAGTGTTACACAATGGCGCCAAAGTGTATTGCAAATGATTGCTGGAATAATGCTCTTAAATCAGTTCGTATCCGTAATAGGTTTAATGTGCCGGAACTGGATCCTGAGCAAGTAAAGGCATTAGAGAACTACTTTTGAGGTCAACATGTCAAGTTAATCTGCCCACATCCTTTGGAAAGTCATAGATTTTTCAAGCTGCTCCCCTGATTTTTGATGTGGTACGATTTCTACGCAATGGAAAGGATTTCGCGGGGAAATCTGCATAATTATCATTTTTGTGAATAATTATGTTATAATTTATTCTTTATCATGACGTCAAGGTACACGATTATCTTTCTCATTCAGCAGACCATAATATACATGTTTATTTCAGGCTGCAAGCAGGCTAACTCTTAAGCTGATCTAGCTCAATTTTGGGCCTGGGGATTCAGTAGCATCTGGCAGACCCACTCCACCGCTACAAATGCTTGGCAGTGGTCATTCATGATATACTGAGTCCTGGTGAACATTTTCAAGTAGGTTTGATCAGGTTAACTCTCAAGCTAAGCGGATCTAGCTCAATTCTAGAGTTTCATTCTCATGCCCCCCCTGACAGCACCCACCAGTGAACACTCATGCCAACAATATAAGTAACATATAAAATGCACAGTTTTGTAACTAAAATGTCTGGAAATTAGAAACCCGAATAAGGTCCATTAAGGCCACCTAAAATTAGTGGAGATGCCAAATTTGGAATAAACGACAGTTAAGAATTCCTTTTTTATCTACTCCACAAATAAACAAATGCAAATGGGAGGCAATGGTTATGAGTTTCTATTAACTATGGATTTAGTTTTGGTGATGATATTATGATAATATAGAGGTTTGTATGCATGCATACTGTACTGATTATTAATTTTGACGTTTATATAATTATTTATATATATATATATATATATATATATATAATAAACAATGAATTAAAAAGGTACCTACCTTGCACAATTTAACTCCATTCTGAAAGTCATCATAACTTGGTATAAGTTACACGTGAAGTAATTCTCAGCTAAGACCATCTTTCAACGAAGTCATATCTGTATTTCATTTCAACATTGACAAACGCTCCATCGCAAGAACCACCTTGCAAAACCACAGGCAAAACTTTCTTCCGGGTTCAGTAATTGCGCGCGCGCATGCTCAGAGTTTTTGAGTAAATGACATTATAAAATTTACCAAAATTCACCAATCTGCAGCAATGTTTTCTAATTCTGGCAAATTTTTTCCTTCTCCTTTTCTTCCTTCTAAAGCAGGGCCTATGTGTAGTATTGCACACTTTGCGCAGTATTGATGTAAAAGTGTGCAGTATTGGATGTGAAGTTTGAAATGTTTCGATCAACCAGTAGCGTCGTTAACTCGGCACGTGAAGCGGACACATTCATATATTCATGTTCCGATTAATTTCTTTTGAAATCGAATCGAGCAAATTTAAAAGCTCCAATGTTTTTTAACGTCAAGTGTGCAGTGTTAAAAATTTATTAGAATAGGCCCTGCCCTAAAACGTGAAAGGGCATTGCTAAAAATAACGGGTGTCAAGCAGACAGCGTCAAGGTGACCTGGCAAATTTTGTGGTTGATCCATACGGTTTACATTTCAAATGCAGAATTGATTGTAGGCGCGAGGGGGGGGGGCGGCTTCTTCAGCCAAGGCGTGAGGTGTATGTTAAGGAGTTCAAACATGTTTCATTCTGTACCATCTGCACCCAAATTTCATTCGTAACCGTCAATCGAACCTTTCTATATATTATCACACGTCTTCATACCCCACATGATAATCAGGACAAATTGTTTCAACCTTTTCTAACTCACATTGTCAGTCCGTCTTGCTTCCTTACACAACAAAATAATCATTTCTGGACATTTCCTCTTTTTCAAACCACTTGGGCCGCTACTCAGTGTTCGTTACGTACTCCCAGATCCAGCGTCTCTAAATTTGATGAATAATTAGCTATTGCACGAGCCTCGAATGTTTTCGTCGCTTGCATAATTGACATTATCTGGTTCTGCCTGACGTACCTCCTCCAATTTACTCACCAATTAGCTGCATCTGCGCTTCATCTCATTTCAACATTCCCATGAGAACTGAGATCTAAAATTTGTGATGGCGGTGAGTTTCGTTGCCATTTTAACTCTTAATGCATGCCTGCCATTCAGGTCGATTCGAGAAACAAGATCGCAAATTTCATTGAGAGAACAATAGTTGAAACATGTTTATTTTAGAAGCGTCCTTTGGCGATGATATATCTCACAAGGAATACAACCGAACCCCCAGGTCTACTAGGTCTAATCTCTTTACGCAATCGACGACATGAGTTGCATAAAAAACTGTTTCATTTAGTGACACTGGTAATAATGCACTGACGAGTTCCCAGCTCAAGGATCGAAAGCTTTGCAATTTACCCAATGTTTCCACAACATTAAACTGGTGATTCACATGATTCTCCTACGCTCCATTACTAACCACGCAACTAAACGAGTAATGATCTCAGACTAAGATGGCCACCACACGAACAAAGCGTTCTACGAATCTAATTCAGAACCATGCTCAGAGATACTATACATATAATATTTTAATCTAATAGATTAATATGAATCGAAATGGTCTAAAACCCATCCAAACGTTGTGCCAAGCTGTAGTCTTGCAGTTAATCAAATAGGCTAACATTTGCTTGGTAACACGCTGCAGTGTGTCTACACACATTTGGACCACTTTTTGGAATCTTGACACATTAATTTTGAATATCCTGGCGTCCAGGTTCGCTTATTGAAAGTTTTAGTTTACAAATCAGTAATATGTGGGAATGAAGATGAGACCTGAGAGATCTCTGGAGTTGTAACTCTAATTTTGTGTTGCTTCGTTTTTAGGCTAGGCTACACCTAGGTGCAATGCGTTAGGTGTGCAAAAATTTACAGTAACAGCGGTTTATCTAAGGTCTTAGGTAATTAATATCCACTCAATTTAAATTGGTGTTTTGACATTTAATTTAGGATATGACAGATAACTTTAATTTCCTCTCCACCCACGCTGTCACTGCCTCTAACTGGACGAGCTGATACCGGGGCAGCTATGTCTACGAAACCGAAATGAGTTTATACAACCTTCCACGAACGCCACAAAGTTTAGCTCGTATCGCATTTAGCGAACTGGCTCAGGTATATATAATATATATTAAAGATGCCGCCAACGTTCTTCTTTTCAAGTATCGTAGATGGCATGTTTCTGCATTCCTGTCAACATTGTTTGTAGAAGTTTGATTGTAGAGATATAGCATCCTGTCCAGTTGCACTCTTCACTGCTGTACGTGGCGCGGTAACATTTAACCTTATAGCACTACAGCAGAGCATAGTTGGCGTCCAACGCTACGCTGGGTCTGTACGCATGCGTGAGAATAGGGAGCATGCAGACAAGGCTGAAACTGACGCCCTTATTTGGGTTACGGGGTGGAGGTATTCGCGTTCTGTCCGACTAATGTCTTCTGAAGTCAGTTGATTGCAGAAACAACTATAATATGTGTGGAAGATCACATAAACCTAAAAACTGACATTTTATCGGGCAGATGTGATTTGTAATCCAATTCATTCATTGATCATGATGTCATTCTCTGATCTATAAAAACTTATTACTTGCTTCAAGTAAAGACACGATACATATTGTTGCAAATGAACAAGCCTTAAACAAAATAGTCACATGAGTTAGTTTGACCACTATTTAATAATCTGCTGTACAGAGGCATAACATGAGATACACATGGTACTCCAATTGAAATTAGATTATAGCATTAGGTTAAGCTTTCCAACACGAAAAAGACTTCAAATGCCCGATATTGATCTATAGTAAAGATCCTTGTAAATACTTTCAAGTAAGTCATAGTTTTCATATACCAGACAAACGTGACCTACGTCAGAACCTATAGTTCAAGATGTTAGATAAGAAGTTACGAAATTAAAATGTTACCCAAAGCTGTTCAAATATATGATATATGGGTACACTTTGATTTCTCCGGTTTCTAATTATAACTGAACAATACATTTTATAGTACTCTGCCTAGCTGTATTGGATATATACAAAGGACCATGCACAGGCCACTGCATTCAACAGCATGCAACTACAGCCTCATGTATACACTATCCTATTAATTTATTATACATATTTTATATATAAATGTGTTAGTTTTGGTTTGCGAAATACAAGAGTGCTCAATGACATATAGACAGAGCAAAATGTACAATCGTGCAAAATACCTCAAAAACTTACCACTGTAGTTTGTTTCATACAGAAGGAATCTCCAGGTGGTAGACCTTCCTTCTGGATGAAACAGACTGTAGTGTCTGTGTGACCAAAAAAAGAAGCTTTTCATGCTTGTTTGTGCACTTCAGAAGAAGGCCTTGTTCTTTGAAACTGGGAGAGAAGATGAACGTAGCTGTAACTGTACGTACGAAATCTCGTGCGAACTGTGCTCCATATATAGTGGTCCACGACTTTCTATTAGCCATGCAGTTATTAAATGGAAGGTGAGCCAATACATGTACTTAATGCAAGCTTACCTAAAGGGAAATGCTCGATAGCCTGCTATACTATAATAGAGCCTTTCAATACACGGATACATAGGATTTTAGGATATGCATTAAATATTCAAGAATAAAAATTAAACTCATTTTATAAGGATTGGCGCAGACCACACGTAGGAAATAGAGATTTACACTTACTCAGAACTGACCGCAAATATAGCTTGGTAGGGGAAAGCAAAGTATTAATGTATTTCCTTTTCCGAGTGAAGGTAAACTGGTTTGGAGCCAAGGAAGGAAATGCTCTTAAAATATTCAAGTAATAACATATTTAAATGTTGTGTGAACAGCTGCAATCAACACTAAGAAGATTAACCAATAAAAAACGAGCAGACACTGTCAACAAGTGCGAACGCTCGACGCTCATGTCAGCAATGAATGTTAATATCTTTGCTAATGATAGCCATTTTCGCCTCGCAAATATTACCAACTTGTTTGCAAGATAAAACTTTTAAAAAACGCTTTACAAAACCTTAAATTCCAAGTTTGCTGAAGCAATTTAATGTTTCCAGTTGATATCGATACATCAAACATGTTTGTGGGAATGTAAATTAAATGATTCGTCACGGTGAAGTGTACATATTAAACGGGCAATTGAAGCACCGCTGCTTCGGTTTCTTTGTTCGACCGGCATATACACACGGGTACAGGGACACTAGTAAAATCCTCGTACATTAACAATGTATAATTTATTTGACAACTTTTACATGCGCACTAAATCATTTTCGCCACAAAGTTGCTAAATAAAAAAGTCAATCGTAACTGATCTTGCTTTTCTTATGTATACGATTCCATTCGTTTGGCAAATAACAGTATGGCTTCAAAACCACGTCTACATTGAATTAAAGCTTATCTTCGGCACGCAAAGCCAATAAGGCATATTAAACCTCGGATAACACTCGACTGTTATAGTTAAACCACTAAAAAAAATGGAATGAAAAATTCTCTCTTACGAGTACGAGAGAATGCGTTTCACAGAACTCAGGAGCTGGTATTTTGAAATAATGGATTAATGAGTATCATTTTATTCTTATTTACAAAATTATTCACAATGGAAAAAAGAAATATGGATATATAATGCCTCAGCAAAAGTCTGAGGCACGGTCTGAGTGAGTGTACGAACAACATTGTTTTCTTACTTGCATATTCAATGGCATTAAATGTAACACAGACTTTACACACGCGTAACAATTTTTATTATTTAAAAGGTTCACAATTTCGATACTTTGCCAATGTAAAAATAGTGGCAATTTAATAAAATGTGCACTGCGAGTGACTATAAAATTACGCCTGAAATGACAGATTATTTATAAATATGAACAGTATTTAACAGCGAAATTTAAATTATTGTTGTTTGACTGTACGATTATAGTCGAAAGCTATCAGTGGGGTTTCGAATGTTATTAAATAATTATACAAGGTGTAAACTTTACATGTGTGTCAACGGTATAGTAGCGGCGCTGGGGTTAGGTCTAATAACGCTAGTATTCATAGTATGACTATCTATATGGTTTGTGCTATATTGAGCAGAGTCTTGATGTTGAAAATGCTCTACATGATTAGTTCTTGTTTGGTGATTAGCATCCGAATCTGCAGGTAGATATACATTGATCATTTCATGTAGATCTCCTGGATAATTTCGTCTTGATATTTGTTCACTATCCGACTCTTTCTTGATCTGAATTCCACCGTTTGTGAGCATTATGGTTTCTTGTGGATAGCTCACTTCTGGCATTGCCTGCACATCGTTGCCGCCATTTGTTGGATGCTGTTCTGAATTATAACTATATATCTGGCCACCTTGAATAGTATATAACGAAGCTGGATAATACGAATTTGCCGAGGTACTTGCTCCTTGGAACGGTGTGTTAGACAATGCTGTGTTATAACCCGAGTTATTATACATTGTGTTGTATAAATCGTGTGTAGGATAGCCAAGATTAGGATAAGAATAATATTCATCAACTTGTGCAATATTTCGCTGTACTGGTGCGCCAACTTCGCAATTCGCAAGTAAAGGCAGGTTATATTTCTCTTTCTTAAGTAAGGTCTTCGTCTTTCTTCGTGGACGATATTTGTAATCGGGAAAATCCTTCATATGTTGGGCACGCAATCGCTTGGCCTCCTCAATGTACGGCTGTTTATCACTTGTACTTAATTTTTTCCACTTATCTCCAAGTCTTTTAGAGATTTCCGAATTATGCATCTTCGGGTTCTCTTGCGCCATAACTCGTCGTTTTTCCCGCGACCAAACCATGAACGCATTCATTGGCCTCTTTACTCGGTCCGGATCACGCTCTGATCCCGACGCCATCTTGGTGGAATTTTTATGCTCAGCGTTCGCAGAAATTTCTTCTCCAAGGTTTATCTCATGGTCAGACGCCATATTGACGGACCCATTTCTAGTATTATTAACAACGCCACTTGAGATGTCCAAAATATTCATAGGTCCTGTAATACGACCAGGATCCGCCATAATACCCAGTGTACTATAATGCGATGTGTCCGCATCACACTCAGTTGTTTCACTCAAGTCTGTACAATCCAAAGGTTCTTGTTTGATAAATTCTGTATTCAGCAGCATTTTCACGTTCACCGGTTGCGAGCCATTCACGCTATAGTTTGTAGACATGACAGAGTCCAAAGCTGCATTCAAAGGACATTTTAACCGGCCAGGATCAGGCATGTTAGCGACCGGCGGTGAATTCCTTCTACAATTCGATGTGATCACAGTCTCCAGCCTCGCTAAATTACCCGAAGCCATATATTTTATTTGCCACCGATCGCTGTAACGTTTGTCAACACACTTAGTTTACAAATCAAGAAGTGATTGAAAGTATTTTGAACTTTGACAGTACTAATATTCGTTCAATCGCTAAACTGTCTAGCCATAGCGAGAATCGTTATTTTTGTGCTCATTGCCATGCGATGTATTGATTGACAGTGCGCGAGTCGCTCAACCGTAAGCCAATCAGCGTCAAGTACTTGACGAAAGATAAAGCTGCTTTAACATGAGCCGCTCAGGACTTGACAACAGAGCAAAAGCAAGGAAAAGCTAATGAAATAGGGAGTTATTTACATTCACAGTTTAGCAAACGTACCGCATTTTAAATCAAAATCTCTGCTCTCAGCTGTTTCAATTAAGCACTAATCAAGTAAGGCAAAGGAAGTGAGCGGTCAGGTCGGTTTTCAAGACCGCCAACACGAAATATTGTTCCCACTAACTTGCAGGTGTTTACATGCCTCATCGCGCACGTGCACTGATTAGGAATGAAATACTCAACAAATACGAAACTTAACTCATCTTAGAAACACATAGTTTAGTTTCACTCATGTTTGCGTATATAATCACAGTAAATTCATTTTAAAATACACATACTGAGTTCAACTTTAGACAGCGCAACTAATCCGTTTCTATGGTGATGGTTTAGAAAATTTGCATTGGCCACTTTCCATAGCATTTCGACAAATTAATTTTCTATGCTAAAATGAAACATCATCCATCACCCGATATCAGACCCGTCAAATGTGTGAACTGAAGTATTTATGCTCGCGAACTTTGTGCTATGACTGCGACATGGTCAAACGAACATACAAAGCATATCCTAAGCAATTTGCAAACGAATTTCCATGGAGTATCAAAATAAAGCAAGCGACAACGGGTTTTGGCAGTAAAATCTCAATTACGCCCACCTTCCTTCAGTCACCTTCTCCAAATTGCCACCGGAACTCCGTTTAACTCGACTAAAAATGTACCGCTTGTTGCACGACAGACAAAATAATGCAGTTATTATGTTACCAATTTATCAAATAGGTTTATTCTTCACCATTATTCTATTAAACATGCCCATCTCTTGAACATTTTTATCTTTTTTATAAAATAAATATATGTATATAGGTGTAAGAACGAGTTTCGAAATATTCAAATATAAAGGTCAAATTTGATAACCAACTTGCTTGTAGTTTTCTATCTTCACTGTTCGAAAAATACTATTAAAACGAACTATAAAAAGTTTCACGTAAACCACTAACTTTTACTGTTCTCTGATTTCCTGAACCCGGCAGTATCATGATTGAATGTCATTATAAAAATTATACTATTATCCCAAAGTCTAAACCAAAAACTATTTTCTCCTAGTACTATGCTATATATTGCACTATATTACAAGCTCACGATGTGTTGAAGTGTTTCTGCAGCAAAACCAAAGTACGTCGGACGTCAAGCAGGACAGATTCATTGAGATTCAGCACCTGTATCGAGAAAATAACGAAACGTTCAACGAAAACAGGCATTCAACGGTTGCAAGGCGTAAGGGGAAAATCGAGAGACAAAAATGACGCTTTCATGAAAATATGTTGTAATAAGCTTTTGTCGCAAGTTGCAGCGTGCAGTTCTGTTGTTGGAACTACTTTATTGTAAGCCATTTAGTACATTAAAATGTCTCTGTGATATTGTTAATGTGAATAAGTGGTGTTGCATCCGATACGACAGTAGGCGCGTGTCAATCTAACAGGATTTAAACATATTGATACAACATGAAATTAAGGCCGTAAGGCTTTCAAGAATAAAGGAATTTTGCCAACAAAGCTTATCAAGTATTCCGATTAACTGATACGTCGTAGCGTAGGTCGGTGGTGCGGACATGATGACAGCATTTATTGAAAATGTTGCAGTTTACTGTATCATTAGTAATTTGGTAGTCTGCGACAATGTAGTGTTTACCGAAGATCAACCTCAAAGTTTACTATATATTTACACAAAAAGTAGAAATAATCCAGTCGGAATTATTTGATTCATTTAATGTAACAGATTTAGACAAAAGTGAACGTACACAATACAATAGATGCGGATTAATTTTGTTCTTTAAAATCTTCCCAACGCATGAACTGATCACATGTGCAAACCACAATGTTCGAGTTTTATACAAAACCTGAAAAATTACACCTCATTACTCATATCTGATAAACACTTCATATATTGGCACCTCGAAGCAAAAATCTTTCATGCACTAAAATATTGCAAATTGTCTAGTATTTCTAGCCATAATATTAAGCCGGAATATCCTCATCATGTTTCATGTCAAATTGATGAAATTATAGGGGTAGCATATACGTATATCTGTTATAATGATACGATAACTAAAATATTTATGATACGTTTAAAATCAATCATGCAATATTAATCATATCCCAAAGATTGTTTTCAAAAGTTAGCAGCGAGACAGTTAATTTTAATGGCCCTACATTAATCTCAAGGTAAATACTGTGGAAATGAAATTTAACATCGTGCTCGGACGGTAGGGAGTAGTCAACAGAAAGTATGTTAGCCACAAGAGATATTTAATCACTTGATGTGTTCAAAAACATAAACGCCTACTCTGTAGGCATCTATGGTACTCCCACACACGATGGGGCTGCATTAAATCACGATTAGCATAAACGTTTCGACAGCACACTGTTTAAAAAGTCAACATTTACAGATTGAAATTAAATAATTATCAGGGAATCATGTTGCAGCTAAAACTTCGTCATTTTTAATGTAAAAAAAGAACTAAGTCTACGTATACATGACGTTAGTATATATTTTCGCGATATTCAATATATTTTTTCCTAGAGAGGAACGCAACAGTAGAGAAAGATACAATGGTATAAAATACGTGCATGGTGGCAAAACAAAAAATACAACATGAAACAGTACATTAGATTGAACGAGGTCATTCGATTTACGATAGGCCTAGTAGTTGTCCATTTTTAAAGACTATCTTCTTACTAATTGACAATTAGATTACGAGCTCGAGATTTCTATGGGGTGCATGATGGTTGATGAGGGCAAAGAATGTGCGGAGATAAGTAATTGGTTCTTAAGTCATTTTGCTATTACAAATTGTCTTTGAATTGAAAAAATACAAAAGAAAAATTATTGTTTCGCTACTCACTATCTATCAAGCAATAGATAGCGAGTAGAGTAACCAATCAAATTACAGCATTTGGAATTAGTATACTAATACGATTCTACTATAATCACTGGCATTGTCATGCACGTATCTGTTCATGTATATCATAAGAGTTTACCCTGTCTGACACCTGTAGAGGATCGACTGCAGAAGCTTGCCAGTATAACTTTATAAAATAAACGATAAATTCGTACAAACAATAAAAAAACGTACTTAATAAAATAACATGCACCACGTTTTATTAGTCCACTGATCTTATAAATGAGGATCACTTTAACCAAAACCGGACATACGGAACATTAAAAATATTGTTCACATTTACATGAGCAGGAAAGGGTTACTAGGAGCAGCTTCCCGTTTTTAATCACATCGACTTCAACCTGTAATCCAATGTTGGTGAAAAAACCGATGTTTGCATACATAGCCATGGTTATTATACGTTTTAGAAACATCCAGACACTCCGTCTACTGTAAATCTGTATTTTCTCATATTTTTAAGAATATATATAATATACGTATACTTGAAAAATAATGAAATATACAATTTCACAACTTCTTTCGGCATTGATTTTTTTATTTGTGCACACAAATATTTCAATCGACGAAAAGATTTTTACAATACAGGAAAATTGTCAAGATATAACAGCACGTTATCTTGCCCTTACATCTGTTACAGTTTAATTTTTCATTTAAAATTAGGAAGTCTTATGTGGATTAATATAGCAGGTCAATTGGGTGATATTACGCATTTGTTAACTACCGGCTGTACCAGGTCACACATAACTCTAACAAATATTGATTTGGGAAAGACTTGAAAAAGGCATATAATTGGCCAGCTGAGTACAGCTGCATGAAGAGCGCTTGACATGCATGTACGCTCATATTTGTATCAGATCAGACGTTTAGTGAAGAATATTATCTCGACTACAGCAGCCACGTTTTTAGATAATTAAATGTGGATATGACAAAGTATAAGCGGCATAATGTGCTGCATGCATGAATTTAGCAAACTCGTACGTGGAAAAGCTATCACGAAAACAATGCATAACATAGATTCTCATCAACGGCAAAAAATGTTGTTATTAGAATAATCTGGGACATTCTGACGCTTTTAGAACACGGCCGGATATTTTTCCAAAAAAAAGGAAACGGTGGTAACATCAACACAATATACATTTCATGTTGAGATCGAAACCTCTTTCCAAATGTTGTAGCTGCATCATGAAGTTTAAAAATAGATGGCTTAGACTGTAAGAAGACTCAGATTGTAAGATGGTTTTGAAAACACTTAAATCCTAATCCTAATCCTAGCATCCGGTCAGAAGTGGGTTATTAAATGGCGAGACTTCTTAATGTTTAAGCTACCTTGCAGTATTCAAGCACGTTCATGCAGACATGCACGGACAAGAATGAGTGAAAAAACAAATGCAAATGCGTTAACGAAACGTTAATTTGAAACAGACCAAAAAAAACAATCACATATGACAAGTAGCTATACTATACGAAAGCTTAAAGGTGCAAAAACGCAAATTCCAAGCATGCATACTCGAACATTATAACATAAGCTTAATTGCAATAAATGAAAATAATCAATTGATAAAGAATCAAAAAGTCGAAGTTCGAAACGTCAATTCTGTTTATACATAATCGTTTCTCAGAATGTGAAAGATCCTATAGCTGACCTATGTTTTTGTGCGAGGTAAATCATATGACCACATTTTCATTAAAACAGCGCATATTATAAAATCAATACTCTTGTGGAATGTCGTTTTTTTAGTCTATTAAGCTGCAAGTTCCGAAAAAAGGAATGCCAAATTATACCATTCTAGAACATAAGGACGTCTATCACCTATTGTAAAATTCTAAATACTTACAGGATGACGAAGATATTGTAATTCCAACAATTCTTCAAGTTGCAATTCTGCTTGAGCGATAGTCACTCCAGGAAGTTCTTAAAATAAATGAGAAAATAAATAATGAAAAACTAAGCAGATGTCTGATTCAACAAATGCTTTTAAAAAAGCAATACAGCGACACACGGGGCTGGAGCCAGAGCCATACAAACTTGCAGGCGGGAGAGAGAATATTTTAGGCCATATAATTGACAATATATCTGGTGTTGTAAAGATACGAAATGACAGTATTTAGAGCAAGACTTTTATAATGGTAAAGAAATATATATCGTGGACTACGCTATATCAGATAAACACGTATCGGAATAATTTCGCATGACTTAGACTCGGTGCCGTATTGCGCATATTTACTACGCCTGCCGCAGGCGAGGCGGAGTTTTAAATACGCCCGTTTCTGTTTTTTTTAATTTTTTTCGGTGTCGCAAGTTGCCGCAGCGCTCATGGGTGATACCGCTGGGAACAAGCCGCGTGAGCCGACCTAAACACGGCGTTTAAACTCAATTTCTAGCGGAATATGTCAACAAAACACGCATTTTAACATATATGCTGGAACATCTAAACCACAAGCAGGTTTTACGTGCAAAGATTCTCATGCAAAATGTTTTAAAACGACAAATTCCACCGCGAAACTTTACCCAGGAGCGATGTATCGCGGTGAAGTTTTGAAAGCGTGTTTCCGTCATTTTCTGTTGTGTTTCCACTTTTACGAAATTTAAAAAAGAAATTTAGAAATTTCTACACAAGAATTAAACGCAAATTCTACTGAAATATCTATATACAAAACACAATTTTTAACATGTAATAGTGAAAAAAAAGGGACAGGAAAGTTCTTAATCAAAACATTGCTCCAGAAATGTTTTAAAAGGGGAAATTTTGATAGACTCGATCATTCCATGGTCAAGGAGTGAGTCTAGAAAATGTGTTCCTAATTCTAATCACGAAGTATTCGTTATGATTTTTTTCATTGGTTTTCTATACCTATGTTGAGATGCTGATATTTCGTGCAAAATGATTTATTTGCTTGTGGTATCTCATAAATTTATAAAAGGTAAGAGACATTTAACATTCGATTCCAATTCCAGAAATACATGTTAGTCTCAAGTTCCCATCAAATCATATTGTGGAGACTCAGGCAGTGTGCTACAGAACTGATTTAAATGATGCTATCAGGTTAATATATTTATGTATTGTGTACACTTTTAGTAAAATTTTCTTTACTTGCAACAACCCAAAAATAAAACAGCCATATGTTGGTGGTATTATGACAAAAGAATCTTGTTTAATATATGTGCTATGAAAGTCTTTAATTTAAATTAAATTCTAAAAAATGCAATCCTACTAGGACTCTGGGCAGAGTGCCTGGCAAGTCACTCAGACATTGATTTTTGGTTATCTTAGTGATTACATAAGATGTGCTAGCAATGCCTTAAAATGCTTTGGAAGGTACCCTAATAATAACTGATCTAAAAAGGAGTTCGTTGGGCAGAACAGGAATAAGTGAATATACCCCACCCCCAATGAACGCTCTAGTTACAGGCGTGTGCCCATTTTCGTTTTGGCAGGCGGAGTGAACGCCTTAGCAGGCGTCTTGTTTTTCTTATTTTTTTTCGGTGTCACAAGTTGGCGCAGCGCTCATGGGTAATACCGCTGGGCACAAGCCGCGTGAGCCGATCTAAACTCGGCGTTTAAACCAGTGGTTTAAACTCAATTTCTAGCGAAATATGTCAACAAAACACGCATTTTAACATGTATGCTAGAACATCTAAACCGCAAGAAGGTTTTACCGTGCAAAAATTCTCATGCAAAATGTTTTAAAACGACAAATTCCACCGCGAAACTTTCAACGCGAAAGTTTTGAAAGCGTGTTTCCGTCATTTTCTGTTGTGTTTCCACTTTTACGAAATTTAAAAAGAAATTTAGAAAGTGAACGCCTTAGCAGGCGTCTTGTTATTTTTTTTCGGTGTCGCAAGTTGGCCCAGCGCTCATGGGTGATACCGCTGGGCACAAGCCGCGTGAGCCGACCTAAACACGGCGTTTAAACTCAATTTCTAGCGGAATATGTCAACAAAACACGCATTTTAACATGTATCCTAGAACATCTAAACCGCAAGAAGGTTTTACGTGCAAAGATTTTCATGCAAAATGTTTTAAAACGACAAATTCCACCGCGAAACTTTACCGAGGAGCGATGTATCGCGGTGAAGTTTTGACAGCGTGTTTCCGTCATTTTCTGTTGTGTTCCTACTTTTAAGGAAATTTAGAAATTTCTACACAAGAATCAAACGCAAATTCTACGGAAATATCTATATACAAAAACACAGTTTTTAACATGTAATAGTTAACAAAAAGGGGCAGGAAGGTTCTTTATCAAAACATTGCTCCAGAAATGTTTTAAAACGGCAAATTTTGATAGACTCCATCATTCCATGATTAAGGAGCGAGTCTAGGAAATGTGTTCCTAATTCTAAACACGTTGTGATTTCTTTGCTTGGTTTTCTATTTCTACCTATGCTGAGATGTTAATATTTCGTACAAAAGGATTTATTTGCTTATGGATCTCATATAATTTAATTTAAATTAAATTCTAAAAAATGCAATCCTACTAGGACTCTGGACAGAGTGCCTGGCAAGTCACTCAAACATTGATTTTTGGTCATCTTAGTGATTACATAAGATGTGATAGCAATGTCTTACTGGTAAAATGCCTTGGAAGGTACCCTAATAATAATTGATTTAAAAAGGAATTAGTTGGGCAGAACAGAAATAAGTGAATATACCCCACCCCCAATGAACTCTCTAGTTACAGCCCTGCCTGGCCTTGTGCCTATTTTCGTTTTGGCAGGCGTATAGTGAACGCCTTAGCAGGCGTCTTGTTATATATTTGTTCAAGGCACAGTTTCATCTGCTGAGCGATGTGATTTCACGTTGTCGCAACAATATTACTGAATAATGTAGCTTGTTTTTTATAACAATAATCGTTATTCATCATTTTTGTGGATCAGAATTTAAGTTATTTTAACAAATTTAACTTAAGTTTATTATTAGATTAGGTAAATATAGACCGACATTTATTATACAATGAACACTACTATGAGACGATGAATATTTTCCATCAGTAGCATGATGAAAACACGACTACTTGACACTTGTGCACAAATGCAACAAAAGTACTGAAAGTTAGCTTATTTTTTCAAGTTTTATGGCCACTTGCTAGCTGCTCGTCACGGTCACTTTGCCCGCACTGGTGCATTGTTTTTGGAACTCGTCTTGCCCGCACGAGCACAGTTTTAAAGCCCGCTTTGTCCACGCGTGTAAAGCGACCGTAAATGGAAAGATACCGACCAAATCACATCGCTCAGCAGGTGACACTCTTTTTAGACGAAGATATAGTTTCTTTACTTCGCCATGTTTCCATGCCTGCATGTTGATTTTTACACCCTGTATATATTAAAATGTAATAAAATACAAAAAGTTTACCTTTTGACAACAAAGACACTTTATAAATTCCTCGGGAAGGACTTTTTATTGTAAAATATAAATTTGATTTCCTAAAAACAATAAAAAGATTATCTAGCTGGCAATTGTAATACAAATGAAACTTGCCTAACATGGAAAATACCCCAGTCCCAGTGTTCAGAAAATGCAGATTTAATTTTCTAGTATTTCTGAGAAAAAACCTCACTACAACTGCAAGTACCATCACGTTTTGACCCACAACGTTTCCTTCGGTTGCTGTGGGTCGCCACTACCTATACTAACAAGCTTTGTGACTGATTGATTATAGCAATGAAAGACAATAAACTATAGACATTGGTTTTCTAAAGAACGAATCACAAACTGGTCTTTTGTTTCAAAAGTCCAATCACATGCAATTAAGGCCTGATATTTAGGTTGGTATATTTACCCTGCAAAGCTGAACTGTCTCGAAATTACAATAGTTTGAAAAAAATTATTTCAAATTCGACTCTCATGACCGATCAAACGAGCAAAAACTCTCATCAAAATTTCAACCAGTTCATATGAAACTCGACGATAGATGACTTTTATTCTCGCTTGACTGGGCTCAATTCACGTCAGATGAATTAGTGCGAAGTTCAAGCAGCAAAAATAGTCTTCTAAACCTACCGTTTTTCTGGTACATTGTTACTTTCAATAATAATTCCTTCTTTCTCAAGTTGTGTGAAGGACAGCTTGACATTACCAGGTGATTTGTGACGATGTGCCTGAACAAGGCCTCCATCCTAGAATAAAACATTGAATATAGAACCTCGTTTTTCAATATACACACTGTAATTGATAATGAACTGACTTTCTTTCTGTGAATGCAAACTACATAAGCTTAACCATAACCCTTAACACGCAGTTTATTCGCAAGATGCGTATTCCCAAATAAAACAACAATGCTAATGCAAACAGGCAGTTGCCTTTGAATTACCTACACATAAAAAACATGACGTAGTATATACATACAAACCTTGCTAGCGGCTCGTTGTCTCACAACCTCCAAGTACTCTAAAATCACAGAAAAAAGTTTGAACCAAAAGAATATCCACAACGTACATTTCTACAAAGTGTCGTACTATACCTTTATACGCATCAAGTTGCTTGTTTAGAAAGTTTCTGTGTTCACATATAGTCTGAAAGAAAAAATAACAGAAATAAGATTTACAAAGTAGAGAAATTTTGTTGGATAAAGTTATTTAGTTATCAGAGACTATAAGGAGAGTTTCCCCTCCAACCCACTCTAACGCAGTATTTGCCTCTAGCCACTGTAAAAAACCGTACAGCAACAAATTGTTGGACTAATTGAGCTTACTTTGTACGTACTGTATGAACCTATCTGCCCCCTGGTTTTGACTCATCTGCAGTCGTCACTTCAAAAACACAAGCAGGAGGGAGACGACAGCAACTCTGGCAACTTTACAAAATGGACAGTTCTGACCTGGTTCTGACGCATCCGACGATGATTTAAATTACGTCCAGTAAATCAGTGCTGATTGAGGATACGTTTTAAGGAAATGCAAAGTTTCAACACAGACCCCTACCCCAGAGAAGACTGAGCATGAGTCAGTCCCGCGCACTTCCTCGCATCTCATGCAGATATATACCTCGTGAACTCTCTTCAAGCTTTCCAGTTGGTTACGCAGGTTGTCAAACTGGTGCAGCCTGGAGTGAACTTCCTAAAAAATAACGACAACTAATGTTAAAATTTCCAATGATTAACTTATATAACTATCCACATGTTCACTGTTAGTAAGTTTAGTTATAACATTTAATTTTTCTATAATCCACGTTGCAATTCAAATACAGTTAACGACTTCATGCTGAATTTTAAACCTTGCCCTGATTTTAACGTTAACCCTCATGTGTTCTCCCAACTATGCACTGTATTAACATTCCGGACGGAGGGAAAGACCAGATTTCACAGAGAAAACCCACGAGTTTTGACAGACAGTTGACTGACTCTTTACACTAGCGTCCTTAACCCGTCAAAGATTAATCCTAATCCTAATCCTAACATAATCCTGTTCAGAAAAGCAAACGTTTCACAAAAACCTTTGCTAGCGCTGTTTGTCTTACTCGAGAGGACCATCGGCAAATACGCTCCTGAATAATAAACTGTAATTACTGTAATTATTTGATGTATAAAAGCTGTCCTCTTTGTACGGTGGCCCACAAGGGCCACCTCTTCTCCGTGCAAATGTGTTAGTGTTCCGTGAAAACAAAGTTGATCTGCAAAAATCGGACTCTCTACTCCGTGCAAATGTAACTGTTCTTCGAGCAAACGCGGCTGTTCTCCAAAAATATACACATAGTGGCACTTACGGGGCACCTCTTCTGCGAGGAAACATGCGCTTTCTCGGCCGCGACGAACCTCTTCTGCAAACAACTGCATTCTCCGTGTGTACTTCCACTTTGCAGTATTCGCTTTCTGTAGAAAATTGCTTAATTAATATCGGGAAATTACTTCAGGGGGGGGGGGGCGTGCAAACCAATGGTGCAAACAGACATTTGGTCATCTACAGAATCCGTTTCTCAAGGCTGGACCACAGTATAGGGAATAAACAGTAGCGCCACTCAGCAGTGCAACATGTCTCCCTATTTTTATGCAATTGACTGGCCAGAATAATGGCGGAACGGCCAGTTCAGCGTTCCTATTGGCTAGAGAAGGCAATTGACTGGCCAGAACCTGCATAATGAACATGCGTAATGAGACATGCGTGGAGACACAAACTTCAAAGGTTCCGACTCGAGTGGCCTTTCTGTTTATTTCTATTCTGTGGCTGGACTATGGGATGAACTTTGAAATTTGGTTACGTTATTACTTGATGGAAAGAGGTAATTTGTCCTTCTTTTTGCTCATGCTTATTTGTATCTATATTGATCTTAGAATTTATAGTGAAAGTCAAGCAAATTTATTTCTAATCTCAGTGCGCAAGTTTCATTAATACCTTCGCATTGTTTACATTTTACAACTTAATATTATGCAAGATCGCGAACACGTTTGTTTTTTGAATGCCATTATGTTCTATTCTTTTCACATCACCAGCCATACGGGGAATATATATTTAATGAAACTTGCACACTGAGATTAGAGATAAATTTGCTTTACTTTCGCTATAAATTCTAAGATCAATATAGATACAAATAAGCCAGGGCAAAAAGAAGGACAAATTACCTCTTTCCATCAAGTAATAACGTAATCAAATTTCAAAGTTCAGCCTTGAGAAATGGATTCTGTAGATAACAAAATGTCTGTTTGCACCATTCGTTTGCACGCCCCCCCCCCCCCCCCCCCCTGTAGTATTTTTCCCGATATTAATTAAGCAATTTGCTACAGAAAGCGAATACTGCAAAGTGGAAGTACACACGGAGAATGCAGTTGTTTACACGCAGAAGAGGTTGTCGCGGCCGAGAAAGCGCACGTTTCCTCGCAGAAGAGGTGCCCCGTAAGTGCCACTATGTGTATATTTTTGGAGAACAGCCGCGTTTGCTCGAAGAACAGTTACATTTGCACGGACTAGAGAGTCGGATTTTTGCAGATCAACTTTGTTTTCACGGAACACTAACACATTTGCACGGAGAAGAGGTGGCCCTTGTGGGCCACCGTATCTTTGTTACCATTTTCACATCAGCATAAAAGTCTTCCTCCTCCAGAAAGACAGCGCCAGCTTGCTTGACATTCTGGTATTTTTGCAGCAAGAATTCAGACAGTGCTGACACTGCAGCCTCACTATCTGATAAATTCACTGCAGCAGCGAGCGCAGATGTCAACGTTGGTTCTGAAAGCAGTTTGGGTCTCTAAAAGAAAATACAAACTGATGAAAACAAAAGCATATTGACATAAGCATCTCGCATAGTTTTGTAGTGCGACAATATTTAAAAGTTAAACTTTTTAAAATGCTAACCATACAAAATAATTCCGCCAACAGTTGTTTCCACTGACTTCGTTGAACACCATGTTCACTGTTTCGAGCCAAAGTGGAGTTAAGTGACTCCATACGTACAACTGAAACAATTTTAACAAAAATTATGTTTGAAAACTGTTACCTTGCCTGGTGCTGATATAATTCTGGTGAAGTAGATTATGGTGCTTTGTAATTTACTGTATAGGAGCGCTCTATCCGAAGCCCACATGGAAAACCTCTCCACTTCACGAAGTCAAATGACAGTGTACATAATCTGCAGTTGTCTAAATATTATCTTTTTACAACATAGTTCAGAAGATGTCTAAGAAAAACACCCAGCATTTTTTATTTGAGACGTTTACTCTTTTTGTAGCGTCTTCGTAATGGAAATGAAATATAAACTACTCAAAGCCAACCCAAGGAAGCGATTAGGTAAAACAGACAATTTTAATTTGATCATTTAATTTCTTACAGTTTTAACCATCCTACCCTTACTGAACACTCACGAGCTTTGTTGAAAAATCTAATTTCTTCCAACTAGAATGAGAATCTTTATATACAAAATATTTCATACATTTACCTGGAACTTGTTCCCAACGACTTTGTAGGGTCAGTGTAATTGAGATATCTTCAAGGTAAGGCAACTGTGTCTTGGCCGATCCCATATCACTCAATATAGTGTTCAATGGATCATCTTCTGTAAGGTTCTGAAATTTAAATATTATTAATAACACACGGGTATAAGGTAAGAACATACACATGCAAAAGTATTACTTTGACAATAATGTCTGAGCAGGCCTATGTTTATTGCAAAAATATTGCATGCAAATGTAGTACGAATAGTTGTTCATAGCAACTTTGTAAATCTGTACGCACGTAATAAATTTCTTAGTGACACAAATCGTTTGAAAAAAACCCTATTAAATTACCCACGCCAAGTAATGCGGAAGAATAATTTTGTTCCCATTGTCATTGCTCTTGTTTTGTCCAAGTTCAGCACAAAGACTTACCAGTTCTTGTTTATATTTCAGGATCAGTCGATGAAAATGATAGATTTGATTCAAAGTGATAGTTATCTCAGTACTCTTAGACAGACCAATATAAAGTTCCATCTACAGGAAGTTAAAAGAAACATTACGTCGGGGAAAAGCTACTGAAGTATGCAGTTGTACATCACACACTTATAAAATTGCAATGATTCTCAATTCTTTTAGAGTGCAAGTTAATATAGTGACAGGAAATCCAAAACGATCATTCTAATAACATACCAGCAAAGAGTTGATAGTATAAGGTTTGATAATATAAAATTTACAGCCGTAAAATTAGTTATGGTTACGATTCTTTTCGTTTATTTACCTCCAATGAACTGTAAAATGGTGGTACCGAACACAAATCATTCAGGAAAGTCTACAAAACAAAAGAAATGTGTTAATTTTTTAACGTAAACAACAAATTTTCCAAGACATTATGCGATATATATATATTATAAAGACTTACACATAAACGCGTTTTGTGTTTTTCTACGAAAACGTTCAAAGGTTGCATGTAGTCTTCTTTAAATCTCGTCTTTCCGGGAGTTACGTTTGCAGTATGTTGAATGATCTTCGCGATCTGTACAAATTATTTGAAAAAATGTTTTCTATTCTGATGCATAATGAAGCAATGATAATTGCACTAAATGCATTATAATTATCCACTACCTATAATCAAGACCGCAAAGCATGCATGGATTGTGGAGGCAGCTTTCATATTTTCTTGCTCTAGTTTTAGCGTTTAAAGTTTTCAACATTGCGTTGTTCCTCGAGACAATCTATAAATGCTTTGCACTTCTCGAAAGGGAAATGGCTATCTAGTGGTATATATTTTCGACATCCAGACAAAAAGGCTTTCTCTGCCAGCTTTTATTTTGCATAGCACATTAAATTGTACTCACCAACAGTAAGTTTCTTCTTGTTACAGAATTTGGTTGCTTGCTCATCAGCATATATACTATAAATAAATTTAAAATTATAATTTTTATATACTAAATAGATACTAAATTAAAATATAAAAAATCTTATTTTTGTTACACTCAATTTTGTCCTATTATGTGTATTTGTCCTGCTCGTCTCGTGTTATATTATGAAATGTGCATGATTTACATTTTTGTTTACTCTTCGTTTTGTTTAAATCGATCTGATTTGCCACCTTCTATTTTATCACGTGATGTTTTTGCATTAACTCGTATAAAAGCACGCTTTCCCCTCCCCCACCGCTAATTTTCCGACGTACGGCCTTCGCTCGAAACATCGCGAATTCTGCTTATATAGTTTGAGGTAGTTAAAGAGGATTTGTTTTTGTTTGTTTTTGACTGCACTACCGACACTAGAAGCGTTCACTGTCCTAAAGATGAGGTGTAAATTGGACCAATGTTTATGATATCATGGGCTATATATGGTAACCATGGCATTTGCTGACACAAACTTTAATGAGTTTTTGGACGACTGCATCGAATCGCCCAGCTTGTTAATTTAGGAGCTCAATGTTCAATGTAATTGCAACACCTCGATAAGTGTTTTTAAAAAGCGCCGTGGGAGCATGATTTATCGAAGTGAATTGCCATTAAAAGTGCCGGTATTAAAAATATAGTTAATATATTAATACAGGGTTAATACCATATAGTTAATATATTAACAATAAAATATAGTTAATATATTAATACAGGGTTAATATATTTAGATGCTGGATGACGATGGTATGATACATGTAAACATATGTAGTTTTTCAAGAACCAGTAATAAAATTATTTCTTTAAATAAAACAATAATAATACAAGAAATCAACCCTACCATGTGGAGAAACAATAGCGGGATTAATAAATCTCAGGAGAAAAAATCCACCAACTAATGAACAAATTTTCTCGTTAAACTTCGTTTCCTCGTCACACTCTTTACACAAACCAGGGAATTTTTCCTGAAGCAAGCAAAGTTGTAGTTAGACCGCACCTTTTGGAAGAGATGCAGTACAGTTGCTCTTGGAATGAATCAGTAATTTTAATCACTACACACGTAAAACAAATAAACACAACATTCAATTCCTAATAAATAAATTGTCAATAATTGCATTTACTCATATCGACGAGGTCGGGATTTAAGTTTCATTGCCACTATAATGAAGAAAGCGAGACCAGAAGTACTTACTTCACACATGCAGTTGTCCAGAAACCGTAATTAATTCAAACATTAATCAAACAATGTATTGTTCGAACTGCAGTGACGTAACCACTTCAACCACCAATTAACCAATCGCATGCATACTTACTGTGGGCAGCAAAAGGTAGCGGCAGGATAGTGACTAAACCTCATAATAATATCCCTGCAGTATTAAGACCAAATTCGCACAATGGTTGACAGGAATATAGTTCTCCTTGAAAGGACAACTTTAAAAATGCACGACTGACTGAGATTTTGAGATGGGCAAGATTTGTAATTAAATGACTGCAATTTCTACAAGGACATGGTCAAATCGACCAACGTACATGTACACATCATAATTTCTATACAGCATACTTACCATGGCTAACTTCCTGACTGTGTAGCAGATCCATCTGATACCGAAAGGAACTTTCTCAACAGAAGACTCCATGATGTCTACAAATCTTCGTGCCAAACTCTCCAACTTTTTTAAGCGTGAGATAACGTCAAGGAAGAGCTGTGAATTGCCACAACCACTTCGGATTTACCACTGTTTTGGATTTTGGATTTAATAACTATGAAGTACCACATTACAATAGACTATATTCGTAATGACGGCCATCACGGAAAAGAACTGGGACGAGAACATCATAGCGAGGCTAGTGAGATCTCCTTACGCTAGGATGTTTAGAGCGTGCGATACGGAATTAGTCTCTACTCGTCCTTCCTTAGGAGACCCCAATAGACTCGCTTTCAAGTTCTCGTCCCAGTTCTTATCCACGATGGGCGTGCCACGTTTAGTCCCATTTCCTTCTATCAGTAATAGTCTACAGCCCAAACGGCTCAAAATTAAAAACTCCAAACAATTCAAGTTTTCGTTGAAACGTCGGATCGACTTCAACAGAGATATTCAAAACTCTAAACGCAGTTTTCTTGTGACTGTAGGTACACAATTGTCTCAATTTAAGAAAGTTGCAGGAAAGGATATGAGTTTTGACAGTTTCTTGAACTTGAGGATCGTCCGACACCTAAAACAACAGATAATACACAACCGGTGTATTCATTGGATTTTGTGTGAATTTCATTTGCCACTTGGGATAGAAGCATACATTGGTTACTAGAAACATAAACGGCTTCATAATACGCAGGATTAACAAAGTATTTATATTATTATTAACAGTTATTTATATCATTAATCACTTAACAATATAACATATATGTCATACATTGCAGCATTGGGTTGTAAGGTGAGGTTATAAAATGGAGATGATACCTGTTCGGGAGACACCATAGCTATGTCTTCGCTGTCCAAGTCATGTAAACTGGCATAAACCTGTTTTTAAGATAAAATATTATTGAAATTTCGAGCAGTTTTTAACACCTACGTATCCTGGCGATTACCTTCATTGGATTTATTTCCAAATCCAAGTCTGCGTCACCACAAAGTTCTTGTATTGGAGCTTCAAGTGTTGCCTTCAAATACTCCTGTCCAGGACCACGCCTTAAGAAATCAAAGAGGGTATTAACAGCCCGAGGGTTAACGGTCAGCTCATGTAAAAAGATACACAGTAACATACCTAGTATAAGAGGACATCATTCTTGATATGGCAGTGTTTGCTCTGAGAACGCTGTTAAAGCCCTCTGCCTCATCAAACTCACATTTCAAAGCAAGCTATAACAACAATTAGTATTGAGCTTTTTCTTAGTAGCTAATTGTCTGCTTTAGTCGCAGATTTACCAGGGAGCGTCCCTGTAGGTCCTTGTTAACGGGTGTGTAAGGAGGACCACCAAAAACCTGACTGATTCAATTTTTAACTAATTTATGTTAAGAAATTCAAGGTAGCACTATGGTTGCAGTAGTTCAAAACAAGCAACGTTTATATCCCAAATTTTAAGGTAAACGTCGTTCATTTGATCATTATAAATCATTTACATGTACACTATAAGCTTTATGTGCAGGCGTAATTTTTATTTTACATTATTATCTAAGATATCTCTACTAAGTTGCATCGAGTTAAATAAAGGACAAAAGCAGGTACAATACTTTCATGACAGTACGATGCTCGATAGTACTCGGTTTATTGGTTTCGTATTCCGTTGCTCAACCAACATCCACTAAAAACCCTTGCCGAATCTACAGCTAGTAGCTAAAGTGCGTGTGGAATGCAACAGCCTCATTTCAGACAAAGTAAGGCTAAAACAAGTAAAATTCCACGTCTGATACCTCAAACATACAGAGCAAAAGATGTTCCTCTCTTTCTTCATATTGATGACCATACAGAGAAAACATCACAGTTTCCAAAAGATCTAAAACGATACAGAAGTACTGTTGCAGCTGCTTCTCTAACCTTAGGCTAAACTGGTAGTAATTTACGACAAATCGCGCACAAGATTTGACATTCTTTAATAGTACAATTTGGAATCCAAATCTATCAATAAATCCAAATCTGTCATTCTATCACATCGTCATTACTCTAGCCTGCGAGCAGACTTCCTTTCTCCTCCCAAGAGAAAGTCGGGGAAAGGAAGTCTGGAAGTCTCCCCGACTTTCCCTTGGGAGGGGAAAGGAAGTCTGCTCGCAGGCTACATTACTCCATCACGCGGAACTGGACTCAATATCAAGACTCGCGATAGTGTGGTGGAGTTTACTAGCTGAAAGATTCCTTTAAAAAAATTACAATTCATGGAAAATACAATCTGTATACTTGAGGAAACGTATCAATTCTTAAATGTCAACGAGTTGTGTTAATGAATAAGCATTTCATCAAATGAATATATTTTACTACAATTATTGATACAAATAAAACGGCAAGTATAGAAAAATAAAACATGGAAAATAAGCACTCGTGAGTTTTCAAGACCTTTTTAGAAACTCCCCTTTGCATTATCGCATATTTTCCCCTAAGTTGCACTGGAAACCATAGCACATTAAGTAGCTATACACCGTAATATAGGAAACAAATACGAAGGCCGATATATTGACACACCAATGTAAACATAGCGTCACGTCGCTATGCACAAGATATTGGCTTCACTTGTCATGAAATAAAGTATAGGGATTGCAATTATAAGACAAAACTGCATTGTCATGGAAAAAGATTTAAATAAGTACCACAATACATTACGTGAAAGCAGAATACTGTAGCTTGAAAAAATGTTGTAACAAGGGAACTCCTATCATGTAGAACCACAATACATGCATGTACATGTAAGTGGTATTATATTCAATTAATGAAGGCGGCAATGGTAGTGCAGTATTGCCATTCATTCTGGTCACAATTGTTATTTGTTCGAATTGTTGCAATTGATGTTCCACTTGTCAGTTTTCATATGAATGAAAACTAATACAAGACCACTTATGTTTAAACGGTGTAATTGAATACAAACCTCCAAATCGAAGTGCATGCATTCACAATCCAATCGTGATCGGGGTTTGCATTTTGCTACTATAGTAGCGAGCGAAACAAGATTACTACACCTGGTTGTCGTGAACAAACTAATTTCGTATCATGCCCCAGTTACACGATACCGGATACGCATCGGAGCATTAGACGATTTGAGGTCTTGTTTGCCCTTAGGACTTTCCATATTGTAGTTTTTGTTCACTTCTGTTATATTGTCACAATTTTAAGTGCTAAATCCACCAAGAAAAAGGGTGGTTAAGGGTGGGGCAGGGGAATCACGTTTCACAGCGGGGCAACAAAATCAGTTTCACAATTCACTTTGTTTACAGATCTATATCACGTTCCTTTAAATAGATTAGATATTTTTCTTTCAATACGTAAATCCTCTAACATATACGTATCAACCTCTGAAAGGTCTCCGATGATATTTTTACTCTTATTTGAACAATCGACTCAGTTCACGACCTTGATACCTAGTTCTTATTTCATCCAGCATTTTTATTGACAATCACAGCTCACGAGCGTAGGATAAATCACATTTCACGACACTAAAATCAAGCATTTCACAATTAACACTTATTGACTGAGACCGAGGGAAACAGTATGTTTTGTGGACCCGAGACTGCCGTGTTAAAGTGTAAATAATACACTAAAATTTCAAAAACAGCAAACTCTGAATGAACTTTGGACATTTACGGTTGACGCGCATGCGCTATTCATTCATTTTAATGTTGACCGGTCAAAAAATGTTTTAATGTTGACCGGTTGCCCTGTCGCCATAGCAATTGATTAAACATGACGTTTTGCGGACCGGCACGTGATGCGCTTTTGTCCAATCAGGAAACAGAAAAATATAACTTTGACACCAGCTATATAACAAGAACAGATATTAGCCAATCACGGCTCACGAAAATACCCTTTACCACCCTCTTGAAAGACATGTAGCAAAATTCAATGGCGCTCCGCGATACTATTCCCATATCTTGCAACTGGAACCTTGCGAGTCATGTGATTAACGACCATGCAAAATTTATTGTACCTCTGGGGCCAGTTGTTCAAAGCTGGGTTAGCACTAATCCTGGGTTATCGTCAGTAAAATAAAGCTTGGGCTATCGTCAGTAAAATAAAGCTTGGGCTCAAGGAAATGGTGGATACAAGTACGTTTCTACACTATTAAAAATCTGTATGTTAAATTTCTCAGAAGAAATCTCTATACAATACATTATATCATATTGTGTACAGATAGATTCCCATGACCGTTTTTTAGAGTAAAAATTCTGTTGAATTTAGTCCAAAGTAATGAACAGGGCTATTTGATGGTGGACATTTTATAATACTAAGATCTATTGTTGAGCTAAAGAAGTGGCCACCTTGCACTTGTACATGTTTATTTTATTAGCTGCATATGTGTTATCGAAAAGTGTGTAACCCGCCTCAAAAGGCAGAAAAATCTTTTCGCCCCGCTTTTACGCAGGTTAACGTGCCCGTTCCTTTTAGCTCTGGCCACGCTATATAAACGTAAATTTACATGGTCCCCAAAAGGCTGTTTGCATGTAAAACCACAAGGATTGTGATGTGAAAACCTACCATCTATCTCATTGAGTGAAACAGATCTTGTCAACTGCGCGACATAGTATGGCTCAGTTTGCAATAAATAAAATAGTTGCCCATAGATCTAAAATGATGAAGAAACGAACAGTCATTAATTACCATTAGTTACATAAACGCCCACGTGAAGTACAGTACGTGGAGCGGAAAGCATGCACGTGAGGGCTGTTTTCAGTTATTACGCATTTACCGTCACGTTGATTCACGCACGCACGTAAATAGATATCTAAATCCATTTCAACATTATACTATATCATAAATATCTAAATCCATTTTTATATCATAATTAAAATGAAAAAATGTTTTGATGGAGAGAATTTAGCATTCCCTACAATTTAACTATAAGAATTGCTTAGAATTTTTTTCCGACGTGTAAAAAAGAACTCGCAGAGACAAGTCCTGAACTATTTTAAACAAAGTATTCTATAGCAAGCAAAGAAAATAATTATATACAATACAATAAATATATTGATTTACCTGTCTCTCTAACTCATCTTTTATGACACCTGAAAAGACGAGTACCGGTATGAATAATTATATTTTTGAAGACATTATAAAAAAATAAATGGGAAGATCATGTTGACAGAAAAACAAAGGGAACAATAGAACTGAATATGCAGATTTTCTCTATTCTGGATAAAGCTTTAAAACCAACTAACTCGATATTGCACTAGGCTATGGGCAGTTATAACGTGATGAAATTAACCATAGCAAAAGCTTAAAAGGAGAAAATAGAATGAATTCCTAGTTACTAACTTTAGACTGTTATTAAAGTTATTAAGTTATTTATTTATCAATCTTTAACTGTCTTTAAAGTTATTAAGTTATTTATTTATCAATTGGGAAGTTATCAATTGGGAACTTGTTATATATATATATATATATATATATATATATATATATATATATATATATATATATATATATATATATATATATATATATATATATATCCTGTCACATGAGTAACTACGTTTGTGTGTACATATATTGTTTGTATGTTTTGTAACGTGACAAACTAATTAAATTAAATTAAATTAAATTATTTGTAAGTTATTAAATTTAAATCTGTCAAATCACAAACTGTACATCTTGTTCAGTACACTTGTCTAGCTGATTTATGCATTGCATGACTGGAATGAGCAGCTACAATGTGAGAAATTGTTCCAACACCACAGCAAAGTTGGGTATTTTTTTAATGTTCTGAGGGAGATTTCGTATTAGGATGTTAATAACATAATTCCTACTAAGATATGGAGAGAAAATGGTACTTGAGTTGAGAACAAAATTTGTGCATAGTTTTGTTGCTTCTGAGTACACTACATTATGGAGAACAGATTTAATCTTGGCACCTTTTGAAATTTGTCAGTGCTAAATTCAAAATTTAAGATAATTGTTGATAAAAGAGTTTTATTTATAAGAGTTATCTGAACTATTATTTATTAATCAACTTGCCAGGAAGAAAACAGGGCCATGTAAAAACTGAACTAACTGTTTTCTCTTTCTATTTGAGGGCCATGCGCCATCCCACTGGAATAACCAATGATTTAGAATAACTGGAATAACCAATGATTAAGAAACAAGCACCACTGTGATTGAGACCAATTATACAGGAGTGTGTAACATGCCTTGCAATGGCCAAGAGGGTTACATTCAGTCAATTAAGACAATCATTACAAAAAGTGCAAGCCATTTTTATGAACACATTCCATCACCTCCTTGAAACTAGATTACTTTTTCCTAATTATAGACAGTTAAAATCAAATTAGACAGGTTAACTGGCTTAAAATAGTTTGTATCAAAGTATTTTCAGGTAATATTAGCATACAAAAATGCCTAAAAAGGTACATTGCAGGATATACTGTTAGGCAAGACCCCTGCCTTGCAATGTCAAAACAAACACAACAGGTTACAAGTTACCTAATGTCACACGTAGGTGCAAGACAACAAAAGTTCATGTCAGGGTTCCAATTAGATGAAATAAAAGAGCACCTGCTTCTTTAGAAAAACTAAATTAAAACCACACTTTGCATTCATCTGTTACTAACCCTATTGTGTAACAAATGAGCATGAATTGTACTATAAGGTAGATAATGAAATATGCAACACATAGCATCATCTGTCAAGTTCACATGTTCACAAATAAACTAAACAATTTATGGGTGGAATAAAAACATGTGTTGCTGCACTATTTCACAGCAGGGCCTGCATGCATTATTTTTAAAATATAAAAGATGTTCTAATGCCAATGGTATACATGTTGTGTGAGTTTTGGTACTATTACAATCAAATATTAAATTTTGAATGTGCATCAAGCCTGCACAAAGCAAGACCAAATAAAATAAAAAATCAATCTTATCTACAGTATAAAGTACTTTAATTATATTGTAAAAATTATACTTTTAACTAATAACTTCAATTCATCTGTCATAGACATTTATGTATAAGTCTGGTATTTGGCATCACAGTAGGTTAATATAAGATTCATTGCAAAGGTCAAAAATGACTTGTGAATCACAAATCAATTTTAAACACAAATGCCACTATACTAATTAAATATTCTACAAGTGAACCACCATACAATAATCTGCTGCATATATCTTAATGCTAAATGTCTTTTACAACCATTTTCTCAAACGCTGACAGTTCATATAGTTAACAGGCAAAGTTAACAGGAAGCAGATATTTTCAGTTGTAAATATTGTGAAATTTCCTGGCCACCTTTTGAGTTTGCGGTTTAAATTAGCATTAGGAAGCAAGGAACAAACAATTTGAACACTACTAACTGTAAACAGTGGTATGACGTTATGCAGCCCTATTATTAAATAGCTTTTTGCTTTCAAATTATTTGGACGTTTTAATGCCATTCGAACAGTGCTCATTAGCAGTCTATTTGTTCACCTAATACGCTAATACAGTTAACAAACAGACGTTTGGCGATTTAAAGGATTCGAATAAAATTACCAGTAGCTAGCTAACACGCAAACACTGAAATCTTAAATACAATTTCAAAAGATAAAGTTTAGAAATACTCCTTTTTAAATATTATATACGAGGTTGTCTCAAATTTGAGTTAGAACCATGGCTGTGATGTTGTGTTTTGATCTTTTGAAAAGTTCATATATTTCAAAAGAACTCTTTCAAATTAATTTCCTGTTTCTTGTTTGAATCAAGTGGAGACGTTACAAACAAAATACTAAAGAAAGATTTCATCGTCTTTCGCTTACCGACTCTCTTGCAACCTAGATCAATCCTTTCGGAAAGTTCCTAAAGGCAATTAAAAAAACATTAAGCTTTATCATAGTCTAATTGCAACAAATTTGTGGGTTTTTATCAATGGCAAAATATATATTTCGTCATGGTGCACTTTGCTGATCAATATCATTGAAGTAGACAGCATGGCATATTTTATCAAGAAATACAGTACTATCTAGAACATGCAGACTTCATATGGGGTAATTATTGTTGCAATTTACCTCGACAGATATTCTGTGATTTATAAGTAAAGCAATTCGTTTGTCGAAAAATCGTACATCACGATCAAGTTCAAAATTCCGTTTGCTCTGTTGGGAGATTTCGGCTTTAAGATCTTGAAGTTGCTTTCGAACTGTTTAGAAAATAAAATAGATGAACAAAAAGAAAAATATGTCATTTCACTCAAAGTTTATATTATGGTTTGAAACTTACTTTTGTCTATTTTATCTTGTTGGGAGAAACTCTGCTTTCGTGTTAGATCGTCGGCCATAATCCCAGCTTCATAAGTGTGTTGTTCATTGAAGATTACAATTTAGTTGATAACTTTAAGTCAGTTCATTTTCGGCCAACAGGTGTGAATGCTAAGCTTGGTTAAACAACGATGACTACTCTTCCTTTGCATTGGAATTCAATGTTTATGTATCTTCGAACGCCCAGTCGTTTGAAGTCGGTGCTCACGAATCATAAATGCCAAATTTACATGCGAGAAATTTACATAACTTCTTATTGGTTCACGCACCGGAAACAAGAAAGTCATGCGACGATATTTATGCGACAACAAAAAACATCCCAAATTCTTACTTCCACGACTTTTAGCTGCATAAATGTCACATATTTTATAAAAACATACTGCAAAAGGAACTCCAAGAGCGTGTTTGAAAAGCACATTTTTGCTACATACTATTTCTGGAAGTGAAAAAACTCTTGTGCCGAGATCAAACCGAGACGTTCCGAGTCCGACCAGGGAGGTGAGGACTCGATCGTAACGTGATCATAACATCCCTTGTGCAGGAAATTTATCCTTTTATCAAGGAATATTGATATTTGACATTTTTAGTGCCCCTAGTGATATGATAGTACCATTTGCAATTAACCGTTAATCATGACCAGGGCGGTTATAAGATATATAACTTATATATCTTATAACGTCCTGCCATGACCGATCAGATGTTTTGTTTTATGCAAACTTCAAGCATTTGGGTGAGTAAAGGCAAACAATTGTTATAATTATATTGCAAAACTGGTATCACGAGATTACCTGGTGTCACTTCCCCTCCCCCTGAGCAAGATGCTCCTGGGGTAAAGGTTAACAAAAACATCAACTAAACAATCAATGCCGGACCATGGCCGAACCGTGCCTGACTTACAGGAAACCGCATATCATAGTTTCTAGTTTTTCTTATGCAGGAGCCACAACTGTGCTACAGCAGGGCGCTGGCTACAGGCTACAGCAGGGACCGCGGAGCGGGGTGGCTGGCTAGGCTAAAGCCCCACCAATAATTTTTGTTCAATACGTATGTTTGCATTAAAAATATAAGAATCGAGGAAAAAACTATATGCCACTTCATGATGATTGTTGAAATTAGAAGTGTTTCCAGGCATCTCAGGGCTCTTGATTTGAAAAGTTTTCCCTCTAGATATCTCGCACCTTCGGTACTCGATTAGCCCCACCAATAAAAAACCGCTCCGCGGTCCCTGTACAGCTATGAGTATGCGCGCCCTCCCCCCGGCGACATTTGCCGTTAAAAATGATCAAAACTGGGTCCGTTTCACGTCCAAGAAACGATTATTTACAAGTTTTGTCACTTTTGTTTAATTTAAAGTCCTAAGTCCTTCCACTCCACGAAATTGGTGTGTTTTCTGGTTGCAGTTACAGAACCGTCGGGTTTTGCATCTACATGTTCCGTTTCAAACGGCCAATCGTCACGTCGTTACAAGCGTAAAAAAAAACCCGCGGAAATGTTTGCGCTTCGTGATTGCACGCAAATTGCTGTAATAATGGCAGCACAATGTTGCTATAAACTGAGCATGTTTTTTCAACAAGTTTGTTGGAAAAAACGGCAGGGAATTTACAGCAAGGAATTATGCATCTCTTACTAAGGAACATTTCAGGCTGCTCCAGAGAGGCTCTGCCAGTAATTTGCTTGCCCGCACCACGTTGTAGGCCGACCAACGAACATTGATAGAAAATTGCTACAGTTCAATTTGGACTTTATATCAAGATTTCGGCTGCACTACGTTCCGGACTGTACTTTATTTCACAACGTATCTTGGGCGTTAAAATGTAAGTATTGCAAGTTAAGGACATCTTAATAATCACACGGTTTCCTTTCAAGTTTCAAACAGCTGATGCAGATGTAAAATAAGTATATGCTATTGGTGCTAATTTTTCTGCTAAAGACGTTCTGTATGCGCAAAATTTACTGTGTCCCAAATGTGTTTATATATGACAAACCATAAATATATCAATAACTATATATAGTGTTATGCAGGGTTATGTACCAGTTCACTTTCATCATTACAGTACAGTGTTCATGAATCCAGGGTGCATTCTGTGCACAAAAGTGCAAAGTGATTGTTCCAGGAAAGATCAATACCCCACCCACAGCAGAAATTAAGAAAGTATCAAAATTCTGTGGGATGTCTGAAAAAGGGGAGGGTGGTATTTTCAATTTCCTCCATGGTAGGAGTTTGGATCATTTTGGGAACACCCATTTAGGAAGTCACAATAGTATTTTATAGTAACTATTGGCATATTTCCAGTGTGGAGTTTATATAGAATGTACTGTGGTCATCAATATAGCAACTAGGGGTGGCATGAGGAGCCAGTATTTCCTGAATATTTCTGGAAGCTTGTTTAGGATTTTAAATGATACAAAAGTGACAAAACTTGTAAGTAATCGTTTCTGGGACGTGAAACAAACTCAGTTTTGATAAATCCATGGAACCAAGAAATGTTTCAAAACCAAACAAGTTATATACAATATGAGCCTTCAATTAGAAGTATGGAATATTGGAACCACAAAAACATTTATAACTGAACAAATTCCTTGTCGTTGTTATATGTATGATAGTAATTACCACATTCAAGGGTTTCTTCTTGGCTGAGGTGGTTATTCGGTTAACCGGACTGAGCCGGCTTTTTTCAAAGGTTGGTTAGTCCGGTTTTCGCTTAGCCTGCGAATGTAGCCACACCAGAGGAACGAACTGAAGGTGTGGCTGCATTCGCAGGCTGGGTTTCGCTATTCTGAAATAACCGACTAACTGAAATAACCTCAAAACCGATTCACTCTTTGTTCTGACATAAAGCCTGATAAAAAAAAGGTTTGTAAACTCTTGAAATGTATTTCAAAATCGTATTATTACTTATCCATCCTTGGCCACGCGTTCTATTGCATGCGGATCAAAATGTTAGGCAGATATCAGACGTCTGCGAAAACATGTTGCACAACCAATCAGATTGTGTTTTCTTAATTCATTCCAATTTTTAATCTACTGATTCTACTCGATCTACATTAAATGTGAAACAATCATGTCAGAAAAAAGTGCTGTGTGGAATTTTTTCAAAGCAAAGGATGGCGGCTGTGCCATTTATCAAGTCTGTGCAATGACCATCAAAAATAAAGGCGGCAATACATCGAATTTGTTGAGACACCTTCAGAACAAGCACCCAGTCCAATACTCGACAATAAATCTGAGAAAGCGCAAGGTAGGTTACTCTGTTACAAGCGAGAAAAACGTGGAGAAAATTGTATCATCGTCAGCACAGCCTTCGATTTCAAGTGCATTTGTCAAAGCTACGCCTCTTATGTCTGGAAGCCAACATCACCAAGCAATCTCAGACGCAATTACACACTTTTTGTGTAAGGACAACATTCCTTTTAACACTGTTGATAGACCCGGTTTTCGACATTTACTAAACGTGCTAGAGCCACGATACGAGATTCCCAACACGACCACTTTTTCAAAGAGTAAAGTGGTTAAACTTTATGACGTCACAAGGGAATCTGTGATGGGAGATTTGAGCGAGATGGACTTCTTCGCTTCTACGGCAGACATGTGGTCGTCGCATGGCCTTACTCCATACTTAGGATACACGCTGCATTGGATAGATCGTGAGTGGAACTTGAGAACCAGAAATATTGGTACGCGTTACATACCCGATGACCATACAGCCGTTATTCTTGCCCAAAGCATGAATGATATGTTGCTGCACTGGAAGTTGGATGAAACCAAGCAAGTTGCGATCACCACAGACAACGGCGCCAATATCAAGAAAGCCTGCACAGAAAACACCTGGATGAACGTCCCGTGTTTTGGACATAATCTTCACCTGGCCATTACAAATACTTTAGCCAAAGAAAAAAGAGCGAGTCGTGCGCTGGGAGCTTGCAAGAGAGTTGTGTCTGCTTTTGCAATGAGCCGGAAAAGACGACGAAATCTTACTGTCGCACAACTTCAAGAAGAACCTGGGAAGAAACTTAAAAAGTTGGCATCGGTAACTATGGACTATTACGAATACATATTACATAATGACGTTTACCGTACTTAGTCTTACAAGTTCTTAGCTCATTAACTTTCCTGTTAACACTTTTCCATTTTTACAGGAATGTCCAACTCGATGGGGTTCAACCCAACGCATGATCAGTCGTGTTTTGCTGAACAAAAAAAGCAATTAAGACCGATAGCTCTTACTAGTACAATTTCGAAAATACAGGAGTCGTATGTGATTGGATGATCGATTGGATGTATGAAGATATCGAGCCAGCAATTTGCAAGGAACAATATGGTGGTGTTACACGTTTGTCAGCTGTCCTCGCACTTGTTCAGCTTAATGCATAAATGGAGTAAAGCGTTGGAATTGCCACAACGAGTAATAAGGATTGTATTTTTGGATTTTCGTAAGGCCTTCGATCTCATCGACCATAATGTACTATTGGACAACTATTGCAAAATGGGAGTTCGACCGGGGCTTATTAGTTGGTTGGGCTCATATTTAAGTAGGAGAATGCAAGTAACAAGGTTTGGTAATGAGCTTTCCACAAGCTATATGATCAATGGAGGAGTCCCTCAAGGCAGTCGTATAGGTCCATTAGCGTTTGTTGTATATATTAATGGATTGCAGGGTGCTGTAAGTACATACTCCGAGAGTAGTCAGACAAATTCCTTATTTATGGATGACTCAACTCTTTCGGAGGTTATGAATGTCAGGGACCATGTCTCGGGAATGCAAGTTGGGAGTATGCCTGATGATATCATGAAAGTTATGGATTTTGCTACGTTACAAAAAATGAAGCTAAATCTGAAAAAGTGTAAAGAAATGCTGTTGGATTTCCGCAAGTATAGAACATGTATTCCATCACTTAAATTCAATGACACAACGTTGGAAAGAGTGCCTTCATTTAAACTACTTGGCTTATGGATTGACAATAATTTAAAGTGGCAAACAAATACTGATTACATAATACGGAAAGCAGTAAAGCGATTATTTTTACTAAAGGTTTTAAAAAAATACGGTGCATCTAGGGATGATATGAAACGGTTGTTTATCTCTGCTATCAGACCAATACTTGAGTATGGTGCACAAGTCTGGCATGGTGGACTTACTAAAGCGCAGAGTAGTAGTATTGAGAAGGTACAAAGAAGGGCATTGAGGATAATGTACTCTGGAAAAGACTATGATGAGCTGTTACTCCAAGCTGGATTACAATCCCTTGAAAAACGTCGTGTTGCTTTGTGTATAGATTTGATTAGTAAAATGTCTGACCCGCAACATAAACTGCATCATCTCCTTCCAAACAGATTGTGTCAGATACGAGAAAGGGATACTCGTCAGAATGGTCAACTTTTCTACAATTATCACTGCAGAACAGAACGGTTTAGAAACAGCCCAATAGTTTCATCAATTGAACTCTATAATAATTCAATTTTGTAAGTTAATCGTATATATAGCAATTAATTAGTGTGTAACAAAACTTTTATAAGTTTTATATATCTATTTCACGTATAGGTTTAACTATATAATTCTTAATCTATTTTGTAAGATAGTACACCAGTGTAGTTATTCTGTATTTGTAATATGCATCTCAATTTAGTCGATTTGATGGCTATTTGATGTAAGTTTTCCTATTAAATCATTAAAAATTAAATTAGAAGAGTCCTCGGTAATGACAAAGATACGTCCCACCTTGTGCCATCCTGGCAAGATCTTGAAGTATTGGAATGCCTAAACAGTGCACTGTCTCCACTTAAGGAATTTACAGATGTTCTGTCACCTATGTTACAATCAGTGCTTTGAAACCCATTCTTCACCGTCTGTCGAAAGTCGAATTGGCCTGCGGAGATGGAGATCTCCCGTTGACTTGTCAACTTAAACGCGACATCCTCCAGCGTTTGAAATCGAAGTATGTGGCAGACGACCTAAAACTTTTAATGGATGTTACCTCGTACCTTGATCCAAGATACATGACTGATTTTCTGACAACCGACAAGTCAGATCGCAACGAAGCTACGCCATCGAAACTCGATTTAGTTTGAGAAAAGCTTCTTGGAGAAGCTGTTTTCTTCTCAAACGTAGAAGTGGAAGATTTCTAATCGAATACAGAACCATCAGCAAAGAAAATGAGCCTTGGAGCGCTTACAAGGTTAAAGAAAACTTATAGAATGCCGATCTCTGCATCCACGTCCCCACGCGATCATTTGTCCGCTGAAATGGAACGATACATAAAGCATCCAGTCATTGACGGCGATGAAAATCCCCTGAAGTGGTGGAAACAAAATGAACAGCGATTTCCACTGCTTAGTCAACTGGCAAAGAAATATCTAGCTATTCGAGCTTCAAGTTCGCCTTCAGAAAGACTGTTTAGCAAAGCAGGACTTATTAGTACTCCCGCACGAGCACAACTTAAACCCGAAAAAGTTGAGATGCTCGTGTTTTTAGCAGAGAATTTATAGTTTAGTAAACGTTGTTAATTGTTATAAAATGTTGTTATAAAAATATAAATATATTTAATAAAAGACACAAAAACAACGCACTTTTTCGTAATTTAAGGAGTCGGTTGAGCCGGTTATTTCGTTTCGGTTATCGGTTATTTTCAATAATCGCCTCAGCCTAGTTTCTTCCAACAGTTAATAGCACTTGCATTTGGATTATCATTGCTTCTCATTCTCATTTTCTACCTACAACTTCAGCTAACTAATTAACATACTTTTTTATTGATCATTTTGTACAAAGGGTTGGCTTTGGTGAAATATGATGCTCTTCAATTAAGTTAAAATGCATAGATATGTAGGGCTATGTTGGTTGGATGGTCTTAGTTTTTCTGGATTCTTTACTAGTATTTCTGTGAAATTTATAGTTGGGTTTGAAATTTGGAGCTAAATGCACCTTGGATCTTGTTTTATGATGCTGGCTAGGAGCAGATTGGATTGTGTAGTCACATATAGACTATTGAATTGTCAAGTACTTTATGACCAAACTTTTTGATGCCAACAAACCCTTGTAAATTTTACCTGCTGTTTTATAGGCCATATTTTTAAAACATGCAACAAGACCATTGTCCCTCTAGAGGCCAGTAGTTCACAGCTATTCAGTGCTTTTGCTAAACAGTCGAGAAAAAACATGGCAGCAACCTAGCAGGTTTTTGCCCCATTGTAATACTTCTCATGGACATGCCAAAATAACATTTTGTGTTATTTCTTTCAGACCAGGGCTTTCCTTTATCGAACAAAGGGGGTGCCTAGCATGCATAATTATTTTCATTTAAACTCGAATAGCATTGCAATTGGCAAAATTGAGTTAATCCAGGAACTCACTGCTCTGCAATTGAGAGGTTGGCATTTCATCTTTAACAGCAGTCATCAACATTGCAATTCACAGAGATTAAGTTGCAATTTCATATTTCATTGGAAAAAAATGTAGTGCTTCACGAAATTAATTAAGACAGTCTAAGGATATTTACAGGTTACATGATGATAAATTAATTTTTTTAACAGAAAGATGTCAGGTCTTACTGAAGTAACAAGTAACAAAAATTTTGGTGGTTATCAAAAGGTGTTTAACCATAGAAGGTATGGCATTATCTTGTAGTTTTATTAGTAGTAGAAACATTTTGCAGTACTATTATACAAATGCTGCATAATTATAAACATCAGTTTTACAAACGACGAACTATGTCTCTTGAAAAAAATCAAGCTATCTACATGTGCTGGTAACATATGGTGAATCACTAAACAATCCCTAAATTTTATTCATAGCAATGAGTTAGATTGCAATATGAACTTTGCTATCTATATTCCACCTCAAGCAAGCTCTGGAAAGAAGGTCCCTGTTTTATATTGGTTATCAGGTTTGTATGAGATTGTTTTACTAGTCTTGAGGTATTGTACGTATCCTCATTTTCTGTATATACTTTTATACAGAAAATATATATTTATATATTGCAGTATATAATACAGTTGACTCTTCATGCTCAGTAAACTATATAATTATATATGTATGACTGACAATTCTCAGCTGTTTTCTATTGATTTATTAACCAAAATTCACTTTCCTCTGTTAGTCATAATCACTTTCTCTGTACCAAATCCAATCAAGTTTCCATTTGGTCGTAACTGTCATAGGAAAGACATTTTTGACAATATGATGTAGCCCAGATCTGTCTTTTCTTTTATCAGCTGTGCCATTCAAATCAGTCATGTTAAATGTATGTCTGTGTTCATACTCTATAAATATCAGGTCGATCACCTTTGAGATATTCAAGACAGTTACGATTAATGGAACCAGGCTTTAAAAAAAACAGTATTGCCTGCAGAATTTTAATACTTTTTATCAAGATGTTTTGTCAAAATGAAAATAGTTATATTTCTGTGAAAATATTATTCAGATTTGATCCATTCTCTTACAGGCTTAACGTGCACCGAGGCAAACTTTACAGGCAAGGCTGGATGTCAACGAATTGCTTCAGAACATGGTGTTATTGTTGTAGCTCCTGATACCAGTCCTCGTAAGTCAAAAGAACATATGTAGATAACATCAAATCCTGTATAAATGGCTTCTGGGAATTTGGAAGATAACTAGTAATTGTGCATTTTAGGTAATTGTAATATTGAAGGTGAAGATGATGATTGGGATTTTGGAACTGGAGCTGGGTTTTATTTGGATGCAACTGAGGAGAAGTGGAAGAAGCATTACAGAATGTATTCTTATATTACCAAAGAGGTTGGTTACGACCTGCTGCATGCAGGAATATATAATTGTCAACATGGTATGATGATGTACAATACAACCACTTACATTCAATTTTATTTCAACACGCTAGCCTTACTCAAAATACAAATGCTGCTTTGCACAAGGGGTGTGATTCCTCTAAACTCTAAACTAAAAGATTTAAACATGTATAATTGGAGCATATAGGAGGACAATACATACACATATATACACTAATATATGTACATATATACAAATAACATTGCAGTTATTGAGAGCTACAGTAAGTTTCTTCATGAAAGGGTAAATTCGATAGTTGGCGTTTAAACTCGTTTAATATTGCAGCGTTTTTTGCGTGGGAAGGAAAATATTTTTCGATATTTTGTGAAGAAAATAATGTTTGAGCAAATGTTAAATTAAAAGTATCTAGAATGGGTTCAGTGTTTTAAACATTTTTAGGAACACCCGCTCTCCATGATTTGAAATGGGAGGTATTAAATGTCGAGTTTCGAGTTGCAATTCAACGTTACCTTGAATTGTTAATAAGCAGGGATATGAGACTTATTGTCAATGTAACTTTTTAAAAATATTTTACTGTAAGAACAAGGAATGTGTTACAGAACGGAAAATTGTCCAAGAAAAAATAATAGAAAAAATAATAGAAAAAATAAAGAAAAAATAACAAACGAGAAGCGTAGTCCAACTTGAAGTCGAAAATCCAAATTCGATGTTTCGTGATTCCCATTTAAGATATGTGCATGTAGGAATACATTGTAAATACAGCATTGCAGTACTGAACATATTAAAAGAAATAAAACTGATATTTAAATCGTGTTTATGCAATGTAGTACAGTACATGTATGTACATTCAGTTATAATTTACCGTATTCTTCTCCCAGCTTCCAGCGCTCGTGAATGCCAATTTTCCGGCTCTTGAAGGGCAGATGTCAATATTTGGACACAGGTTGGATCTTTTCTAAAAATTGGCGATTTCATCAATGGGAAATAAGTAGAAAATGTATACTGGGTGCATAAAAAACGATTATTTTGAAGTTTTAAGCTGAGTAAAATTTGTATTTTTGTAGCATGGGTGGCCACGGAGCTTTGGTCGCTTTTCTCAAAAATCCTGGTTTATACAAGGTTGGCTAACGTAGACAATTATATGTTCTTCTTCACAAAATAGAGTGTATAGTGCGCGCGCTCTGATTGGTCAATAGCCTTGCCGGTCAGGCCATCTTAACACAGAACCATTACATATCTTATATTACTACTTGCAAAGGAACTTTCTTTCGTCCCCGTCATTGTTATAGTTGGTATTTTACGTAAAGCTCTAGCCAAACTGTAGCACATTGTCATGCAAATTTGTTGTGTTGACGTGTTGCGACCGTTGACAGTGTTGTAGTATGTTTTGTTACAGTATGTTTTGTTACAGTATGTTTTGTTGCATTATGCAAATGTTTGACTTCTATCAAATTTTAGTGCAACATTTGATCCTTTGGCAGTGAATACTTCATCTTGCACTAACGTTATGTTTGGCTGGTAAACGCAAATAGCCGTATATTACAAATAAAGTTGCGTGATGTTGCAACGGTTTGATCAAGGCTTAACCTTGTAGATTTCGTCATGTACATTTTGCTATAACTACAGCATCATGCTGTAAATATATTGTATGCTGTATTATTTGCTTATATAGTCTGCCTCGGCTTTTGGAGCCATTTGTAATCCCATGAATTGTCCATGGGGACAGAAAGCATTCAGTGGTTATCTTGGGAGTAACAAGGAATTGTGGAAGGTATTTGTACTTAAGTTGCAATAAAAGGTACACATGCATAATTACGCGTATATTGCTCTGCGACAAGCATTCTCAAGCAAAATACAATCATGCTGCATGCATGTTTTCGTGCAAATTACTCTCTACAAATGCCAAAATTTTTCTTTTAAGAAATATGATGCTTCAGAATTAATGAAAACATACAAAGGACCAAAACCAGAGATTCTTATTGACCAGGTGCAGAATCTGTGACTTTCTTATAAATATTTTAGGGTTTTATAAAAGTAGTAGCCGTATATCCTATTTTGTTTCTTTACAGGGATTGGCAGATAATTTTTATGACGCAAAACAACTTCTACCTGAAACATTTAAAAAAGTTTGTGAGGAAGTTAACTATCCATTGAACTTGCGAATGCATGAAGTGAGTACATGTTTCCCTCTGCTAGCTCATGTTCTATTTTGTTGCGCTTACTGTTCCTCCGATTGTTGCTGTTGCAGTTGTTGAATATTGCATATCATAATTTTCCCCATTTGTTTTAGGGGTATGATCATAATTATTATTTCATCTCGACATTTCTGGAGGATCATGTGAAACACCACTTAAAATATCTCGAACGTTAATTTGCCAGTGATTTGCCGTTGCAGCAAATGCTGCAGAGTGAAGTCAAGTAGTTATGTTAACCCCGACAATGTATGTATGTCGTTAAACTAGTAAAAATATATTTTAGTACGTTTATATGTGTACGTTTATTTGCGTAAAGCTGGCTAAGCTAGTGTTTGGTGGCAGTCGATCCTACGCAGCGTATTCCATATAAAAAGAAAGTATATGATACTTTGCATGCGTTGAATGTATAGTTTTATGCTTTGCTGTAAGCGTTATCTCCCATTGAAGTTGCTGAGCAAAGGACGAGAGTAAAGTTGAAATGCATTCTAATTATTGCAACATAACAAGCGCGAATGTTTCATTTTTGTACTTTTAACACATCAAGGTAGCATATATAAAAACTCGTCTTGAAAACAACATATATAAATACAGATCTTTTAAAGAATATTTGTCTAAATTCTACGTGGATTTTCCAATTGGCCATTTCCACTGTTCAGGTGGAGCTCCAGTTTGTAAAGGTTCCCAGGGTTGCCATTCTGTCATTTTCTGCGCCAATGATAATTCATCATTTGCCTGACAAATAAAAATTATAGCAAGATATCTATTACTAGCACCTTATGTAGAAATCAGTAGTTTGCAGGTAAGTAACCAAGTAGCTGTAAACTGATAAGATACGAAAGCTGAAAATGGTAGGTTATGATCACTCGCACTACATGCACTACAGTAAAAGAATTTTAAATTTTGGTATGATTGAGGTCTTAGGTACCTGCTCAATAACTTCTTCGATTTGACCACAACCAATTTTCTTCTCAAGTTCTTCAATATTAGCTTCCTGCGTAAGATAATAGGACCTGAAGTTAAGCTTTGCAGTGATGATTGTGCGTATTAAAAATTTACAATAGAACAAAATAATGGCTCCAGCACATAATAGAACTGTTATTAAATATTGCATCGCTATAGATATACTGTACCTTTTCTACTAATTTCATCCTTTGTATTGTTAAATTTTCAGTCGAAGTTCTATAGACAGCAGTATTTGGCATCGTCGAAAGAACATCCAAAGTTTTGTTGTATACTGAGATCAGAGTCTAAATGAATCAAATATCTTCAAATAAATCCCAAAATCTTCAAAAAATATTTTTTTCATATGTAGCATTGTGCTGGTTCATGTGAAATATATTTAGTCTGTTGCCCTGCCGAGTTTTTTCTCTTGTTTTATTACAAATTAAACTCCTGTCGACCGGATAACGGTGCAACAAAAAGGAAGTAATGCTCCTTACCGTCACCCAAAGGAAACAAAACCGTTGCAAACAAAAAGACGAGAATCAACATGTATTTCCTATAAGACCAAACTTCAATACCCGACAGCTGAAATACCACTTACTACGGAAAGCCAACCCTGTGTCCTATAACGTTTCGACGGGATTTAAGGACAGGTACCGGGTGGTGAATTCTATTGCATTCTCGATTTCGTTCAATGGTCTGCTGCTGAATGGGAGACGATTGACTGATTCTGTGCGGTGTTGCCGCAAGTGTCGTATATTTGTGTCAAGATATGTGTTACATTAACGTCGCAGGAGGAAATCTGGATTGTAGGTCTTGCACTGGCTTGCATTGCAACAATAAGATGACATTGGAACGAATAAATCCATTCTAACAGTTAACACTGAATTGTTTATTATTTTGCTTTAGTTTACAAACATGTTTGGAAAGTTCAGTGTCATTGTCGTTTTTGTTGTTATCAAATGGTTTCTGTATCTATCTTTAAATGTTGTCGCTGTCATGCCAATGTAGTTCTTTCTATCGCTTTGGTCTTTCGTTATCACTTCGGCTTGGTAAACCAAATCTTTCGTCAAACACACATGTTGTTCAGTGGACACTCGTTTACATTCCAACAATTACAAAGTTTTTCATTGTTATCTTTGATAGGTTTCTTTGCGGATTTAGCTTATCTCAGTACACGTTTTTTGTGGCTCGATATGACACTTTTTACATTACTCATACAGCCGTAGCTGGACTTGATTGTGTTTCGGTTGAAGATTTTATGGAGAGGTGTTGTTTTGGGGAAATGTTTGTCAGTTAATTTCAGGAAATCTTTTGCCGCAGTTCGTACGGTTTTTACTGTATACGGTGGGTTGAACCAGATAATATTTCTTGTCCGTTTACGTTTCTCGCTTTTAGGTTGGCTTTCGGTAGTAAGTGGTATTTCAGCTGTCGGGTATTGAAGTTTGGTCTTATAATTACTCTGTTGCAGTAAGCGTTGTCATAGGTGAGACCATTTCTCAATCGTAGTTTCGAAAAAGCGTAGTTAACCTTGACTGGTTACCTTCAGCAGGCTTCCCGAACATTCTTACATTAAATTATTGATTTTCGGCGTTGCTTGCGCCAGTGCTTCATTCGCCGCCTTCATGTCCAGTTTTCGTACAGATTTGCAACAATGTTTTTTTACAGAGTTGAATCGCATTATGGTCATCGCTTTATAGGATGGTCATGGCTTTATAGGATACCCTGAAGGTCGAAATGTCTAGAGAGCACTAGGTTTCTCACTCACTGGGACTGTATCTACTTCACCAAATTTAGCTAAAGCGCGAGCCCGAAGGGCGAGTAATGATTGTCGCGCTACGCGCTCCCTCTGGCTAAATTTGGTGAAGTAGATACAGTCCCAGTGAGTGAGAAACCCAGTGCTCTCTCGACATTTCGACCTTTAGGGTATCCTATAAAGCCATGACCTTTATAGGATACCCTAAAGGTCGAAATGTCGAGAGAGCACTGGGACCGAGTTGCCCCTGTGTTTTGTGTATTTCTCACTCACTGGGACTGTATCTACTTCACGAAATTTAGCTAGAGGGAGCGCGTAGCGCGACAATAAGCGTACTGTTTTGCTATACTAAAACTATTCTCACTCACTGGGACTGTATCTACTTCACCAAATTAGCTAAAGCGCGAGCCCGAAGGGCGAGTAATGATTGTCGCGCTACGCGCTCCCTCTTTAGCTGAATTTGGTGAAGTAGATACAGTCCCAGTGAGTGAAAAATGTGACAACCCAAGAATGACTCGATATTGATAGTTATTATATGTATGGGGATACACAAAACACAGGGGCAACTCGGTCCCAGTGCTCTCTCGACATTTCGACCTTTAGGGTATCCTATAAAGCCATGACCATCGCATTATGTACCTCCGAAATTAACACCCACTGTGGATCGTTCGGTCTCCTCTAACGCATTTTAGGGCGATTTAATCGGTATATTGCTTTTCACCTCCAGTCCCCGCATTATTGTTCCTCAATAATGTTCGGTGTTATTTGGTGCATGCCTCTAGGCATCGAGTGTATTCAACTAGGCAATGGCTTTATTTCGGATTTTGTTTGTAACTTTGCGACTTTGACGATCGCAGATTCGATGTGTGTCACGGCCGCCTTCTCCTTTGCTTCGTGGCATTTGTAGGTGAACAAATAGCTGTACTGCATCTTGAGTTCGAAAGGAATCACGGAGAAACATTGTAGCCTTCCACTTTGGTGCATCAGCAGCACTTGCGTGATTCTCAGATAACTCGATTAGATGCTGGGACGCCGTTATAGTAACACTAATTAACAATTAGATTACGAGCTCGAGATTTCTATGCGGTGATAGTTGATGAGGGCGAAGCCCGAATCAACTATCCCCGCATAGAAATCGAGAGCGAGTAATCTAATTGTTTCAGTAAAATCAGAGGTCAAACATGGAATATTCAACAAAAAATTTGATTTTTAAGCATTTTTTCTAAAGAAATCTCTATAGAAAGATGATTGTTTCGCTACTCGCTATCTATCGAGGAATGGATAGCGAGTAGAGTAACCAATCAAATTACAGCATTTGCTATGGTATACTAGCATGATTCTACTAATTGCCGATACATTCGGATCCCTAACCATATTCTAGTCCCATCGGTATCGTCCCTGGCCTACAATCTTCATTTCTGCTTAATTACGCCTTTGAAGGAGGCCCGTGATCAAATCCTTCATCCAATTACGCTGGAGGTGTCCCTGTCTGGGATTTCATACATTCGATGCCAAGCCAATGTCAATAATGGTATGCCTCAAGACCTTGCCACGTAGTCAACCCAACATCCCGCTCAACACAGGGCTCGAAATAACGGCCGGTCAACGGACATTATCCGGTCAGAAATGGTTATTGACTGGACAAATTTTTTTATGACCAAACATTTTGTCCACTCTTTATAGTCGATTTCACATGACTTTTTGCAAAAATATTCCAAATTTCCTTCTGAATGTTAATTGGTATTTACACAGAAAAGTGTTAATTTTACTGAACGAGAATGCAATTGCTATTACGGTCAATACTCGGACTGAGTTTTTTTGGCAAATAATTTGGAACCTAGAGTTTGTGTTGAGCAAATCTGCCCACTTACAGATTGTCTAAGTTAATTTAATAACATTTTCTGCTGTTACCAATCTATACAGAACAAGGACATTTAAAACACTATAATATACTGTACCTGTCTTGGATTTTTTGAGACAGCAAGCCCAGTCAGTCCTGTTGTCTAGACATTAGAAAAGTTAGATGATTTAAGAACTACCCCTCATTTATCACACTCATTTTAACTACGGTGAAATCCATGCATGTCATGCTGTATGTATGTATGAACATGTTCAGTGTGGAGTTTGAAAATCCTTGGCATACTGCTATGCAAAATCCTTAGAAATATTGGAACAAGTCATATAAGTGTGAATGATAAGTTATGGTTGTCATATTTCATTATCATAGGTATTGGTGTCTTATTTAGAACCCAGTTTCACTGTTTATCATCATTTTCTAATATACACTCAGTAAATATAAGACCAAGGTATGTAAAAACCCTTGGTGCAACTTTGGCATGAGGGTTACACAGATTCTACCCAGGCAAGAGGTTGGGAGGGGGGAGGGGGGGGTGAATCACATTTCACAGTAGGGAAAAAGTAGCTTTACAATTCACAGATCCTAAAAATTAAAACAGCCTTACGTTTCATCCACATCGTTGTTTGTCTACAGATCTTTATCACAGTCCTTTAGATAGAGTAGATCATATTTCTTTCAATATATACAATCCCCCAATATGTATGAACCTCCGAAAGGCCTCCAAAGAATATTTACTCTTATTTGAACAATTGACTCATTATTCTCATTTCATCAAGCATTTTTATTGAGAATCACATCTCACAGAACAAATCACATCTCACAGCACCAAAATCAAGCATTTCACTGGAACAGATATCACCCAATCATGGCTCACAAAAATACTCTTTACCACCCCATGGCAATTTATCCACCCGCCAGATAAACTCCCAATATAATAAGTATATATGAGAATTGAGACAACATATTATGTAGGATTCAAGTCGAGAGGTTTTACAGTACATTATATTACCATAAACGTCAAAGATAATATCACAAATACTGCCCAGTGGGCAGTGCCCACCGTGAGAAGCTAGCTTAATTTAATTATAATAACAACAGTATATGCAATCAACTTATTAAAATAATATATAAAATGGCTACAACACATGGTTTGGTACAATTATAGAAAACCTGGCCACATATGGTTCAATAACCGGGTTTGGCCGTTTAGGGTAACTGGGTATAAAGTGAATATAAAGTTGAAAAATGCTACATGCACGACCAGGATTCATAATAAGTTTCTGAAAACGTTCTCCAATTGCAAAATTTATTTAAACACGAGCTTTCGACAACCAGTCTGCAGTCTTCGACTGGCAGTCGAAAGCAAGTTTTACGATCAGAGAACGTTTTCAGATAATGTGTTAGGGTTTGGGTTAGAATTATAACTGGCCAAGTATTCTATAACTACCCCCTTTAATTTTCAGACTTTCATCGTAGCGCTATTTTTTTCTTACGAATATGAAAAACCATAATAATAAACGTTTGAAATACCTTCTTCAAATATTGCACAACTTTCGCCATCTTAGGTTTTGGACTCAAATTCTAAAACCCATCCTTCAGAAGACGGTATTCTAACAATAGTTGTTGAGTCAGCATATTTTGAACTATGGAAAGATCCTAGTATATGTTCAGTTGTAGGTTCTTATTGTGGGTTGTACGGAAATATGTGTGAGGACAAAGCGCACAAGTCAATAACTATCAACTATGAACACAGGTTGTAATTATGTAAATTTTAAATTTCAATATAATTGTTTAAAGAAATATGGAGACGCTGTTGCAACTGTTTAGTTTCGTATCTCTCTTTACAATGTCTGTAGAACAAATTGTTTCAAATGTCAAGGAAGATTTGAGCGGAGGACACCTGAATGATGATAAAATGCCTAGTCAGCTCGCACTTTGTATCTTTTTTTTAAAAAGAATGTATATCATCAATGTGGTTTGTAATAGTTACACCCCAGTTAATGAAATCTACTAACTGTGTGTATTTATGATCAGCTAGTCAGTCATAGTATTAGATATGCTACATACTAATTAATTTTCAGAATTTCACAATCATGCAGCACATACATATCAATGATGCAGCCCTGTTGTAAATGTACGCTAAAATCCGCGAATATTAAAAGCTTGTAGCGAAATGATCCACTTAAAAACCATGTTCATAAAATCTTATGTTAACAAAAAATGTTGGATAAATTGAAAATTGCTTTGAAAAATACATGTATACAGGGTGTATAAAAAAAGTAGACAGTTTTGAAACGGCTCTCAACCTTGCGAAGTGTCACATTAAGAATGGCTTGCAGATGACATGAACGACGTTTTGAACAGCTTAGACTTGAACAAATTTTCCGAAATTCTAAGTTGCCAAAACAATCTGCTTTGCGAAACAGAGATCGATTGCCGATTTTGTCTACTTTTTTTATACACCCTGTATAATTAACACATATTAAGCACTATTAGCTGCTGCTTGTTGTTTGCAGATGAGTTGAATTAAGCTATAATCCCTATATGTTTGGCAGTTGGGAGGGTGAATGGTGCAAAACTGTATATATGGTGGAAATTTAATTAAAACTGTATAGTGGGACAATTTTGAGGGTGATCAAAGTATTATGTATTAATTGTGAAAAGGAAGAGATTGACAATGTTTGAGTTAGCATAAGAAAAGAAGCACTGTAAGGCTGCAGATATGTATGAATGGGAAGAAGGACAAATGGGAAGGACTGTTCATGCAGTGAAGTTGTTTGTATGAAGAAAGAGAAGCTTGTATTAAAGTTGCATTAAGACCAGTAAAGAATAGATGCAAATTGTTGGTGTTGAGGTGTTGCGAATTAGAAAATGGGGAATGATGTAAGGAAAAGAGGGTGGGACAATCAGAAAGGGTGTTTGAATAACAAGACAAGGTTGCATGGAAAGTTTATGGAATGATATTTGTGAGGTGTTACAGTGTAAATGGGATTGAATTTTTTTATGGGAAAATGGCATTTGGGTTTTGGGTCTAGGATTTTAACCACTGGGAATGAAAAAATGAAGTTCTCAAAAATGGGAATGTGATTGTTTGAGGTATGAGGTTGATTTATAATTTTTCATGTTTTAAAATGAAATGTTGATGGTTTCATATGATTTTTTGGCATCTGGGTTTTGTGAGTATGCATGTTTTCAAGTCTAGGGAATGATGGAATATCTGCCTGATTTTCCAGCCCTACTATTCCTTGTCCTAAGCAGGCACCTAGTGTTTCTCCTGTGATGTGACGGTATGTTTCAAGTTGTGCAATGAAGTCGAAAGAGTTGCAGTCCTTAAACGATAACTCGACTACAATTGAACCACGCTCTATTGCACAAAAAAATGCTTGTGCTACCTGTGGTGCTACTGAAGAGCCCTCTTGTGCATCTGGATACCAACCTTAAGGACCTTTCAGCCTTTTTTCAACCTTTGAATTAAAGCTCACTGTTCCTCTTTGCTGTTCCGAAGATCAAAGCAAAAAGTTCATATAATACTCTATACATCACGAAAGGAAATTATTCATGCCCTTAATAAGGAGAAAAAATAAGGAAATTAAGAGCAAAGTCTACCAACTCTTCTTCCCTCTGGAATCGGTTTCGAGATTTACGACGAACGTAACAGAAAATCCATGATCAGATCAAAGAAGCGGAAATATATCTCGTCTTTGGCTCAGTTAAGGATAAACCTAAAGATTTCTGGCGATTCTTCTCTTCAAGACATCTTAACCTATAATAACGAACACCACATCCGAACCACATCCGAAAGGATAGCTGACGCTTTCAGCAAGTTCTGTGCATCCACCATTCACCCTGCTACACCTAGTTGATCTAGCGTTACCTCTATTACGCATGGTGCAGATACTCACAACAGAGGCAATTCGTTATCTACTATTAGATCTATCTTCAAATAAAGCAACGGGTCCTGATGGGAACTCAAGCGGATTATTGAAAGAATGTCGCAACGAGATTGCCTCTCGAACAAGCTGTACGTCCCCTCGTATCCGAGTTTGTGGAATCGTCGCAAAATAATCAGAACCATGGTTTCCGGAAAAGACGTTCGTGTGTTACCCAACTTCTAAGTTTTTTACACGATCTGGACAAAGCCCTAGTCAGAACAGGAGGCTATGGCTCATTGATGGCTCTTTGTTGAACTGTTTTTTGGACTACATTTAATGAAAGACGGCAACGTGTTGTGGTCAGAGGAGCGTCATCTTCCTTCCTCAACGTGACATCAAGGATGCCCCAAGGCAGTGTGCTAGGTCTACTTCTGCTCTTGTTATACACAAACGACCCGCCAGAACTCCATAGCACAGACACAGTTCCAATGTTTGCTGATGATAGCAAATGTTGTCGTCAGATTATAACCCTTCAAAATAGAGAACTTCTTCAAGTTTATCTAAATTCCTTCCATCAATTCTCACCAAAAAAAGAACCCTGTTCAACCAAAAGTGTGCTTCCTAAATCATGAAGTCATAAAGTCGGCCTCTACACAGAGTGGCTTGGGCATCCTCGTGAGTGACAATTTAAAGTGGTCCCCACACATCATCGACATTGTTGCTAGATCAAATAGAATGCTGGGTTTCCTACCGCCTGATTGTTTCCACCTCACTGACATACATGCTCGCCGCCAAGTTCTTTGGTCTGCTCTCGTCGTTTGGTAGTGAAATCTGGGCTCCACAATGTCCGTTTACCATTCTGCTTCCTCTGGAAGGAATTCAACTTCGCGCAATCAAATTCATTCTATGAATCATCCTACGTTGATCGATTGAAAAAACTTCATCTCATCCCAGTCTTCATCTCAGACAAGATATCATATCCCTTAATTACAAATGTATATCCGTCATTTACGAGCTTGGCATTAACCAGTGCATTACCCATTCCCTCCAACCCTTTAGCTCTCGTGATCTTCGTCCAAACCTGTGCAAAACATCATTTTTTAGAAACTCATACTTTAACGAAATTGTATTTTTATGGAGCAATCTACCCTCAGATATCAAATCATTTTCTTCGGATGTAACGCTCGCAGGAAAGTTTTTGCCAGTTGCAGGAAATTTTAACACTGGCTATGTGTTGCAGATATGTAATATAAAATTTTAAAGAAAGAAACTGTAGATCGGCAGGAAATATAATCTTTATACTGTGCTCCCAGGAAGAAAAATATTTTTCCACCTCTGTTAGTAGGACACACAACTATCCAAAGCCAAAGGATTACTAATTGCAGCCGAGAGATCGAGAGGACAGTTTTGTGCTAGTGACGATGATGAGCTGTGTTGGAAACATAAATCTTGAAGTAGAGTAGAGAAGCGTTCTTGTAAACACCCTGAACAAGTCAACTTCTGCTTGTTTGTTCTAAAAGAGCCTTTCTCCGTGTTTTTAGACCTTCAGTTAGTGCTTTGTGATTATTATTGTTATTAGTGTTAAATTAGCAATTAGGTATTTTACTATTTTAATATATTGTACAGGTTGTATTCATTTATTGATGTTATAACAACAACACTCTTAATCATGCTTCTTAAATAGCAATTTAGAAATTATAACTTTATTAGATTATGGTATTATAGTCATTTTAATTTTTTCTGGGTGTACAAGCAGGGATTAGGATTCGCAATTATCTGCAAACAATTAGTTCTTTAAATATTATGAATTAGATATCTGATATTAAATTTCAGTGTAGCTAATTAAAGAATACTCTGAATTGCATTAATTGTTTTACATAACTGTATGATGTTTAGAAATATATTGTTTCCTGGATGTTATTTGTAGTTCTTAGTTTCCACCTTAACAATCGATTTTAGATAGAAAAGTTTTCAAACAAAAACGCATGCAACAGATGCTGGCGGTTGAGAATATCATTAAAATGAATGACTACGAAAAACAGTACAAAATTATTAATATGATTTTTGAAAAGTTATTTAAGGTAATATATACAAGGCTTTAATCTTGTTCCTTCGTACACATCACGAGTGGAAAAAATCATAACGAGGTTTTACTGAGAATAAATTTATTTTTGAGTCGGTTTTTTTTAACATACCGCGGGTTATATCCAGGTTATTTACCTTGAGTAAATAATTAGATGAAACTTGTGGGAAAATCTCGAAGAATCTCGACTAAAATTGTTTAATTAATTTGTTTTCTACTATAATTTGTTTTCTTCTACTATAATTTGTTCTTCTACTATAATCTACTATATATAGAAAACCTGGTCAAGTAGGTTTATTACCTCGAAAAAGACCTTCTCTGTATTTAACCTATTCTTATTCGAGTATAGGTTATTTATGCGTGAGATGAAACAGATAGATCAGACATGTATGCAGAAATAAGTGCATGTATAGTATTAGCCGAGTGGGTTGTGGCAAAAATTGAAAAAAAAATAGAGCACAGTGGCGACGGCTATCAACTCAGTTCATCATACCACAAGAGATCTAAATATTAATAATTATAAATAATATGGTCGTCTTTTAACAAGCATTTAAAGTCGATATGCAGACAGGCTTCTGAGCTTATTTTAAGGTCAAACGTAAACTCCTGTAAAACATATGTTAATCTATTTTAAGTGTAAGATTACGTAAATTTTCAATATATAAATATAACAGACTGTACAAGATGCGAAGAATGAAGTTACAGAAAGTGGTTATATTCCTGGAGAAGAATTTCCTGCTGAACAAAAATACAAAGAAGGTTTGTGTACTATGTTGCCATGGTACGACGATTAGGGTCACCAGTTTATTACTCAGAGATGCTCAGTCACTGTAGAAATACGTTCATGTTTATGACCGCGATCATGGTATATAGGAACCTTAAGATTTACGACGGGGCTTCTCGACGATGCGGCTTCATAACAAAGGATATTTTTGCCGGCGACAACAGCCATGAATAATTTGTAGTCCCAGGGGTATTCTCACGTGCGTAACCGTGCCTAATACAACTTCAAACTGAGAATTATCGCGTCCCTTAAGCAACGCGAAAGCATGCTACGACGTAAGAGGTATATTGGAAGTCCAACTTATAGCAGAAAGCATATCGTTTTGGCCTACAAAACTATTTGTAAGCTACTAAAACAAGCTTAAACTGGTTATTAAATTCCAAAAAGCTTCGTCCTGTACTTATATATTGACACCACGTCTTCGAACTAGCTGCGTTGTAGATCTTAAAGCTAATAGCTTAACCGCTATTACCCCACCATCGCCCCTCCCTCCTTCTCGACTCCCTCCTTCTCCACAATTGTACACATGTGTTACAATGTATATTAACATGCTTAAAAGTCCATACGCTAATTCAATACTAATTTCGTGCAAAGATGGTATTGCAGAATCTCACGAACTCTGCCGCTCGCTGGTTCTCACAACCGAACAATCTACTTACGAACGATCTGGGGACTGTATTTTTTACGATTCTTTTATTGATATCATCTTTCATCTCTATTTACAACTTGTCACAATGACCCAGCAACCACGAATGATAGTGTTCTGTTCAGTTCCTTAATAGGCCTTTTTCTATACAATAAGGCATTGTGACGTGATTACCCCCCATAATCATTAACTTATAAAATCATTAGTGGAACAATTTAACTATTTACAATATTTACATAACGTAGTCCAACAGTAACCGCTGAGCAGAAAACTGGCGGCGCTGCGCTGGGGACCTGCAACAGATGGCTTAGGAGAAATTGTGGTTTCAACATGTGCAAATTAATATTTTTTTCTTGTTTCATGGTCAACAAATTCTTCTTCACAAGAATCTCGAAGTACCGGTATTTATTAATTCTTGTTCCTCCGCCAGTTAATCGTATTTCATGTTCGTATCTCTTTTTTCCAGCAATTGGGCAAATTGCCGAAAACACTGCACTGCTCGGTGATGTGGTCTTGCGGCTGCCAGATATTGCGCACAAGGTATAATTGAGAACACTATATTTAATCAACCGCGGTCTCCTGCATAGTTCAATAACCTTCCTCGAATTTATACGTTATATCAAATAAAGAAATAGAATGATTTAATTTGTAGATATTCAATAAAAATAAAGAATGGAAGCTGCTGACTTTGTGGAGCTTGAGTTTTACCAACAGTACAACCATCTATGATGAAAGGGACAGTATGCTTTTAAACCTAGTAAGCCATACCAGATTTTATATCTATTTTTGTCTCATAAAAAGTCAACGTGCACGCTAAGAATGTCAGGCTGCCTGGGCATTAAATCAGTTCAATCAAGCTAATAAAATCTGTTTCTTGTGCACACGTTTTTCAAATTTATAATATTTAAACAACAGATGTCTTTTTAGCTTTCTTACATTGCCGTCTTATTTATACATCTTCACGATCATTTATAGATGGCACAGGAACTAAAGCTCATTCCTCGGGATCCGAACTATTTTAACCCGTTCACAGACGAGGCTAAACGAAAGGTAGGTAAAATGAAATATTAACAAAAATTGCTTTCTTAGTAGAATTAGAATTATTAGAATTCCTGGAAGTCATCAAGCCTATATTAGGATGCGTTCACATCGCTTGCTTATAGCCAGCAATGGGCTTATGCCAATCTAAAAACACGCCATTATTACGCATTCTATAATAATACACCAGATAAACTACCAGAAACAATAAACAGAGTTCAACGTTACGAGCAAATAAAGTAGGCCCTTCGTCAAAACGTTATAGTAATCTATGTTTCTGTGCTATACGAACACTGCATGGCAACGTTAGCTCGGTATATGTAATAGTATTTTAATGCATTTCAGAGAGACCAGTCAGGAAGAGAAGATGTTCCAAATTCTTCTATCCAAAAAAACAAAAGCAAGAAAAAGAAAAAGAAAGATAGGGGCCCAAGACTCAGCCATACCGAACTTTAGTTGTTCCTAATTCCGATTAGTAGTGCACATAAACGTTTGGGGCCAGCTGGGTTAGTGCTAATCCTGGGTTAAAGTCTAACCCACGTTTTTAGTTTCTGTATTTCTACATGTCCGTTTCTTTCAAAACTTCAGAAACCAAAACTTCAGAAACCAAAACTTCTATTGATCCAGACAAGATTTGTGAAGAAATATTTTTAATCTTTCGAACAAGCTACTGGGAAATTTCTCTTGAATCTGACTTAACCCAGGGTTAAGCTAATCTGCTTTTGAACAACTGGCCCCTGATGGATAGTATGATTCAGGGCACTTGAGCGCCTGGTTTAATTATATGCTGCAAAGTCCAGCTTCCTATATATTTTAAGTATTCACCCAAGAGATCAAACAATTTATTTTGCTTATCGCAATTCCTTTAATTGAAGTCATGACTTGAATGAAAAAATGTTTAAAAGTAGCGCGTAAAACTTTATATATTACTCAATTATCACTGAGGATCTTGTTAAACTTCTACGCACTTATTCATTCCTCACTCACTTATTCACTCAAATTTGATTAACAATTATTAAAATATCTCAAACTTCTCAACAATTGTTTTTGGTAATGTTTGTGTCGTTCAATACATTTCAGCACAAATTTTCAGTTGTGAAAAGGCCTAGTGGGATGTTGATAACTAGAATTAAAATTGTTTTTAAATCGACTGCACAAGAGACTGCAGATAAAATGAAGCATGAGTTACTGTTGGTGAAACGAAGCACTAATTGTTTTGGTCTAGGATGTTCCTAATGAACTGTGATTTGAACAACTAGTGGTAATGATTTAGACAAACAGTAGTGATCATTCCGGTAACAAGGACAAATAATCCCTAATACCACTATTCCTCTTTGCTACAAAAAGACCTGGGAAATGATAGCTATGCTCATCTCTGGATATTTGCTGTGGATTACGTAAACATTTGTGAGAATTTGCAAATACTGAAAGTGTGGTGTAGCAATGTAAATACGCAATTGTGGCATATCAGGTAATATCATAAACAAAAATAGCGATACCAATGTAAGAACCAGCTGTAACTCCGCTCAAATAGCTCCGAATGACTCAAAGAGATAGAAGGCGAGATTTCAAAATTCTTACACCAATGAGACCATCGCACCGATGAAAATTATGCAGGCAATTTGTGTAGACAGAACTCCCTGCTGGGCAAGATAGCCAAACTGATATTAATCGTGAAACTTTCTACTCAAAGAAAATATGAATTATTGGAAGACGATGTATTGGGAAGTAAACAAGAAACAGTGGTTCTAAATTTTTATTATTTAAATGAAAATATATTTCACACACGTTTGAACTTTGTTGTTTCAGTCTCTGCGCAATAAATGTATCATATTACAGCGTATTTGTTTTGCCATGACCTGCTACTTACATGACTACTTAGTTTTATCGCAAGAAAATATCTTCATCCCAACACCTGTGGTTAAAAACAAAAAGTAGTGCACAGACTGAGAATGAAGTTTAATTTTGTTATCTTTACGCTCTTTAATGTGATGTTTATCGTCAGAGGAGACAGCAAACCAAATATTGTGTTCATATTTGCGGATGACTATGGCTTCAACGATGTCGGCTATCATGGTTCAGAGATTAAGACACCAGTCTTGGACCAACTGGCAAATGAAGGTGTTATCCTCGAAAAGTATTACGTCCAACCAATATGTACTCCGACAAGATCAACAATGCTCACTGGTAGATATCAAATTCATACAGGTTTACAACATGGTATTATCTGGCCTGCGCAACCAAATTGTATACCCCTTGACGAAACTACAATAGCAGAGAAATTGCACGAAAGTGGATACAAGACTCATTCAGTTGGAAAATGGCACAATGGATACTACAAGAAGGAATGTATGCCAACTAACAGAGGATTTGACTCATTTTTTGGATATCTCAACGGAGCTGAGGACTATTATATGCATAATATAAGTCTGGGTTTTCCAAAGTTACCGTATCTTTTATGGCATGGTTACGATCTGCGCAGAAATGAATCTGTAAGCACAAAAGAGAAAGGAGAGTATTCGACATTCATGTTTACAAAAGAAGCTCAGAAAATTATTATGGATCACGATTCCAGGTCGCCGATGTTTTTATATTTAGCATTTCAAGCTGTTCATTCGCCCTTACAAGTACCCGAACAATACATTCAGCAGTACGAGGGAGTGATAAAGGATAAAAATAGACGCATTTATGCCGGAATGGTCTCAGCTATGGACGAAGCTATAGGAAATGTAACCAAAACACTGAAAGAAAAGGGACTATGGAATAATACGGTGCTGATATTTAGCACGGATAATGGAGGTCAAGTATATCAAGGGGGTAATAACTGGCCATTGAGGGGTTGGAAAGGATCATTGTGGGAAGGTGGTGTACGTGGTGTAGGATTTGTAAACAGTCCATTGTTAACAAAACCAGGAAGAGTTTCTCACGAAATGATTCATGTTTCTGATTGGTTCCCAACTCTCGTGAAGTTAGCTGGTGGTAATTTGAATGGTACAAAACCTTTAGATGGTTTTAATGTTTGGGAAACAATTAACAGAGGTGAACCATCTCCTAGAACTGAATTATTGCACAACATCGATCCAGTAAAGACACCGTGGTATACTCCTTGGTTCAAGCATGGTTATCATTGGTGTCCACAGGCAGCATTGCGTGTTGGGGACTGGAAACTACTCACAGGTTGCCCAGGAGATTCGCGTTGGATTCCACCTCCGAATTCAAGTCCTAACTCAACCTCGTACCCAGGGCTTCTTGGCGACTGCGTGGCCATAAGCCCTGGAGAAAACCGGTAATTATAGTGATCTGATTGGTCGCCTTAACACATTGGAATGTAGTTATGTGTCATGCGAGTTAATATTAATTTGTACAAAAATGGCGGCTGCGGGGAGTGGATTTAGACCTTATAGAAGTTAGAAAACGCTGATAAATTTGCCATTTGATGTCAAACAATGTAAATTTTGCTCTGGATATTGCTAAAAAGATAGGGATGTTTGTTATATGGTGACGGTACTCTAAATAAACGACGATTCCTGGTCGATTCGTTTAGGAATGGCGTCGGGATTATGTTTTGGCATCTTGCTGAGTGGCTGACACTGACAGAAGCGAAACATTTAACAGTTCTTAAATTTTGATATCTAGGACTTCAATGATAAAACTTCAAACGTGTGACTGGTAATAGATTAGAGTACTCGAGCAACTGAGAGAACTATTCGCGTTAGTGATGGATTTCATCTGTAAATATAAAGCAAATACTAAATATAGGTGTAAATATTCCTTATTGGTACGGCAATCGTATCTATATCTAAAAACTTAGGGTTTGGGTTAACATTGAATGCTCATGTGAGCAAATGGATTGTCAACTTTACATCAACTGTCCAATTGACAAATCATAACTTTCAATGGAATAATCATTATTAATTCAATATAAATCAATTTCAAATTAATTTTAATGTTTTGTCAGGCCCTAAGAGTTAGTATTGAGAGTGTATTAATTAAATCTAGGCACTGTAATTACCAAGTTGGCCATCATTTAGGTATTTTCCTACTATGTTTTGAGAAGCCTTTGGATAAGTCTAGATAACTGTTCGACAAAGGCCTTGGTTATTTAAACTCTTCTATCATATAAAACATTGAAGTTTAATTTTTATATTGCATGAAATTTAAGGACTAATGAACTTAAAGCACTACAGTTTTCAGACAAGAATTAAGTGTTAATTACAAAATTGCTCTCCTACATCTGTATTGCTTTAAGTGTTGCAGATAACTGTTCTACAATTATTGTTCTACAATATATTGCAAGTAACTGTAATATATGTTCTACAATATATTGCAAGTAACTGAACTACAATTATTATAAAGTTGTTTATATTTCAACTCAAGTTTTGAATTAAAAACTTAAGTTTGGTAAGTATGTGGCAAATTTCTCACCCATAGACTGTGCATTAATGTCTAGGAATTGCCTTGTACTAGACTGTTGATTGATCACAACAGATGGATGATCATTACCAATAAAATTATGTATATTGTATGATCCTTTCAAATGTTTGTTGTCTCTGTTCAATTGCCCATATGAGGACAGCCATATGCATATCAGTTGTGGATGCTCTGTCCTAAAGCTACAGGGGAGGGAAGTTTAAGAAAAGTGTTTCCTATCACTATCCTAAATCAATTTAAAAAACATACTGTAATGATTCAAACTATTCAGTTACTGTTTATATGAGGGTAGTGAATACCAATGTGGAGATCAGTTGCATAGCGAGCCTGAAATCTTTGTCATGTTATGTAAATTTTAAATCATAATCATTACTCGTTTCTTTAGAAATTGATTGATTTTACAGTCTATAAACACGAAAACATTTGAATAACTAGATTGTCACTTTGTCAGGTTGGCTTTGCTACTGTTATTGCCAAAGGCAACCTCTGCATTAGAAAATAATTACTATAATTCCAACAGTACCCATTCTATATGTGATACGATACTTTCGTGCATCTACCTAGTATACTATCCAAAGGTGACATAATGCATCTAATGTACATTGTCTAAAAGGTGACATAAGTGTTTTCACACTTGTGGAAAATATTTAGTAGGAAATATTTAGTAGGGTGTCATGTTGCTTCGCATTTTCCATTGGTGTATTATATTTCTGATTGCACACAGCTACCAACAGGAGCTGCATGCGGACCCACCGACTCCGGGCATTTCATGAATACTTAATACTTTGAAAATGTCTTTTTACTTTCTGTTGTATGTCAATGATTTTCCATAGCCCGTAGGTAAAACGCAGATTGTATCTTTGTTGTCGTTTACAATGGACAATAAAGCCTGATATTGCTTTTCTTTAATTTCTATTTCAGCTTTATTCAGTTTTTGTAGTGATTTATAAAGCGCGTATTTAAATACTTCACCTTCTGTTGAAGCCATGTTTGGAACAACACTGTCAAAGTTGGAACACGATACATTAGGGGGTTTTCATTTATTAATATAGCGTGCTTTGTCTCGTAACATGATACCATTCTTGACATTAGGCATTTCCTCTTTGTGCATACACCTTGATTTGATACCATGCAAAGCAACAAACGTAAAAGCATAGTGAAATTTAGTAAACTTTTATAATAAATACAAGAAAATTAAAGAAAATCACAGCTCTGTGATCACAGACCGAGTCGTTATGTCCTGGGCACGACTGCAAGATTTTTGAAGTGAAGGCTGATTGGCTGATGAAAACTACAAGATTTTTGAAGTTCCGGTTTCGGTTTTCTCCAGGGCTTATGGCCACGCAGTCGCCAAGAAGCCCTGGGTACGAGGTTGGTCCTAACTCGAATGAAGAAAATGATTTAAAGCATGACACAAAAAAGTTGTTTTTGTTTAACATTGCTGTGGACCCTGATGAACGTCATGAGTTGTCTTCCCAGTATCCAGAGAAAGTTAAGGAATTATTGATGAGGCTTGAAGAATACAATAAAACTGCAGTACCTGTACAATATCCTGACCCTGATCCTGCTGCTAATCCTGCATTGCATGATGGGATATGGTCACCATGGGTCACCACACAAGATCTTGACACTGCGCTCAACGTTTGAGTAATGTTACACGTGGTCTTCTTCTTATAACTTTGTCGTATTACATCAGTTTCGACTCTTAAAATTTCTAGCGAAAACAGCTAATTCAATGAAGGTTTGAGGGTTTCGACGTCAAACTATCGGGGCATAATTTCAACCTCTAAATCCTAATGAAATTTGTCATGTTTGTACCAGCATCACAGTTGTTTTGTTTTTCTAATTAAAACTATATTTTACATGCAGTGACGTAGACTGTATTTCCAATTAGTTGACTGCATGGTTTGATTTGAATTAAATGAGTGAAAAATTTATTTTATTAGTATTTGATTTAAATTGTTCTAAAAAGTAAATGAGATATTGCAATTGCAAACATAGAGACGTGGAACTCTACATCCATGACTTTCTGCGCTTAGGGATCCAAGGTTTTGCGGGTTCTAGTTAGTTAATCATCAGGGATTGATTGTACGAAAGTAGGATAGTGCTATCTACCGGATAGTGATTTTTTCAACTGTTACTTAAAGCCATAAAAAGCAGTGACACCAGGGATATTGAAGTCACAATGCTGAACTTTGATATGTGTTTTACCTGTTTCTGAATATGTGTAGAAAGGTGAAAAAAATCACTATCCGGGTTGATAGCGCTGTCCACCTTTCGTAAAACCGACTCCAGCGATTTTAAATTACCTATACAACCGAATTAATTCAAAGTGACTTGAGCAATTCATATTTTATAAATCTGAAAAAATGGTCGGAATAAAAGTGAACTTTAAAAACAGCAGTTGAATTGAGAGAAAATTAGGTTACAGCTTACGCATAATGTACGACGCTAGTGAAAAGTAAAAAAAATAAAGATATATATACTAATAAGAAGGGTTCTGGTTTCTGATTTGGCGAAAATAACGGTTCGGCGAAATTTAGTTACAAAGGAGTAAAAAGGCCCTGTCACACGGTGCAATTTTTCTTGCAACTTGCGACGCAATTCTACTCTTAAGAGATGTAAATTTGTGACAAATGTTTGGTATGTTAAAAATATGTTGGCAAACTGTGATGGAAACCTGCATTTGCCAATTTTACATCTCATCCCAAGAGTAGAATTGCATTGCAAGTTGCAAGAAAAATTGCACCGTGTGACAGGGTCTTAACGAATAAATACCAGAGAAGCTGGCGCTCTAATTGGGAGGGGGATTCATGTATTCATGTTCTGCCTCACTAGTTTCTTTTGAAGTAAGGTTGTCAAATGAAATTAGTCGAGCAGATTGGGCAGAACACGAATATATGACTATTGGACCCCGTCCCTCCCGCTCTTTTTTTTAAACTGGGTACTAATTTCCAGGCCACTATTGCTCTTGAAATTGTTTTTGCAATAACTTCTGCGACTACAAATTTGTTGTTAGTGTCACAACATTGAGCTCCACATTACTAGAAGACCTCATGTAGTCGAAAAGGAAGATACCGGTAGTAAAAGTAACAAACATGGTCTTACGTCATTCTAGACCCAGTCTATATTTGGAACTACATACTATGCCTCTAAAGCGTATCCTGCAATAACGTCATGACAAAATTTGATTCCCAAATTAAACATAAACAGGTACGCATAATCAAGATGATTTTGAAACAAGAATTACAATATAATATACATCACTTCGATGATAGCTTGGACATACACAGAAGAGATCTTGATTGTAATTCTTTTTAAGAGTCTTTTTAAGTACGACGCGTACACGTACAATACATGATGTTATATACGTCCGTATTAACCACACAAACGACGACTTATGAAGAAACACTAAAGTTAGAGTTAAAATTTTATTAACATCTCTGTAATTAAATATCGATCGGCACGGTTTTGTAATAATTGATTAAACGTATGTTTATTTGCTGTTGGTGTTATTATTATCATTATAATATTATTATTATTATTATTATTATTAACAATATTATTAATATTGTTATAATATTGTTAAAGTAGCGGTGTTTATGCGTGAGACGGATAATTCGTCTGGACGAACTTGGGCGAAAATTTTTGGTTTTTCTGCGTATAAACACAGGCAACAGCCGAATTAATCGTTCAGACGAACTTAGCAGTTAGTTCGTCTTAGCAAACGAAACTAAAGCGATTAGTTCGTGCAGGCGGATAAATCGTCTGCTAGTATGAACAAAATACAGACGAACTGAGTTGGAGAATGTGAGCCCATACTGAATTTAACCGCGAAAATAGCTCGTCCAATGACTAATGCTTACCTTACCCTCGGTCAAAGGTTAATTCTTTTGATTAGTTCGTTCAGCATTTATGATGGACGCATTAAACATGAGACACCTAAGTTCTACCAGACGAATTATCCGTCTCTAGTATAAATACAGCTAGTTATAAGAATATTAAAACACTGTTTTGTATGTTACACAGAAGTGACATGGTGTGACCAGATTATAGGGAATTATGTCCCCCACCCCGCCTAGCTTGAAAAGTATATTTCACATTTTCACAAATTACATCCAAGAAATTTTACAATGTGCGGTAATAAACTGCCCAGCTTGCGATAACAAAATGCCTCAACACAGGGAAAAAAGACAAACCATGGAACCAGAGCACAGTATATATGTATAAGGTAATAGACAGTAGAGCCACTAACTGAAGCTTGTTTGTCTATGCACGTCGTACGTGTTACGCATGTATTACTATTACCCAATAGTCAATTTTTTTGTACTTTTTTTCCAATTAGTAATATGCGAATGATTTAAAATTTACCTTCTAAGGTGGTTATGAGATTAAATATAAGATGATACTGAGTAATCATATCGTGCAGTTAGTATTTGAGTACATCAAGCTATGCTCCTGGCAGTCTACATGTGTCATGTGTTGCATTCAATCACCGAGACACATCAAAGAGGAATTTCCACAAAGTTTCTGCGATGGTGAATGGACATTGTTTCAGGATAAAATTTTTCCATCCACATCGGTGAGCACATTTTATTTTTAGGCAATTTAGCGAACCGTTTTAAACTAAACAACGTTTAGATAAATAACTTCAGCCTTTTTCGAGTCTGTCAAGCCTTGAAATAGCGCCGGACATCGGACATTTGTCCAGTTGAAAATTTTAAAATTCGGTTTTGTCCGACAACTCTTTTGATCTGCCGGACATTTTGTCCGGCGGAATATTTTTATTGCCACAAGAAATAAATTTTCCAAACTCTCTATAGTTTTTTTCCAGTGCAATATGATGCAGGAGACGAGTGAACTATGAAAACTTCCTCGGCTCCGCTCGTCGTTCCAGCGAGTCTCATCAGTTGCATTTCATCTCAAATTTACTTGTTTTTGCTATTTTCCAGTGAATGGTATCATGAAAACCTAGCGAATCGACAGTTAATCTGTGCAATATGTGAAAAATATCGAAAATCGCCAGCGCTCATAACTGGAACATTATATCTGAAAATTTTGTCCGGCGCACCGAAGAAGTTGCTGGACAAAGTGTCCGTCAGCGGAAAATATCTATTTCAATTAGGCTTGTCTGTGCGTGAAAAATCTCAATGACTGATCCAACAAGAACCGAAGTGGCGAGTTTCATACACATGTAGTCGAGGCAAAGATTTTCTTCCTACAATGCAGTGTCAACTGAACGTGGAGTTCAAAAAAGTGTTTTGTTGGTCATGCAAGGACGTTAGACAGAATGGTCTAGAATTCGATGCAGTTATACAAGAAAAAAACATTTGCGTGTATTAAACAAACAGATAACATTTTGCTGTTGTCTGTTCAGTTAGGGATACACGGTATGACGTTATAATGTGGTAAGTGACAAAAAAATGGCGTCAGCGTGCGTCTGTCCTCTAATAGATCACAGTTCTCAACCAATGAAAATTCAGCTAAGGTGCTATAAAATGTACTCTACGAAACTACTTAAAACTGCCAACGTTTTAAGCTCTATCAACTTACAAAATCTCGATAGCAGTAACAACCACAGTTCTGAAAGCCCTGAATCTCTGAACAACAGTGACACAAATGACCACAATATCTCTAACAACTTCAACAATTCCATCACGATTTTGGCCAACAATTCTCAAACATTCAACAATTACACACAAAATTCATGTGTATCGTAGTAATGGATCGCCAAACGATAAAATGGTTAGTTTTCGACGGAAAAGCTGAGAATTACCCGGCTTGGAGCACGAAGTTCACCGCGTATATACAAACGAAAGGTTTATACAAAGCACTTCTCGGGAAAGAGATTGTACCAGAAGAAATAGCACCGTTAGCAGAGGATGCCTCAAATGAGCATGCAGAAGGCCGAACAGGAGGCAAAAGTAGAACAAAGAAATAAACAGATCGAAAAAAATAATGAAAGAAACAATACAGTATGGTGTCATATTGGTTTTAATAGCCCTTGACAATAATATAATAATCTTTTATATATAAGACACGATTGCCTATCATCCATCAGATATATGGTGTTGAGCGAAAGCGTTGCGGCTACTACAACAGAGATATTCCAACCTCGAGAAGCCAACTTTCGTAAATCCTTTTCGTCAAATTTTTTTATTACAATTAGATGAAAATGAAAAATTATCAGAGTATTTTATTCGAGCACAAGAGTTAATGTCGCGATTAACTGAAGCTGGTGAAAATATTTCAGAAACATTATTCAATGCCTCAGTTGTAAACGGATTACCAGAGAAATATGAACACTTCATCGTACAAGAAAGTTTCAATCCTGCAGCAAATTTCACCGAATTACGAACACGCCGACAAAATTTTGATGATAGCCGATTCCAAAGAAACCAAGCAGAAGAAGGGAGTGCAACAGCTATGTATTGTAATATGCCAGGTAGAAATAAAGGTCCAAGCAAGCCAAAGAGACGTCCGGTCACAAAGACTGTTTTGTGTCCGGACATCCTGGTCATTTTACCAAGCAATGTAGCAAAAGAAGTTCAGCTTATTGTTCAAAGTGCAAAAAAGGGGACATTTACCAAAAGCATGTCGAAGTAAACGCGACAAAACCGCGACAAAAGAGCGTGACCATTTGCATCATATTCTCAATGTATGAACAGTGGTACTGAAATAAGCAGTAATGCTGACAAATTGAATCTTCTCATCATCAATACTGGTTGTACCGATCCCATCGTTACTCAAAAAGAACTGTTTGAGAACTGTTACAACCCTGCAGCGTCAAAAATGTTAAAGATCCAAAAGGTAACCTTACACCTGTTGAAGGAATTGGGGATGTACCAGTAAAGCTTCATTTGAAAAATGGAAAAGAGGAAGAAAAAACCTTTCTTTGTTTATTCTATAAATAAAATTACATAATCTAACAGGTCCACGTAAACACGTAGGATCTCAGCTATTGGTTATCAATAACTGAACAAGTTAACCTGTATAATTAACACTTATTGACTGAGACCGAGGGAAACAGTATGTTTTGTGGACCAGAGACTGTCGATTTTTTCCGAGGCGAAGCCGAGGGAAACATCGACAGTCGAGGGTCCACAAAACATACTGCTTTCCCGAGGTCTCAGTCAATAAGTATTTTATTATATACTGAGTGTCAAAAGAGAAGAAAAGTACCACAAATCAATCAAACATGTGTAAAAAGGATTACCTTTTACCTGACATGGCTCCGTGAGGCTCTGTGGATTTGTTATTTACCGGTGAATAAAAGTAATGTCCACCGCTTAGCTACGTTGCCAGGGAGACAGTAGAATTTCTCCACAATCACGTGATACGTTCTTAACCAATAAGAAACAGGAATAAATGAACTTTGACATTCAGTATATAATAATTATAGATTATACTTATAATACTAACCAAAAATTCACACAAAAGCTTTTGTATAAATAACTATAAGGTGCAATATTCGTTATAATTTAAAGCCCTGACTCATTTTTTATTGTTACAAAATGGCAGGAAAATAGTGACTGTAAATAAAATGTATAGTTTATCTGATTGATACACCTCTAATATCTTCTTTAATTTATATGATTTCACTCCTGGTACTGGTTTTGGCTGTGCTATTGTCTATTTGCAGTGTAACAGGCGTATGCGTACCTTATTCGTTTTTCTCCAAGAATGATTTCCGTCCGTCATATTTGCATTTTTCTTTTGCTTTCTGTTTTTGCCTGCAAGGTACTGTCGACTTTTACCAAGATTGGAACAACTATAGCAAAGGATTTGGAAATCTTGGTGGAAAATTTTGGTTGGGTTTGGAGAAAATACATCGACTAACAAAGAATGAAAATGTTACAATGCGTATTGACATGGAGGACTTCAATGGGGGTTCGTTATACGCCGAATATAATTCGTTTGTAGTAGGAAGTGCCTGGGAAAATTTTACATTTTGGGGTCTTTCAAAGGTACACATGCACAGAGTTGATCTGTTTTACTGTAATTTGTCATCTTGAATATACTATTACCTTTGTCTATATTAACCAATTAGGTGTGTTTCATAGACAATATGATAGATCGTACATGTATTTTATCTGAAATGGGTTATGCTAGTTGAGGACGTTTATTGTATCCGGTAGTGATACAAATATATAACATGCCATCATGTACTACTTGTAACTTGCTGTCATGACTTGCTATCCAACCCTACTACCAACCATAATTTAATCGTATGCTACTGCTCTTTTTTAGGTTCTCTCGATGGTCTATTATATCACAATGGTATGCAATTTAGTACCAAAGACAGGGACAACGATATATTGACCATTGGAAACTGTGCTCAGTTACACAAAAGGGAGTGGTGGTACAAACATTGTTTAAGCTCTAATCTAAATGGCATTTATTACGAACACGGACTACCAACTGATGGTAACTCTGGCATTCCCTTTGAATTTGAACTGAAAATCCGAATTTCCTGTTTCTTGTATAGATTGCAGTGTACCAGTGGACAGAAGAAAAATATAACAACGAAAGAAGAGAAAAAGTAAGTTACAATAACGTTTATAAAAGATATAATCAAGAAACTATCGATACATCATCTAATAATTATCATCATAAATGCTTTATCAATCCCGATACAGTGGGTGTAGTCTTGCTGGGCAGGAAGGTTTAAAACGAGAGCACCATGAATTCATTACTTGTGTTGCCAAAATAATTTTGATCGTACATGAAAAGATAGTTAAGCGGAAAGAAGTTTAACGGATAGGGGCTAGAATAAAGAAACAATGACAGTAAGTGAATTCTAATATTTGGTTTTCTTACCACTAAATCCTCTTGAATGTCATTGTATTTGGTGTGACTTCTTGCATCGAATTTTTCACGTGGTAGTCTCGCAATACCTCTGGAATATGTTAAATGTAAAACAAAATATGCCGGCTAGGAATAAAAACCTCAAACAAAATTGATGCCTAAACATTTTAGCCTTAATCAGTTGTGGAGGTAAATGACCCAGAATTAAGATAGAAATTATTTACCTTGAAAGGTCCTGTTTTAATCAAGTCATCGTTGTTCCATTTCGAACAATTCCCTGACGGCTTGGCTAGAGAGAGAAATAGAAGCTCAATCCGATATACCAGTACATATAAAATTTATAAAATAAAATTTGGCGACGTGAGCAAACCGAATTTTCGCCAAACAAGAGAACATTTAACAACTAATAAATACGCAGATTAGTTAGAGAATACTTACTTGTGTAATAAAAATTCAATATTTTTGATGTCCAACTACACTGAAGCAATTTTCGTTGCATCTTTAGTTCGGAGAAGAAGACTGACGCCATTTTGATTTTGAATTTTCTCGACAACGGCATATGTTCGTTCTCAATTTTTTCCCCATTTCTCCGACATTTTAGCTCAAATTTGACCAACATGTCTTCTTTGTGTCTTCGTCGCCATTTATGTGGAATCGTGCGCCATTTCCGTGGAACTTTGAAGACTTTTGGTGTCTAAATATTTGGTGCTCAAAGATTTTCAACGAAGCTTTGTGTTAAAGGAACTAGCAACAAATGACGTCAGATGACCATTGTATGCCAGAAAATACCCGTATGTATAATGTTTGATCATCTATGTACGAAGGTAAAAATTATTACCCGAATGAGGTGTTGTTGCCATTATTTCTAACTCGGGTCTTTCTTCTACTTCTTTACTTTTAGTCAATTCGCCCAAAAACGCCTGTAAGGGACGCTTTTGCAAAAAAATTTATTTGCATGCTGATGAGCAAAGAAAGACCAGTTCGTGATTTCATTAGCAAATGTCTTTCCCTCCGTGGCCAAGAGGTAAAGGTAACTGTCTTCCGAATTACACGCATTGTTTGACTTTGAGCGGATTGGAAACCTTTCAAGCTCAACTGAAGTTGGACTTGATCGGTCCCCGATCCAACCAAAACTAAAATCAAAGCTGAACGTGGAGTGTCGGAAAACACTAGGCAGTACCGCGAGGCCAAGGAGGCAAACGTTATTTGCCTGGTGTTTTAAACTAATATTTAAGGAAATTTCTTTCTCTTGACTTTTGGAGACAGACCTGTAGGGTTGTTGTATTCTCGCCATTATTTTCCTTCGTTCGAAAAGGCTAAGTTGTCTTCGATGAGAAATAACGACAAGAAGACTTCAAGGCATCACTAAACCACCAAACTGTAAAACTACAGTGTAGTGGTTACACTGTGCCAAATACATTTGTCGAACGTCTTTTCAGTCAAAGCTTACGGTACAAGCATGGACTGCAAAGTTGCGCAAACACTTTGAAGCCTTAAAACGAGCGTTTTCTTTCGGGGATGAAGACGACAACGCTAACTAAATCAACGCTTCCTGGCCATGTTTTAAGCTGTTTAGCTATGTTTAACGATATTTATGTCTTTGCAAGAAGGAAAGTCAAGAAAAGCGTAAAATTAATAACTGTTGTCTTTGTTGATTTTCCGTGGGCCGTTTCCTTTTTGATCGAGCTTGATATGCCATTACCTTCAGTGTCCTTGATATAGGAGTCATCTATATATGGCCTTGGGTTTAATTCCCAAACACTGAATGGCATTCAACTAATGAGATAACATTGCAACAAGATGAAACTACGTTATCACTTTGCGCTATGTCACGCCAGTAACTATCTTTTCAACACGCTAAACAACGACAAACACAATGTTTATACTTTGTACAAACTGAATCGCAGAGCTAATTAACTTAGATCTAGAAGAGCTAACAGAGTAATTACAACACGGATGGCACTGCAGCTTTATCACTGCCTAATCGACACTATGTCACGCCTATAACCAATTTGACAAAAACAGTGTATGCTGTAAGCCTTAACAGCTTTTAAGACAACTGCGAGGCACTTAGTTTACTTGTGATGTATAAAATGCACGGTTATATGCAAACGGTGAACGTCAAGCTTTCTCGTTGACACAAACTGAATCGCGGAGTTCTGAGTCAAGGCTTATAGAATATACTATGTGTTTGTCTGTTGTTTAGGCAAAGTTATCGATAGCCTAGTTCCATCTAGTGGCAATGTTATCTCGTTACTTGAAAGAACTAAAGACTGCCATTCAGTGTGTGGCAATTAAACCCAAGGCAGAAGGCCATATATAATTGACTCCTATATGAAGGGCACTAAAAGTAATAGCATATCAAGCTCAATCAAGAAGGAAATAACCCACGGAAAGTCAAAAAAGACAACAGTTATTAATCTTACACACTTCGACTTTTCGTCTTGCAAATGTCTTGCCATAAAAGGCTATTAAACATAGCAAAACCATTCGAAACATGATTACACGCAGCTTTGATTTACTAAGCGTTGTCATCTTTGACTCTTTCCTGAATACAATCCCGAATCTCAGAATATGGAGAGCAACTAGATTGTTTTGTTGGTGAAAGATTATGATGAATTTCCATGTTTTAAAATTTTGATAAACAGCTGAAACCATAGGACGACAATCCGTCGTGGGGGGAGGGGGGGGACACTCGAGAGGAAGCAGTTCTAGTGGTATGCTTCCAGAGGCATAAGCCACCCTATGACTCCACCCCACTCCACCGAAACCCAATGTTTCACATGAGAGAAGGCTCAACGTTTATCACTTTTAAAACATTAATATATTTTTTCTGCTCTGGACTGATATCTGTTGGCTAAAAACCGTATAATCAGTTTGATATCCCTTATGAAAAAAACACATGGAAATCACATGTGGTTCACATGTGTTTCACATGTGGTCACATGTGATCCACATGTGACCACATGTGAGTCACATGTAATACACATGTAGATTTATTTTTTTTATTTTAAACCACATCTGTTTCACATGTGGTTCCCATGAGGTTCACATGTGACCACATGTAATTAACATGTGGTCCCATGTGATTCACATGTAGATTTCTGATGCTTATTTTAAACCACATGTGTTTTGCATGTAGATTTATGTTGTTTATTCAAAGCCACATGTATTTCTCATGTGGCTGACATGTCCCCAGATGTTACTCATATTTGACCACATGTGATTAACATGTTGTTCAAATGTGATAAACACGTAAGGATGTGATCATATCCATAGTTATACAAGTCATATGATTCACATACATAGACGTATATTGAATGATTTGGTCTGTAGTCACCAAACCATAATATTCAGTTGTCTTTTGTGATGTCTTCTATTTGCTTTTTAGTAGAATCATACTAGCATACTAATGCAAATCTTGTAATTTAATTGGCTACTCTACTCGCTATCTATTGCTCGATAGATAGCGAGTAGCAAAACAATTTTTCTGGTTTATTTTTTCCATTTAAAGAAAACTTGTAATTATTTTTTTAGAAAAATGTTTAAAAATTAATTATTTATCTCAGATTCTACTAAAATAATTAGGTTACTCGCTCTTAATTTTTATGCGTTGGTAATTGATCCAGGCTTCGCCCTCATCAACTATCACTGCATAGAAATCTCGAGCTTTTATTCTGATTGTTAAATAGCAATATTGTTTGGATAAGAATTTATATCAATTCTTAGAATAAGTACATATAAATTACTGATTTATACCAGATGTAATTTTATTTATTCTACTGTGGAGTTTTTACACTATTTTTCTACAATTGTACAGTCACTTATAAAGATCAGTGGCAGTACTCCGCGCGCAAGGCTTACCGGGAAGCGTCATCGCATGTGGAAGCCATATTTGATATTTTTTATTCTTTCAAACGTGATGTCTTGTTATAATTTAACCATGTGATTTCAACCAGGAAGACAAATGGAATGACTCCTTTTACACCAGGAAAGACAGCGTAATACTCAGGTGAGCATGTTGTTATACATTTTAAATGGATAAAGCTATTTTAAAGGGGTGATACTTTGTGCTCTGTGTTTCATTCTTATTCCTTACAAATACAAAATAGCAGTCGGCACGCCACTGCACGTGTAACGTGTTTCACTTTATAACAAATAAAACGTTGGTATTCATACATTTTCTTCATACAAATGCTTATTTTGAATTATTGCGGACGGTATTTAAAAAACTGTATTCCCTAGATAGCCAAATCACTGAAATCAGCAAATGAAATTTGAATTTCGCGCTACGATACTGCAATTAAAACGTTAATATTCACACATTACCTTCCCACAAAGGCTTACTTTGAAACATTCTGTAGATAGTCAGGTGTGACAAATTATATGCAGTAAGATGCTGAATGACAATCAGACATTCTGTTCAGTTCTATTTTAAAATCAAGCTTGCTTCTTGACTTACTTAAGTTACTAATATTTATTTAGATATATGAATGGTAGTTTTTATTGTAACATGAGTAACACTGTGCATTGATGAAACATTTTGTTAGCTATTGGACTGTAGGAACTACTTGAGTGCCAGTAAACGTACCAGACTTGTGGATCAGCTTTTAAAAAGCCCTTCAGAAGAAAAGACCACAGTGCCAAAACAAAATACCCCAGAGGTTTATTCATCTTACCTCTCAGACAAGATCAAATGAAACTGACAATCATAACCCCCTAGAAAATGCTTCTGAGCAACTACTCAGAATATTTTCACTTTATTATACCTTGATTATATCATGTGTTAGCAAATTATTCATAGTTAAGTCATTTAGACACTAGGCTCTCCTTGTGATGAGTGCAATTGCCAGAGATAATTAAAACACATTAAAGTCTTCTGAAACCAGAGTAAATAAAATCACTGTTTACCAGATAAGATTCAAATTTACATACTGTTAGTATAGTTTAATTAATCAATTACTGTCTTAATGACCACCGTAGTATTTGTACCAGTGACCAGCCTACTTAAATTTGGGTCACATGTCCAGGAAAGATATGAAGGAGTCTATGAAGCAGCTTGCTTAAAAATAAATTGTCAAAGTTCCGTTGCACTTTTGGTGCAAATTATTACTATTCTTCCCATGAATCGTGGAATGACCCATTGCCAAGAGCTGTTTTGAGTATTGATTAAGATAAAAATATTTCAGATATTTCACAACTGAAAGCAATATGGAGTTAAAGAATTAGGATTTAAGTTTAACAGCAGCCTTATTGCTTTATATTCTGAAAATTTGATGCGAATCAAAGTGATGCCAGATTATATATTATGCAAAAACCCATTATTCTAGACATGCCTACAAAAGTATTCAACTTTTGTTGTTTTGCGTAAAATATAAGTAAATTTATTGAAATAAAGTAAATTTATTGAAATAAAGTATGTAAGTAAAATATCTAGCATTGAAAATTAAATTAATAAAATATACCCTATACTCTTGAGACAGTTTGTTTCTGACAATTGTGAATTTATTATATATAACTTTGGATATGGCATAAATTAACAATGATGTCTTGTCATTCTAGATTTTGTTACTGACAGACTTGCAGATATTGATAGAAGGTAGCTGAAAAAGTCATGCCAAGCGGGAATTGAGAACAGTATAGCTTCTGTTTAATGCATCCGAACAGTGTATAATATAGGACAGTAAATGTTCTTTGTGTGCTTGCAAGGTGAACATCAGTGTCAGTTTAGTTTTCTCCAATTGCAAACACTGCATTAATTTATGATTGCAAAGCCTTCAGTCTGTCCCTTATATAAATAAGTTACACCTCCCTTGTACAGATTATCATACTTTATGAATATAAGGGATGTGTGAATTCAAATAAGTCAACTTATTAGCACTGATGGAGATTTAACCTTGTCCACTGAATGCTTTGCTACAATGAAAAAACGGTGTTTCCACAATAGTAAACTCATAGTTTATTTTAAATTTTATGTTAGAATTGTTTTATAGTAGTTATTATAACAGGCCTACTGTATTATAATTGATTCTATGATGATGAATATATTTGAGAATATTATTTTACTGGTACGTGTTTTAGATTTGTTTAGCATTGAACTCACAATTGCAGGTAGTTGCTTCAACCAAATGCACATGTATTAGTCACATCTGGTTCGCATGTCAACCACATGTGGTTCACATGTTAACCACATGTGGGTAACAGTTACATGTGGTTCACATGTTAACCACATGTGGTTAATTCACATGTTAACCACATGTGGTTGTTAAAAATCACCGATTGTAAAGTCACATGTTCCACATGTCGATCACATGTGTTTTTACCACATGTGGATCACATGTGAAATGTTGTTCCAATTTCACACGTGATTCACATGTGGGTTTTTTCATGTGGTTTTTTCGTAAGGGTATGTAATGTATCACCTGAAATAATGGCAAAATCATTTTAGCGCCATGCAATCACGGAATACAGATATTAAATGGAATGCTATTCGATTTATCACAACCTATCAAATATTATAGGGTAATAACGGAATCCTTTGCCAAAGCATATGGGAGCGAGAGGTTTTTCCAGCTAAGAGGCAGTAATCTTGTGCCACATTAGTACCAAAGATACCTTATTGTTTAACTCAAAGCCTCAGAAATCTTTAGCACCGTACAATGGCTGAATGGCATAACATTTAGGGTGGTAGTGAACGGAGCAGTAGACCACGTTGAGCCCATTTTTCTTCTCGGCAGGCGAAGAGCTCTTGGCAGGCGTCCTGGGTTTTTCTACGTCCTAAGCAATCACGTGAGATATGCATGCACAAATCTCATGTCCCACGTCCATTCCTTCCGTCTTCGAAAAGAACATTGCAAACTTCAATTTGTGATTTGCAACCTAAACTGAGCAATCGATTCATATTTATTTTTTGGCCACACTTCATCATATTTTTTCCAGCTAAATTTTACATTGTCCCCGAGCCGCAGCGCCGAGCGCTGCTTGGGCGAAGCCAGGGCCGAGGATTACTAATTCTGAGATGCGAAAGTCATGCGCCATTAGGGACGGACCATTAAATTTTTGAGGGGAGGGTTGGGCAAATACCAAAAAAAAATTCGCACACTAAAAAAATACGGAGAAAAAATATCGTGCACAAATAAACAAATTAAAAAAAATCGAGCATGTTGTTTAAGGTCGCTGTTGTTAAATCTCAGATGATGTATTGGCGAAAATATTTTTGTATTGTTAAATAGCTCACATTGTATGCTCGCATGTATACACTGCGACTCACGATATTACTTGTATGAGATATTTATGCCGTACGTATTCAAAATGAGCATTGCCACTCATTAAAACTTACGAACATCAAAACAAAGTTGTGAGAAGATCTTTACCATGTTGATATTTGATGTTAGTCACATGACTGAAAAAATATGGCGCTGTTCCATATTTGAGGTGGACCACGCTATTAGTTTTAAAAATACAATAACACGATAAGACGTCGTTTTTAACTTAATTGGAAGTGGAAACGACATTCTTTAACCAAAAACAGCATAGGTAACAAAAAGAGAATGTTTTAGCTAGAAAATAAACGAACTTAGTGTCATAGTTGAAGGATTTTTAAAAGATTACGTGGAACGGTGGAAAAGAGGGATTCTGGACTTCTAAAATAGATAAGAATGGGAGCTATTAGGCGTTTGAAGGAGAACTGTTCGTCAATTATCATGATAAACGTCTATCAACATTTTGAGAAAGTTTGCTTCGCCATATATCTTCAAAACTAGCAATGATGGATTCCTGGTAAGCAATAATAATTCTAAAAGTACCTTCATTGGTGTCGTGGAATAAATGTTTGGCACTGGATTGAGGCAAAAAAATGCTTGAGAGCACAACAAGTCGAGACCGACAAGACAGAGAAGTTGAGATCAACATGATAATTCCCTAATGCTGGAAAAGGAACTTCTGATGAAAGGTTTTAGGTACCTGCCAAAGAAGTGGTAGAACGATCATTTAGATCCGTATTATTAGCAACCAACATGTCTTCATATGTGCCTAAATGTGCAAAAGAGATCTCTGATCCCTATTTCCGCTGTTACCAGCAGAACTCGTTTACTTTAGAACTTTTTGGTTGACTCCTTAGCCTCGCTGGTCACATACCATCATTGAATATCAATAATCTAACCCATGCATGCATTTTCCAAGCTTTATCATGCTGATTTCGTCTGCCCGTCAAAAGGACAAACTTCTGTTGTGCTCTCAAGCAAATTTTTGCATCAATCCAGTGCCAAACGTTCATTCCACGACAACAGTGGAGGTACTTTTAGAATTATCATTGCTTACCAGGAATCCATCATTGCTAGTTTTGAAGATATATGGCGAAGCAAACTTTCTCAAAATGTTGATAGACGTTTATCATGATAATTATTATTATTATTATTATTAATATTCTCAGTATATATTAATATATATTAATAACAGTTCTCCTTCAAACGCCTAATAGCTCCCATTCTTATCTATTTTAGAAGTCCAGAATCCCTCTTTTCCACCGTTCCACGTAATCTTTTAAAAATCCTTCAACTATGACACTAAGTTCGTTTATTTTCTAGCTAAAACATTCTCTTTTTGTTACCTATGCTGTTTTTGGTTAAAGAATTTCGTTTCCACTTCCAATTAAGTTAAAAGCGACGTCTTATCGTGTTATTATATTTTTAAAACTAATAGCGTGGTCCACCTCAAATATGGAACAGCGCCATATTTTTTCAGTCATGTGACTAACATCAAATATCAACATGGTAAAGATCTTCTCACAACTTTGTTTTGATGTTCGTAAGTTTTAATGAGTGGCAATGCTCATTTTGAATACGTACGGCATAAATATCTCATACAAGTAATATCGTGAGTCGCACTGTATTTCTGTCCAAAATGGCCACCTGGTCATCAAAAATCGGATAGCCATTTTAGGGAAGTTAACATTGAATTAAAACGAGTTTTTTAAAAGTGTTCCTTCAACATTAGTCATTCCAGTGTAGCAAGTTATCAGTTATCTTATCTTATTTTCTTTTATTTTACAAGTTTGCCATTAATAATTAGGTCAACTGTTACTAAATAAATAAAAACTAGAAATAAATTACACATAATGGCTGGAATGACCACACAGAGATAAAATCTCCAATAACGGGGTACCACAACATCCAGAAAGCATAGCATAAATTTACACTAAAGCGTGGCGGATATTTAGACATAATAATAAACAGACAAACAAAATAACAGACCACAAAGTAGAACAAACGACGATGAAAAGACGAAACGACAAGGTAATACCACTTTAAGGGGGTCCAATAGTAAAAAAAAAATTTGTGTGTTTTAATGCTATGCAGTTCATCTTTGGTCAGGTGTTAGGACATGGTACCACAAACATAAAAATAAGTTTTTCAAAGTTACCATTGCCATGGTTACCATGTTAATTACTCCCTGATGGTGAAAAATTCATATATTTGTAAACATGATATCTCAACAACTATGAATGATAAAAATCTAAAATAACTTTATTTTAATAGTATATCACACGCTCTTGGAGATGAACCAGAACTATGGTGATTGAGGCAAAAATAAATTTTTTGCGGACAAAATATTGAAACTAGATATTATCGAGATGATACTGACTATCATAACTTGCATGCCTACTGCAAATATTTTTATGATTCTGGTTCATCTCCAAGAGAATTTAACACAGAACACGCACTGAAAGTTTGAAGTCAATAGCTTACATACTTCTTGAGATATTGCGCATGCAATAATGGCGATTGGTGGTTTTCGGCATTTGAGAAAACCTGCTTTAAAGTTTTTGCATGCTTTAGAATAACATTAATCGAACAATGCTATGGAAAAGCCCACAATAGAGTAAACCAATTGCATACCATTATTTGCTCTGGGTAAAATCATGGTTTTACCCTAACACGGTGTAGAATTTGCTAAATTTCTCCGTTTATAATTCATTTTGTTGTTTGAAATTTTGGATATGTTCAGAGAAAGCCGTTAACAATATTTTGTAAAATTTTTGAAAACCGAGGAATTTTGAAATTATTTACTGTTGGATTCTCTTAAGTGAGTTCCTGAACTGCGTAATTAGAAATGAATGAACTAAAAACCTAATTATCCAAATTTGATTCTCAACGAAATTGAGGATGGCGTGACTGGTATTGTGATATGGTACCAATTACCAATACCATAATTGTGATTGTGGATCGTGACTGGTATCGTGACTGGCATTATCAATGTTCATTACTGAACTACTTGTCCCCGAGCCGCAGCGCGGAGCGCTGCCCGGGCGAAGCCCGGGGCGAGGGTTATTAATTCTGAGATGCGAAAGTCATCCGCCATTATGTGTTGGTTTGGTTGGTTTGGTTTGCTTTGGACGTTCGACCTTTTAGCTGACGTCATTGAATTCCGAGGGTTTTTTAAAATAAATGTCATGAAATCTGTAGGGAAGCAAATCGTAATCATTAAAAAACAATAAAAATAGATCAAAAATACGGAAAAGATGACGAAAAAACGCGCCAACAGAAGGAAACAAGAACGGAAACGTACATAAAAGGTAGCCATATCCAGACTATTCAGTAGCCGTAATGATTCGACATTTTAATTTCGAAGTTAACGTTTCTTTGTTTTGTTAAAGTAAGACTGTAGTTTTATTGTAAGTGTGAAAATAACTTACCGTTACAGGGGAAAATTCGACCGTAGCTATTTTAATCAAAAATGCATGGCTTGAAATGGTTTTTACTGCAAAAATGCATGGCTTGAAATGGTTTTTATTGCAAAACAAAGATTTGATAGTTTATAAACATTCATCAAAATGTTGTAATAATGTAGCGTAATAAATTGCATTTCATACCGTGCCAAGCTCACACTAGGCACGATGACATACGGACATCAGACATTTAAAAAATTAAGTATTTTGTCATTAAAACTGGTAAATTCTTTCATTATTTTCCCAGTTATTTAAAAAATATAGAACGCATTATTAAAAATTGCCGTGTCGGCGTGTTGCTACACAGCAAAAAACGCACAACCTGTTCTGGCCTGATGAAAACAGCATTGAACAATGTTTTGCTGCCAACATTGCTCAAGGTTGTCAACAATATTGTTCAACATTGTTACACCTGACTGCAGGCTAATTCAGGCTCATCAACTTGTTCAGTATTGTTGACAACATTGAACAATATGGGCAGCACAACATTGTTCAATGCTGTTTTTATCAGGCCAGAACAGGTTGTGCGTTTTTTCCTGTGTATGACAAGATCCTGAGAATACTTCATGTTCCAAAAATATAGTTGCATCTTTAAGGCGAGGGCAAAAAGATGTCTGTATTAGAGAGATGTCTGTATTAGAAAGGTGTCTGTATTGAAGAGAAGTATGAAAGAGAAGCGTGAATCAAAGAGGTATCTCATCTAGAGAGGAGTCTGAATTAAATTAACATGAAAGCATTAGAGAGGGTAGCCAAGAATAGAGATAGATTTGTATTAGAGCGAGGGGCAATGAAATAAGCTGTATATAATGTTTTTTCTTATTTTTGGAAAAATCCAGATCATACTACCCTATTTTATTCTTGATCAGAAGAAAATCATTTTTATACACTGGCATCATATAAATACTACTTACTGTGTCCACATGATATGTATCTTTCATCAAGTCACCCGATCAGAGTGTTCCAGGACAGGACTCTACACAGCTCATATTGGTACCAGTGACAAAGTATGCATTGAACAAAGCATTCTGAAAGCACCTGAAAATGTCGGACAGTTTTACATGCAAATAAGTTGTTACAAATCTAGACACAACCTGTATTGCAAATTTTAAACAAGCTCATAATAACTTGTTATCATGTTTTGGAGCAACCTTGTAACAGTTATATACCTCAATAGTAACCTCATCACCAAACGACATGTCTATCAGTACCGTCCGTACCGATTGTAAAGCTAATTTACCGTCGGTAAATGGAGGTTGGCCCTACGTACCGATCGTGAAATCAGTACATCATCGGTAAAGTTGATTTTGGTTTCGTGCAACTACGGGGTACTGATATACCTCGAGCACCACACAGCCAATATTTAAACAAACTCAAAACTTGATGTCTTATATTGATCAATATGATTTTACAAAGTCGATCCAAGGTCTCATACGAAATTATGTTTCTAACTATGTTTCAATGCTTCGTTCTTTGAAAAACTCTAAACTCTTTAAACATGGTTCAAATCGTTTAATTTATAGGCCTTTTAAACTACGTTTCAGTAAACTTAAATAATGTTTCAATTATTCAATGCTTCGTTTTTTGAAAAACTATATAATAGTATTATTGTGAATTACAAGCTTATACGTGAATCCAATGTCTGGTGTAAATTGTTTATAGGCCAATTCTACAATTTTCGTTTCATACAGCAAACCTTAGTAATGTTTTAATCATTCAATACTACGTCTTTGGAAAACTCTTTACAAGTATCGACGATCAATTCATATCCATGCGTGCAATTCATATCCTTGTAATAACGTTTCGATGATAGCTACAATGCTTCGTTCTTTGAAAAGCTCTATTCTAGTATCAATGTGAATTGCATGCAAGCGTATGCGTGAATCCAATGTCTGCTACAAATTGTTTATACCTAGGCCTAGCTATTATTTTTGTTTCATGCAGTCAACCTACTAATGTTTCAATCAATCAATGCCTCGTTTTTCGAAAAACTCTATACTAAGTAAGTAAGAACAAAGACAAATTAGTAAAATTAATTTTACTGAAGCAGATAATGGTGATTAAAATGCTATTTTGCAAAATAAAGACAATATTGCAATCCCGCCATTACGTGTGGATTCTATTTATAGCTATATCTTAACCCGGGCCAGCCCGGCTCATATGAATGCGAAAAGGAATTGGCCCGGCAAAAGCGAGCTAGCTGGGTTGACCGGGGCAGCCAAAGGATAATACAGATTTACCGATGGTATATTCATTTCTCCATCCGTACACGGATGGAGAACCTCCATTTACCGACAGTAAATTGCCTTTACCATCGGTATTGTCAGTACCGATGGACAAGGTTTTCGAGGGCTACCTCATGCCTTGGTATAATGTCAAGGCACCAAAGGATATTACAGATTTACATGGTGTATTCATTTGTCCATCGGTAAGGATGGACAACCTCCATTTACCGACGGTAAATTGGATTTACCATCGGTACCGTCGGTACCGTCGGTACCGATGGACTAGGTTTTCGAGGGTACCTCATGCCCTGGTATAATGTCAAGGCACCAAAAGATATTACAGATTTACCGATGGTATATTCATTTCTCTATCGGTACAGACGGTGAAACTCCATTTATCGTCAGTAAATTGCCTTTACCATTGGTACCGATAGACAAGGTTTTCGAGGATACCTCGTGCCTTGGAATAACGTTAAGGCACTAAAGGGTATTACAGATTTACCGATGGTATATTCATTTGTCCATCGGTACGGACGGACAACCTCCATTTACCGACAGTAAATTACCGTCGGAACCGATGGACCAGGTTTTGGAGGCTACCTTATGCCCGGGTATAATGTCAAGGCACCATTACTAAAGGATATTACAGATTTACGGATGGTATATTCATTTGTTCATCGGTACGGACGGACAACCTCCATTTACGGACGGTAAATTAAATTTACCATCGGTACCGATAGACAAGGTTTTCAAGGCCTCGTGCCTTTGGATACCAAAGGATATTACAGATTTACCATTTGTCTAAGTATTATATTTAAGTCTATACTCACTCACTCACTCACTCACTCACTCACTGCCTTTCTACATCTACTTCACCAAATTTATTCGTCCTGCATCGTCCTATTCGTCCTACACCTACATCTATTCGTCCCCCAAGAAACCTCTGTACATACCCCTCTTCACGACCACCGTCGGTAGGAATAATTTCACCAAAATAACCGTCGGTATGTTTGCTACAGTACTGAACAACCCTCTCTTTGAGACGAGTTAAACAATTTACTTTCATGAGGCCCGTTTTTTAATGACATCATGTGTAATGTTTGCGTATTCTCGTTGAAGTTGAGGAATACAAGTCGTTTCTTCTAGGTGATCTGAAAACACGGAAAAGTACTAGCACTAGTTGTCAAATGGTGTTGAGGTAACTCAACACTTCCAGTGAACGAACTCGCGGGTTTGCGGGCACGGGCTCGGTTTTGAGGTTTTGAACGGACAACAAACGTTTGGATATTTGATATTTAGTTTTATTTTTCCCGCTCAGGTTTCCCACTTAATCCTGTAATCTGATTGGCTGACGAGCGGTCCCGTTTTTCTGTATACGGACCGCTAACGGTTTTCCCTAGCGCTTACCACATATGGCTTAGTCAGGGAGGCAGAGGTAATTTTACCTACCTTCTCGAGGGATAAATCAATTTTGCTACTAAATTGTCCGTTGGATGCCTAATATCACAATTCTGAATGTTCTTTGGCCCGATTTATCTTGTGGGCTTCGGTCAACACGGTTTTCTTCAGTTTTATTATAAAACTATTATGTGGTCAAAAATAGTAAACTTTCAAATTCGTTCATTCAAAAAATAACTTGTATCATAAGAAAACTTATAAAAAACAACATGTAAGACATCATTACGGGCACCCTTGTTTTCAAGCCGTTTTTGAGTTACTGCCGCTTCAAAATGGGAAAGTGTCCTAAAATGGCGCTAATTTCCTGGGCACTAGTCGGAAAATAAGTTTTCAAACGCTCATAGCTCAACAAAAATGTGCAAAATAAAAGTAACTATAATAATGTGCTGTATGTAATTTTTTATTACCTTCATTGATAAGGTAAGTGGTTTTTCCTAGAAATAAATCTGAAATTTCGCCTTTCTTTACAATAATATAGTTTTATAGAAAATTTAGGGAAAAACGTGTTGGCTGGAGCCCACAAGAAATTTTATCGCATTCCACATGCAGAAATACATTTATTAGACCTAAAAAGGTACAATACAAACATGAAATAAAATTGTACCTCGCTATGGTAAGTAAACATATATTTTTGTACCTCCCCTCCCCTCCTGTACCTCTGCCTCCCCGACTAGGTTTTTTTTACCATTTATGGCAACTTTGTTTCAAATCTCGCGCGTGAAAAATTGAATTGCGTGTACAAATAATTTTAATTTAAAAATGTTTTCAACAAAAAATTGAAATGACAAAGTCGCATAGCTTGGAGTTTTGTTTTGAGTGAAAAAATAAATTTGTTATTTACCGGCAGCGTCGGTCCGGATGGGGAGAAACTGTGCCCTTGCTCTTGATAACGGCCCTCGCTCCCTCTGGGCTCGGGCCGTTTTCAAGAGCTCGGGCACAATTCTCCCCATCCAGACCTCCTATCTGGTGAATAACAGATATGTATTTACATAAAATCACGAACCAGTGTATTTTTAAGCGGCATTATCGACATTCGGTAAGATGCTTAAGCGTATTTGTGTATTCTGTCCTGTTTTGTTATGTAGAATTTGTATTTAGTCTGTGATTTACGTGTATATTTTAAGTAGTTTTCAACATCGATGTATTTGAATTTATAATTTAAGAATTATTGGATGAGGATAAGCAGGATGCTCAGAATTATTCAGACCGAGGTAGATAACGCTGACCGAGGTCTGAATAATTCTAAGTATCCTGCGAAAACCGAATCAATAATTCTTTTATTATTCATCCCTTTTATTCATTCACGAAAAATCGGCGATGCGAATACAAATAAAAAACAAATAGTTTTTTTTAGCATTTTTTAAAAAATATAACGGCTCTTTTGAAAATCATGCGAGATACCGCTTAAAAATTATAGTCGGGGAGGCAGAGGTACAAAAATATATGTTTACTTACCATAGCGAGGGACAATTTCATTTTATGTTTATATTGTACCGTTTAGGTTTAATAAATATATTTCTGCATGTTGAACGCGATAAAATTTCTTGTGGGCTCCAGCCAACACGTTTTTCTCTAAATTTTCTATAAAACTATATTATTGTTAAAAAAGGCGAAATTTCAGATTTATTTCTAGGAAAAACCACTTACGTTATCAAAAAGGTAATAAAAAATTACATATAACACATTATTATGGTTACTTTTATTTTTCACATTTTTGTTGAGTTATGAGCGTTTGAAAACTTATTTCCCGACTAGTGCCCAGGAAATTAGCGCCATTTTAGGACACTTTCCCATTTTGAAGCAGCAATAACTCAAAAACGGCTTGAAAAACAAGGGTGCCCGTAATTATGTCTTATATGTTGTTTTTTATAAGCTTTCTTATGACTAAAGTTATTTTTCAAATGAGCGAATTTGAAACTTTACTGTTTTTGACCACATAATAAAACTGAAGAACAACGTGTTGATCGAAGCCCACAAGATAAATTGGGCCAAACAACATTCAGAATTGTGATATTAAGCATCCAACGGACAATTTAAGAGCAAAATTGATTTGTCCCTCGAGAAGGTAGGTAAAATTACCTCTGCCTCCCTGATTATTACGCGAGCACCGCATGGCATGACAAATACGACATTTATTTGTCAAGGTCAAAATTTGACCTTGACCGATACGAGATTTATTTTGTCTGCGCCGGAATACGCATAATTATCTGTAGGCTCTTAACCAAAGAAAATACAGGAATATAGAGTACAATGAATAATAATTTACTTATTAGAATAAAACGGTAAAACCAGAGCGTTATTCATCGTCACATTCGGGTCGATATCTTGACAATTATCGAAAGCGTATAGATCGGAAGCACCTGTACAAATAGAAACTCATTTTTCGAGCCAAAATAGCAAATTTTTCATCAAGTATAATTTACTTCAGTTCCAAATTTCTGTTGGACTACTTTTGTTTACTGAAAGTTTTTAAAATTGAGATAGCGCTTTGATTACATCACATGTTCACAATCTGTATTCACAGTGGCTATCTGGATTTCATATCTGGAAGCTGAACATTCATCTAATTTTTTATTGTTTTTCATGATTTGTTGATCTTCTGTAATAGTGCATGTGTTTGGGGCAGCGTGCAATAAATTTTGTCACAAGACAGCTCAGAAGAAAGTACTAATCACTGTCTCATGCATGAAGTCATACTGAAATGTGGTGAATGCATTTAATTTCAATCAGATCCACCTAAAATCGATCAAGGGAGTCTCAATCAGAAAAAAATCATATTCTTTATTGATATTTGGTACAATTCTGTTAAATAGTATAAAAGAATTTTCAACAAGGAGATATTACTTTTCCTGAGAACATTAAGTGATCAGTCAGTCTCAAACACTAGATATGTAGCACCAAATTATGTGGCACCAAATCATGTCCTCTTGGCATAATACAGCAACGTCAACTGTCTTAGAAAATAAGTTTTCAATTTTTCGTTTATACGGAGTTTTAAGCTAATTTGCTAACAACCAGCCCCTGCACAAGAAAATATGTGTGTTACTTTCTGAAGTTGATCCAAACACGAATGAGTTGGAAGAATAAACGATGGTTATTGTAAATAAACCGTTTAAATCTACAAATCTCTCAAGGGACAGCGTTCTGGGAGTTTAACCCAGAGATGAAACATTACTGTTCGCAAGCCAAGGTGCTATGAAATTTTTTACGTCAAAACAAGAAAACGAGCGAACAACTATCAACGCCGAATGAAACAGTATTCTTTGACAGGTTTTAAGTGATTTTTAATAGCGTGCCTTTCAGCATGAAGAGACAAGTAAATTACAATATGCACCAGTAAGACGAATGGTCTAGGAGCTTTTTCAAAGTACTGTCCAAATGGAAAGTCCAGTGAAATTCAAACACACTGAATTTAACAATGAAAATTTCGGAATTCCAATAAGCATGAAGAAAAAAGTCGGTTAGCTTTGTTAAACTTTGTTGAATGGAATTGGAATTTGTCCAAACAAACTTGAAATGTACCACAAATGATCTAATTTCAAAATAAAATGGAATTGAATATTTGGTGTGAAAAATGTAGCCTAAAGGCTAACTATCGACAAAACAAAGTAATCATAAATTATGGAATTTAATGCCTAATACTTTTTATCAACATTTCTTTGTAAAGGTAGATTCCTCCACCTAGACATTGACTCCTATATTTTAGCATGCAAGTAAAGTTAAAAAACTGCCGATTTTGATTTGACATGCAATAACGTCAAAATCAATATTAAAAGTTCGGGGTAATTTCTGGGATACCAACTTCACGAACAGTATTAGATTCATTCCCAACACGGCCGCTGTTTTTTTTGTTTGTCCTTTGTCACATAAGATTCAATATATATTTGGCAATGGTGTACAAGTTTCTCTCGTTTTTTAGTTACAAAGTAATCCTCTTACTTTTATCTGACACTGCTATATTGGAGTAATTTTACATTACAAAGATGTGCGTATTACCCGAAAACATTACGGAACATCTTGTATTACAGATTAATTATTCCAAACAAATTTATCTTACAAACTTAAATATAGTGTATTTTTACACAAATGAATTACTTTAAAATTAATAAATACTACAATAATCGGGACCCATATTTACAATCCCTCTCTAGCTTACGACTTTATATATGCATTTTGTAGTCAAATTTTATTTCTAATTGTTAATTCGCCATATTGTTAACAAATTAACCGCCATATTGTTATAAATTATTTCGCCATATTGTTGCCGCGAATTAACGGCTTACCTATAATTCTTAACCGCATGGTACTCTCTCTCAAACCGCAGCCTTAGCCCTCTGCCATTGTACTATTAAATCTATGTAACAAATTGAATATGAAAAATACTGTATTTTTACACGAATGAACTACTTTAAAATTATAATGAATTATTTCGAAATGACATAATAACTACAATAATTGGGGCCCCCATTTACAGAAAAACCTAACATTGCGCTTAAATATGCCTTATTCTATATCTTACAATTTTATGCATGTAGATTTGTCAACTTACTTATGCATCAAATTGTGTTTTGAATTGTCATCAATTCGCCACATTGTTACAATTATTTCGCCATATTGCTTCGCCATGTTATTACAACTAATAAAGGCTTACCCAATTACTAACCGCAGGGCAACCCCCATTTTAAACCGCAGGGACCCCCCCCCCTCATTATACCAAAAAATTATGTTACAAGCTTAAATATAGTGTATTTTTACACAAATGAATTATTTCAAAGTTATAATAAATTGCTTTAAATTACACAAGTATGCATGCAATGCATGCAATAATTGGACATCTATTTACAGAAAAACCTAATATTTACCCCTATCCTAAGTTACAATTATATGCATGTAAATTGTTTTAACTTATGTAATTGAATTCTATTTCCAATTATTATTAATTCGCCATATTGTTGCCGCTAATGAAATGCTCACCAAACTCCTAACCGCAGGGCGCCCCCTGTTTTAAAGTTTAAACCGTAGGGACACACGTGCCCCTCCTCCCAATTACACCAAAATGTTTATGTTACAAGCTTGAATATACTGTATTTTTACACAAATCAATTACTTTGAGTTTATAATAAATTACTTTAAATTATATGAATGATTCAATAATTGAGCCTTCATTTACAGACCTAATATTTACCTAAGCCACACTAGCTTACAATTCCATGCATGTTATAATTTTCAACCTATGTAATCAAATTTTATTTCTAATTGTTATTAATTCGCCATATTGTCCCAAATTAACCGCCATATTGTAACAAATTATTTCGCCATATTGCTTCGCCATATTGTTGCCGCTAATGAACGGCTTACCTAATTCCTAACCGCAGGGCACCCCCATTTTAGACCGCAGGGACCCCGATAACCCTTTTTATATATCACCACAAACCTCACAGCGTCTTCTCTCTTCAGTACGAAGCAATCGTGCAGTGTACAGGCTGCAGTATCATAAAGACACACGCTGCCCGACCGCATGACTGCCCTACAATTCCATTTAGCGCACATATGCCCAAGATATCCACCAAACAACTCATAGAAGTAATGCAACACTTGCCCACGACATCCACCAAACAACTCATTGAAGTAATGCAACATTTGCCCACGATATCCACACCACTGCAGCGTTGTGGGAAGGTGGGAAATTTCAGAAGTGGTGAAAAAAGGTTTGGGGTCCGTCTGAGGGCCTGATGCGTGGATTTCACGCCTGGTGCCTTAACCTAAGCAGATGTGAGTTTTTCTCACTTGTGCTCGCCTCAACTAAGACTTAAGAGACCTAATCAATGCAGACTAAAGAAATGCAATCCTAGTGTAACATTCCATTTGCAAGGCTCCATTCTGACATATCAGCATGCAACTTCCGATTATACACTGCGTTTTAAAATTGCTGTGTAACTGCTCAAATAATTTTGCCTTGCAGATAATTCTTGCAAATTTGAAGAAGCTGGAAATTTCAGCTAGCTGTCCTTTATAGAAACAGCATCGAAAATGGTATTGCAGCTTTATTAGATATTCCAAGATACCTGCAACACTTCAGCCACCTGACACAGACAAACAGTACACCCAAAAAGTGGCGCCTTCTTTTTACATGTACTGCTTTCTCATGTCGAATGAACGAGCGCCTCGCAGAGACCTTGGAAAAATAATAAAGTTGCAATTCCACTGCTCACGTGACCTATCCTATGTACGCACTACGTACCTATATTTTACGCGCGTGAATATTAGGACCACTATATATAAGTTAGGCCCTCGATGCAATAATTGCCTTTTCGTGACCAAATTGCTATCGAAGTACCAACACTATAACTAAATGACACTACCAAATGCCTGCACAGTTACTGCTCACGTGTAAAATGGTACAATACAAACGGAATCTGACAATTGGAAGGCATGCAGTTGAGTGGGGATCTCAACTTCTTCCGGTCTTAAGGTCATGTGTCATGAATGTATGTGAAAATAAAATTTCAAAAACGGGCAATCAAAACAAAATTTGTGCAGGTGTTAAAAGCTTGACTGCCTACTGCAGTATGGGAGCGAGGGTTTTCTTTCTGCGACAGGGTATTTTCATTCACACACAATTTATCTGAAGATAAGAAAATAGAAAAATTGCTTTAGATAAATGAATTAAGCAGCGAATATGCTAAAGAACGGTTCATCAGGGGGGAGGGTTCCTGCTGAGTGGGGGAGAGGGTCCATTATCTAGTACATGCGGGTACCCTGCCTAACATATGTCCATACGTCTATTCATGCATTTTGTGCATTAACGTAAAAAAATGTCCCATAAGATGTTTTTTTGTAATTGCCATAACGATCAGAAAATATGACAGAGACTAAAGTTATTTTATTTGCCGTGTATGTTGTCTCCCCCCTCCTGCATTTCTACCTGGTTTTAAACAAATTATAAACCTTGTGAGCAAAGAGAGGAGGGGGTACAATTATAGAATACCTGGCCACACAGGTTTAGGATTAAGGTAAGTATTAGGGTTTGGGTAAGAGTTTATGTTAAGGTTATAAACTGGAGGTCCAGACACCCCACCTATTCCCATGGAAACGTATACATTTTTTTGCAAAGTAGAAAAATACACACCTTCGAGTCCTTTTTCGCAGAGAATCAACAGTTCTTGTTGAGTTTGTTTCAAATACAAGTTCAAAAGCGGTTATTTGCTTGCAGTGGTCCGTTCGAGGCTGCCGACCACGAGGTTATAAACGAAATTTACTGTGTCTTCAGCCTAAAATGAAAAATTTTAAAACAAATTTAGTATCACTGCATTCACACAAGCTCAAAACTCATTTCTCTACTAATTCAAAACAACGATTAAACAAGACAAAGGTTTTAAAATTCAAAGACAAAGTATACATCCGAACGCGCGCCTCCATCGATGCGAAAAGAAATTTTGAATGTTTATACTCAAAAGGTACAGTTCGTGCAGCAAAGTACAAAAATACACACCTTCGAGTTGTCTTCAAGGCTGAGGAGCAATAATTCTTGTCGAGGTTATGTTTCACATTCGATGAAGGCGTCTTCGCTTATCTTGTTCTTTTAAACTGCAAGTGACCACGAGGTTGAAATATTTTGCCATATCTTCGTTCTAAGACGACAAATGTACACCAAAATTAGTTCAAAAACCACACGAATATCTCACAAAACTATTTTGGTACAGACAAACATGAAATATGCATCGAAAACCAAAGCAAAATTCAACAACTAGACAAGACGAAGCTACTTTCGGTCGCAAATTTCAAAACAAAGCATTGATCTTTGTTTGCCTAAGTAAATAACTACAGTTAATTAAAAAAATATGAACAACATACCTCAATGCAGACTTCCAGCTTTACTCAAGGATTGACTTTAAACAATTCTTTTTCAAACTCACTTCGGAAATTTGGCATGAAATCAATTTAACTTCAACCAACTACACGCCCAACAAGAAAGGCTCGCTTCGTGCTGTGCAGAGCAGAGCGAGAGCGACTTTCAAACTTGCCGCATACGACATACAAACACATGATCAGAAATCAGCATTTCTATTGGCTAATACAGTTGCTATGTAAATTACTGAATTTAAATTATTTTGAATTGCAAATTGTAATGATTGGCTACAGATGTGTTATTCTTTGGTGTCCTGTTGGTCTATTTTAATTCCCAAAGGGAAAGTTAAAGCTTCCCGTCAGCTAGAATTACTGCACCATTAGAGAATTGCACCATTTCTAACGAACTGATGGCAAAAAGACGTTCGTCCCTCTGTTTGCATTTGCAATTTCAAACGGCGGGAGAAAGTAGCGGCTATCGGATCATAAATGCTAACACCCAATTCGAACGACAGTTCAAACTTTACAACGACACAATACAGTCTAATCAATTTATGTATATACAGTATATGCTCTAATTTTCCACTTATTGTGGTGCAAAATCAGAAATTGACGTGAGCGCAAAGCTTAAGGTTTAGATTCGTTCCGATTCTGTAATGCAGTCGATTATCTAGTATGGTGTGTTTTACTGTATTACTTTCAAAGTCTTATCTAGTCATAAGGTGAATCATTTTCAACGGATATGGGTAAGGCAAATCTTACCTTTCTTTCTTTCTTTGCCATTGGAACTAGATTTAGATTTCATTTCGTGTTACACGTCACTCTATTTAACCCCAACTGCATGTAATTTCAACTATGTAACCTCAACTCTTATGCTAGTACTAACACTAACGACGTAGCTATCATTTTACAAAGAGTATTGCTGTTCTTCGTGAAACTGTAAACAAACTGTTTACGTGTTTGTTGTATGTCAGCTAGTAAGAGATACATGAGAAAAGAATGAGTAAATGTGTCCCACAAAAAATTATGAAGAAAAAATCAAATGTTTTCCTCTCCTATTCTTTGCTGCAATTCAAGATAAGAATTTTTGGCAATATCACTAGTAGGCAGCAAAAAAAAAATTCAATCTGAAATATCTCTCATCAACAAATCACTGTAACAAAAAAGCATGAAAGAACTTGTAGTACAGTTTAAAATGTTCTTGCAAATCGATATCCTGCAATAAAATTTTCTTTCATATGCACTTTAAAGTCAGGAAATTCAAATGGTTAATATGTCTCGTCATGACGTTGCTAGAACAATAAACAAGAAATGCGATTGTTTACAAAAATATAACACTTTGCCCTAACACCAGGATGCGACGCCTGAACAAATAATCCACAGGTTTAAGAGCGAAGTTGAAAATTATCCTTCGACAATTTTCGACTTATTTTAAGCCACATCTTTTTTTCAAACTATATCCGTCCGATTTCAACCATGGTCACCTTTTGCCAGTTTGTTAATTTATACCGAAACCTACAGCGAAACCTCCACCACTGGACCACTCGTTCATGCTTGTGTGTGTGTGTGTGATGTAAATTATTGACTTTAACCATTGCCTTCCGTCTATTTTAAGCGAAAAAGACTGCAACCAATGTTTTTCTTTATTTAAGGTAAATTGATCGTAAAAGACTTTAGCGGGACTTGAACGAGACAAACTGGAATTTCACGCCAATTGTAAAGACAGAACAACTAAACCACTCGTTCGTGTTCACGCATGCATGTGCAGCGGCAGGTATATTGTTGGCTTTAAGCTTAACCAATTTCCTCATTCATTTTATCGTAAAATGTCTGCAAAAGAATTCTGCGGGACTTGAACCAGACCAAGATACGTTTCACCCCAAAGCGTGTACCACTAATTCAACAGTTCACGCTTTTGCAGTGAAAGGTAAATTATTGACTTTAACGATTATTTCTTGATTTTAAGTAAAAATTTTTCCAAAAGACTCAAAGTTAATAATTCATACTAAGAATTGAAGAGTGGTCAAGTGGGATAAGCAAGTCAAATTTAAATCCGAAAAAATTCCAATCTCGCTGAAATCTACAGCATATATTTTGGTTTAAAATGAAGTAAAAAATTGATTTAAGCAGATAATCACATCCCACGCACAAACATGAACTCGTGAAGGTCCAAAAAAACGTTAAAATTTTGGGTTAAAAATAGAAAATTTGAAGTTAATAGCTCACATCGCAAAACCCCAACCTTTGCCCTAAACCCAGCACTACAGGGTTTATTGTGAATTACCAGTTAGATTAATAAATTTGCAAAGATTTCGGTTCAAAATAAACGGAAAACTTTGTTAAAGTCAATGATTTATAGCGCAGAAGCTTAACTCTAACCCTACCCCTAAACCTAACCCTAGCCCTAAAGCTAGCCCTAACCCTAGCCGTAACCCTAACCCTAGCCCTAACCCTAGCCCTAAACCCAAACCCTAACCCTAAACCTAACCCTAACCCTAACCCTAACCCTAACCCTAACCCTAACCCTAACCCTAACCCTAACCCTAACCCTAACCCTAACCCTAACCCTAACCCTAACCCTAACCCTAACCCTAACCCTAACCCTAACCCTAACCCTAACCCTAACCCTAACCCTAACCCTAACCCTAACCCTAACCCTAACCCTAACCCTAACCCTAACCCTAACCCTAACCCTAACCCTAACCCTAACCCTAACCCTAACCCTAGCCCTTACCTAGCCCTAACCCTGGCCCTAACCCTAGCCCTAGCCCTAGCCCTAGCCCTAGCCCTAGCCCTAGCCCTAGCCCTAGCCCTAGCCCTAGCCCTAGCCCTAGCCCTAGCCCTAACCCTTAACCTAAACCTGCACTACTAGTACAGGCTTTAGTGTGAATCACCAGTTACTTTTGTTCAAATCTTCGTCAAGTTATTTTTAAACATTTCAGGTTAAAATAATGACAAAAAAATTGGTTAAAGCCAATAATGAACTGCAAAATCAAATGAGACGATATTAATAAGGTTAGGGCTATTTCAGATCCGTCAGAGCACCTAGTCACCTAAAATCAGGTTAGGATTAGGGATGGGGTTAGGGTTAGGGTTTAAATACAATTTTTGATGCGATTCTTCTAGGGAGCATCCTTGGCGCAGTAAGTAGAGTCGTTGAGTTACGTGGTTTGAGCAGCGCTGATTCGAGAGCCCGTAGAGTCGCTTTTTTATTTGTGGTTTTTTTTCACATTTTTTTTCAAAGTTTTTCTCGTCCTTAAAATTTTTTCTCGTTCATAACATATTACTCATCCTTAAACAGATTTAAAAAATATTTAAAACGAAAAAAGCCGTTGAAATAGTTGTTACTAGTCAATACACAATTAGCTTGCGGGCAGGAGATGCTCTGACGGATCTGAAATAACCCTGACCTATTAATATACGCGGCGATAAATTTTTGTGTGGGTGTGTTCGTCAATTTTTGCTTCGTTGTCGCTATTTTTTGTTGGTCCGATTCAAAAAGTCGACGTAGAAAAGGTTTAAGAAAACCTGGATAGAAGAAAAACTAATTTTCCCTTTATTCTAGCCGAAAAATTTAACTTTTATTTTGACTCCACTAATTCATGTTTGTTTGTGCATGGGATGTGAATTATCAGCTTTAATCAAATTTTTAATCAATTTCTACTTCATTTTAAACCAAATTTTTAACCAGCTTATCCCACTTGACCACTCTTTCACGGTTCTATGCGGAGTGTTAATTATTAACTTTGAGTCATTTGGAAAAGTTTTTGACTTAAAAGCAGGAAAAAATCGGCAAAGTCAATAATTTACATTTCACTGCATAAGCATGAACTAGTGGTCTAGTTGTCTGGTTAAAATTCCCCAGGATACTTTTGCAGACATTTTACGATAAAATAAAGGGGAAAGTTGGTTAAAATCAAAGCCAACAATTAACCTACCGCTGCACATGCATGAACGCGAATGAGTGTCTAGTTGTTCAGTCATTGGCGTGAGTTACCAGTTGGTCTCGTTCAAATCCCGCTAAAGTCGTTTGCAACATTTTGCCTTAAAATAAAGAAAAAAATTAGTTTAAGTCAATAGTTCAAACCTTGTGCTCAAGCATGAATAAGTGGTGCAGTGTTTCAGATTTTGGTATGAATTGAATTACCAGTTGGCCTGGTTCAAATCCGGTTGCGACCTTTCTGGCTTAAAATATGCGGGGAAAATGGTTATATCGGAGCGAATCTAAACCTTAAGCTTTGTGCACAGGTCAATTTCTGATTTTGCACCACAATTAGTGGAAAATTAGAGCGTATACTGTATATACATAAATTGGTTAGACTGTATTGCGTCGTTGTATAAGTTTTAACTGTCGTTCGAATTGCGTGTTAGCATTTATGATCTGGTTGCCGCTATTTTCTCCCGCCGTTCGAAATTGCAAATGCAAACAGAGGAGCGAATGTCTTTTTCGTGTCAGTTCGTTAGAAATGGTGCAATTCTCTAATGGTGCAGTAATTCTAGCTTTAACTTTCCCTTTAAGGAGTAAAATAGACCAACAGGACACCAAAGAATAACACCTCTGTAGCCAATCATTACAATTTGCAATTCAAAATAATTTGAATTCAGTAATTTACATAGCAACTGTATTAGCCAATAGAAATGCTGATTTCTGATCATGTGTTTGCATGTCGTATGCGGGTGGTTTAAAAATCGCCCTCGCTCTGCTTTGCATAGCACGAAGCGAGCCTTTCTTGTTGGGCGTTTAGTTGGTTAAAGTTAAATTGATTTCATGCCAAATTTCCGAAGTGAGTTTGAAAAAGAATTGTTCAAAGTCAATCCTTGAGCAAAGCTGGAAGTCTGCATTGAGGTATGTTGTTCATATTTTATTAATTAACTGTAGTTATTTACTCAGGCAAACAAAGGTCATTCAATGCTTTGTTTTGAAATTTGCGACCGAAAGTAGCTTCGTCTTGTCTAGTTGTTGAATTTTGCTTTGGTTCTCGATACATATTTCATGTTTGTTTGTACCGAAATAGTTTTGTGAGATATTCGTGTGGTTTTTGAACTAATTTTGGTGTACATTTGTCGTCTTAGAGCGAAGATATGGCAAAATATTTTAACCTCGTGGTCACTTGCAGTTTAAAAGAATAAGATAACGAAGACGCCTTTTTTGAATGTGAAACATAACCTCGGCAAGAATTATTGCTCCTCAGCCTTGAAGACAACTCGAAGGTGTGTATTTTTGTACTTTGCTGCACGAACTGTACATTTTGAGTATAAACATTCAAAATTTCTTGTCGCATCGACGGAGGCGCGCGTTCGGATGTATACTTTGTCTTTGAATTTTAAAACCTTTGTCTTGTTTAATCGTTGTTTTGAATTAGTAGAGAAATGAGTTTTGAGCTTGTGTGAATGCAGTGATACTAAATTTGTTTTAAAATTTTTCATTTTAGGCTGAAGACACAGTAAATTTCGTTTATAACCTCGTGGTCGGCAGCCTCGAACGGACCACTGCAAGCAAATAACCGCTTTTGAGCTTGTATTTAAAACAAATTCAACAAGAACTGTTGATTCTCTGCGAAAAAGAACTCGAAGGTGTGTATTTTTCTACTTTGCAAAAAAATGTATACGTTTCCATGGGAATAGGTGGGGTGTCTGGACCTCCAGTTTATAACCTTAACATAAACTCTTACCCAAACCCTAACACTTACCCTAATCCTAAACCTGTGTGGCCAGGTATTCTATAATTGTACCCCCTCTCCTCCTTGTTCAGAACAAGATTTATAATTTGTTCAAAACCAGGGAGAAATGCAGGAGAGGGGAAACAACATACAAGGCAAATAAAATAACTTTAGTCTCTGTCAAATTTTCTAATCGTTATGGCAATTACAAAAAACATCTTATGGGACATTTTTATTTTTTTACGTTAATGCACAAAATGCATGAAAAGACGTACGGACATCTGTTAAGCAGGGTACCCGAATGTACTAGATAATGGACCCTCTCCCCCACTCAGCACGAACCCCCCCCCCTGATGTACCGTTCTTTGGCATCTTTGCTGCTTAATTCATTTTTCTATTTTTTACCTTCAGATTGATTGTGTGTGAATGAAAACAACTGTCGCCGAAAGACAACCTCCGCTCCCATACTGCAGTAGGCAGTCACGCTTTTGACACCTGCACAAGTTTTGTTTTGATTGCCCGTTTTTGAAATTTTATTTTCACATGCATTCATGACACGTGACCTTAAGGCCGGAAGAAGTTGAGATCCCCACTCAACTGCATGCCTTCCAAATGTCAGGTTCCGTTTGTATTGTACCATTTTACACCTGAGCAGCAACTATGGAGGCATTTGATAGTTGCTTTCAATTATATTTTTTGTACTTCAATACTAATTTAATCATAAAAAACGATTATTGCATCGAGGGCCTAACTTATATGTAGTGGTCCTAATATTCACGCGCGTAAAATATAGGTACGTAGTGCGTACATAGGATAGGTCACGTGAGCTGTGGAATTGCGACTTTATTATTTTTCCAAGGTCTCTGCGAGGCGCTCGTTCATTCGACATGAGAAAGCAGTACATGTAAAAAGAAGGCGCCACTTTTAAGGTGTACTGTTTGTCTGTGTCAGGTGGCTGAAGTGTTGCAGGTATCTTGGAATATCTAATAAAGCTGCAATACCATTTTCGATGCTGTTTCTATAAAGGGCAGCTTGCTGAAATTTCTAGCTTCTTTAAATTTGGCAAGAATTATCTGCAAGGCAAAATTAGGTGAACAGTTACACAGCAATTTTAAAACGCAGTGTATAATCGGAAGTTGCATGCTGATATGTGAAAATGGTGCCTTGCAAATGGAATGTTACACTAGGATTGCATTTCTTTAGTCTGCATTGATTAGGTCTCTTAAGTTTTAGTTGAGGCGAGCACAAGTGAGAAAAACTCACGTCAGCTTAGGTTAAGGCACGAGGCGTGAAATCCACGCATCAGGCCCTCAGACGGACCCCAAACCTTTTTTCACCACTTTTGAAATTTCCCCACCTTCCCACAACGCTGTGGTGTGGATATCGTGAGCAAATGTTGCATTACTTCAATGAGTTGTTTGGTGGGTGTCGTGGGCAAGTGTTGCATTACTTCTATGAGTTGTTTGGTGGATATCTTGGGCATATGTGCGCTAAATGGAATTGTAGGGCAGTCATGCGGTCGGGCAGCGTGTGTCTTTATGATGCTGCAGCCTGTACACTGCACGGTTGTTTCATACTGAAGAAAGAAGACGGTGTGAGGTTTGTGGTGATATATAAAAAGGGTTATGGGGGTCCCTGCGGTCTAAAATGGGGGTGCCCTGCGGTTAGGATTAGGTAAGCCGTTCATTAGCGGCAACAATATGGCGAAGCAATATGGCGAAATAATTTATTACAATATGGCGGTTAATTTGGGACAATATGGCGAATTAATAACAATTAGAAATAAAATTTGATTACATAGATTGAAAATTATAACATGCATGAAATTGTAAGCTAGTATGGCTTAGGTAAATATTAGGTCTGTAAATCGAGGCTCAATTATTGAATCATTTATATAATTTAAAGTAATTTATTATAAATTTAAAGTATTCATTTGTGTAAAAATACAGTATATTCAAGCTTGTAACATAAATATTATGGTGCAATTGGGAGGAGGGGTGTTTCCCTGCGGCTTAAACTTTAAAAGAGGGGGTGCCCTGCGGTTAGGAGTTTGGTGAGCATTTCATTAGCGGTAACAATATGGCGAATTAATAATAATTGGAAATAGAATTCAATTACATAAGTTAAAACAATTTACATGCATAAAATTGTAACTTAGGATAGGGATAAATATTAGGTTTTTCTGTAAATAGATGCCCAATTATTGCATGCATACTTGTGTAATTTAAAGTAATTTATTATAACTTTAAAGTAGTTCATTTGTGTAAAAATACAGTATATTTAAGCTTGTAACATAATTTTTTTGATATAATTGGACGGGTCCCTGCGGTTTAAAAAGGGGGTTGCCATGCGGTTAGTAATTGGGTAAGCCTTGATTAGTGGTAATAACTTAGCGAAGCAATATGGCGAAATAATTGTAACAATATGGCGAATTGATGACAATTCAAAACACAATTTGATACATAAGTAAGTTAACAAATCTACATGCATAAAATTGTAAGCTGGAGTAAGGCATATTTAAGCGCAATGTTAGGTTTTTCTGTAAATGGGGGCCCCAATTATTGTAGTTATGTCATTTCTAAATAATTCATTATAATTTGAAAGTAGTTCATTCGTGTAAAAATACAGTATTTTTTATATTTAGTTTGTTACATAAATTTAATAGTATAATGGCAGAGGGCTAAGGCTGCGGTTTGAAAGAGGAGGTACCCCGCAGTTAGGAATTATAGGTAAGCCTTTAATTAGCGGCAACGATATGGCGAAATAATTTACAACAATATGGCGGTTATTTTGTTAACAATATGGCGAATTAACAATTAGAAATAAAATTTGACTACAAAATGCATATGCATAAAGTCGTAAGCTAGAGAGATTGTAAATGGGGGAACGATTAGTAGTATTTACTAATTTTGAAGTAATTCATTTGTGTAAAAATACAGTATATTTAAGTTTGTAAGATAAATTTATTTGGAATAATTAATCTGTAATACAAGGTGTTCCGTAAAGCTTTCGGGTGATACGCACGTCTTTGCAATGTAAAATTACTCCTAGATATTGCAATGGTAGATAAAAGTAAGAGGAGTACTTTGTAACTAAAAAACAAGAGAAACTTGTAAACCATTAACGCTAAATATATATTGAATCATCATCTTATGTGACAAAGAACAAACAAAAAAACAGCGGCCGTGTTAGGAATGAACGTAATACTGTTCGTGAAATTGGTTTCCCAGAAATTACCCTGAACTTTTAAAATTGATTTTTACGTTATTGCATGTCAAATCAAAGTTACCAGTTTTTTAACTTACTTGAATGCTAAAATATAGGAGTCGATGTCTAGGCGGAGAAATCCACCTCTACAAAGAAATATTGATAAAAAGTATTAGGCATTAACTTCCATAATTTATGATTATTTTGTTTTGTCGATGGTTAGCCTAGGCTACATTTTTCACACCAAATATTCAATTCCGTTTTATTTTGAAATTAGATCATTTGTGGTACATTTCCAGTTTGTTTGGACAAATTCAACTCCATTCAACAAAGTTTAACAAAGCTAACCGATTTTTTTCTTCCTGCTTATTTGAATTCTAAAATCGAAATTTTCATTGCTAAATTCATTGTGTTTGAATTTCACTGGACTTTCCATTTGGACAGTACTTTGAAAAAACTTTTGGACCATTCGTCTTACTGGTGCATATTTACTTGTCTAAAAATCACTTAAAACCTGTCAAAGAATACTGTTTCATTCGGCGTTGATTTTGACACAAAAAATTTCATGGGACCTTGGCTTGCGAACAGTAATGTTTCATCTCTGGGTTAAACTCCTAGAACTCCTTAAACTCCTTGAGAGATTTATACATTTAAACGGTTTTTTAACAATAACCGTCGTTCATTCTTAAACTCATTCGTGTTTGGATCAACTTCAGAAAGTAACACACATATTTTCTTGTCCAGGGGCTGGTTGTTAGCAAATTAGCTTAAAACTTCGTATAAACGAAAAATTGAAAACTTATTTTCTGAGCCAGTTGACGTTGCTGTGCCCCTGTCGCATCTCTATCCGTATTTTGTAGGACAGTTTCCTGTGAAAGCATTGGTCGTGAAATTAAACTTTAACAGATTTCGGTGCGAATGGTTTTAATTTGCCAATCAGAGAAAAGTTAACAATGTTGCTGTTGAAACCTGTGGCATACTCAATATCCTACTTGAGCAACTCACTAAGTGGTGCATGAAAATTGTAAGAAAAATAAAACCGTGTTATAAACTCGCCGTCATTATAAACTTGATAATTTCTGCAAGAAAAATAGAGTTTTATGCACTTGCAGATAAAAGTAATTTGTGATGTGCTCGCATCAGGCTTGTGTGGTGTATCATTCTGGTTTTCTGAAATATATAATCTATCTTAGGTTCATTCACATAGGTTTAAGATACGATAATGTCCCAATGTGAATTTTTTTTGCTGTGTCGACTTTGAATATTCAACAGCAAAAAATCGCAACACAAAAATAATTAGAGTGAGGTATACCATATTTATTTTCTTCACTTCTTTTTTAACAACCGTCTAATAGGACCTTAAACATATTTTACCAACCAGTCTTCACAATCCTTTATAATATAACAGGCATCACTTTTGGTGAAATGACAGCCTGGATTGGCTGCGAAGCATGTCTACATTAGCTACATGAAAACTTTCTGAGGAGAAAAGTGTCATCCAAGCTCACTCCATGAATCTTATTCTACGAGGTTTCTTGAACTCTACATCGACTTTTTTAAATCGGACCAACAAAAAATAGCGAAAACGATGCGAAAAACGACGAACACACCCGCACGAAAATTTCTTCCAAAAAAAGATATCTCCGCGTACATTAATATCGTTTCATTCGTTTTTTTCAGTTGATATTCACTGATCATATTGTCGATTTTTTGCACTCCCAAAGTAGCTGCATGTCTATAGGGTGTCCCAAAAAAAACGGGGAAAAACTTCTAAAGATTGATTGCTAAATGAAAACTTGAACATATGGGGCGACTTTTTTTTTAGTTTTATGGATTGTTCAGTTGTCTTTCGAACAAGGTATTCCTTGTCTACTTGAAGAAAGTAATAAGATCACAAGAACAATTTTAGCGCAAGTGGTCAATTTGAGATGCTCAAAAAAAGCACATAATTTGGTGCCACATGTCTAGTGTTTGAGACTGACTAATCACTTAATGCTCCACAGGAAAATTTATATCTCTTTGTTGAAAATTATTTTATACTATTTAACAGAATTGTACAAAATATCGATAAAGAATATGATTTTTTTCTGATTGAGATTCCCTTGATCGAAATTAGATGGATCTGATTGAAATTAAATGCATTCACCACATTTTATGACTTAATGCATGAGACTGTGATTAGTACTTTGAGCTGTCTTATGACAAAATTTACTGCACGCTGCTCCAAAAACACACTTTTATTATAGAAGATCAACAAATCACGAAAAACAATAAAAAATGAGATGAATGTTGTTCAGCTTTCAGATATGAAATCCAGATAGCCACTGTGAATACAGATTGTGAACATCATGATATATGTAATTAAAGCGCTATGTCAATTTTAAAACTTCCAATCGCGAACGATTAATGTACCACAACTGTAACTCATTCGCTCAAATTTAATAGACAACATATCTGAAGAAAGCTGATTAAATACACTTTTAAACGAGAACGAACACTAGTTTCACTGCTTAGGAGTCTTTTCAAAATTTAAACTTGAATCCGGAACTCCGCTTTTTTTGGAGACACTCTGTATATGCGCATATGTAATGAATCTATACAGAAGAAATTTGAAAGTTTTTAATGTTTTGCCTTGTTGATTACACGTTACAAACCAGCTGATCTGACCGTGAGTAAAAGGCCTGGAACTAGTTACCAAATAAAAATGCATTTTGCTGTTTTTAATCACTTATGTCTTTTATTTTCCTTCATGAAACTTGTTGAAACTTTGTAATCATGTTCAGTAAAGAAAAGTATAAGTCCAACAGAAATTTGGAACCGAAGTAAATTATACTTGATGAAAAATTTGCTAGTTAATTTGGCTCGAAAAATGGATTTCTATGTGACAACTAGTGCCGGTACTTTTCCGTGTTTTTGGATCACCTAGAAGAAAAGCCTTCTATTCCTCAACTTGAACGAGAATACGCAAACATTGAAAAAACGATGTCATTAAAAAACGGACCAAATGAAAGTAAATTGCTTAACTCGTCTCAAACAACGCTAGTTTCTGGTAAAAAAATTACTGAGCCTTCTTCGTGTTCTTGTTAGAGAAGTAGATACAAATATAATTTAATGAAACTTGCTGTTATCAGTTTCAACTTGATGAAGTGGACATTTCTGTAAAGTGTTGTATGTTTATACTGACAATTTTGAGAGTCCTGAATTGGGAGGATCCTATTTCTATTTTCCAAAACAAAGTTTGACTAAATCTCATTATTTCAGTGCACAAATCCTATCATTCCTGTGGTCGTCTTGCTCAAATTTTATTCCCATTTTATGTTGATTTTTCTTGTCAATCGTTGGTTTATGTGCAGTACCATTTTCCGCAGCCGAAAACAGGCAATTCCCAGCATTTCAGAAATCTCAATTCTGTCTTTTCAATCTTCTCAATTTTCTTACATTAAAGTGTTTAGTTAAGTACAATTTTCATTATATTTATTCCAAGGAATATAAGAATGCACAAAATCATGGGATCACAAATTTGATCGACGTTATGCGCGAAGACCTTTTGATGGGAAATCAAAAAGGTTTAGTTGTTTTTGGTAGAGAAAGATACTGTTTTGCGTGTGTTTGAGTGCACTACCGAACTAGCAACGTTAATTTAAGACATAATCAGCCCTTGGGACACTTTTATCATGATTCGTTTTATCACCAGATGATGCACCAGACCCCCTGTTCCCCCTCTCTCCCTCGAGCCTCTGCCCTCGGCTTTTTTTTCAGGTCTTTCTAGTTGCTCCAGATTCATCCACTTGCTTGCGCACAGTGTCGGGTTTGTTCGCTGGCAGTCGGAAGTCTCCAAACTTTTTGCTGTATTAAAACATGAACGAAGCTCTGAAACCTTCAAGATATTTCAAGCAATCCTGCCTTTATTTCAAGGTAATATGCTTTATTTTCTGTCAGAATTTGTAGACGAGCGTCTTGATCTCGTATATAGATAAGTTTTGTGGACGATCAGGTCGTATTTAGCAAAATATTTGAACATATAAAGTTTGTATTTTGCATATGTTAAACCTTGGTCTTCTATGGTATCTGGTCGTTTCGTCTCCCGTACGTTTCGTGCCGTAACCGCTATGTCCCGTAGTAATTTGGTTTTTGATTTGTTGTTCAAAAATTCTGAAAAACAATTTGCAAAATATTTATCCAATCCACCACGTATTGTCGAGGGTTGTAATATGAGCAAAAAACCCTGCCATCTTGCTAGTTGCAACTGATACAAAAGTCAAATTTGGTTCGGCGAAGTAAAAACCATATACTAGACAATATTTCTAGGGTTTCTGATGTAATCTAGATTTCATTTTTTTATTACTTTATCATTTAATATTTTTAAAATGAGAAGTTTGAAGAAACGCTTATTGGACAAATTGTTAATGGTAGTGGACAAAACAGATGGGGAACGAAATGACCATAAATCATCGTCAATTAAGCCTGGCTGACGCCACCATGGTCAGTTAAAGAAATGGATAGGAAACTTGTGGTTGCTTGTGATGTTTTCCACACTCTGATGGCATTATAACCTGGTTGCAAATTGCCAAAGTGATTCTGATTTTACTCAAAATTAATTACAATATTGTAATTTATACAAGAAAATCTCACAATTTGTCAACTAGTTGTGCCTGTAACAAATGAGTTGCAAAAATGAAAACAACTGTGATTTTGTAAAGCTTCTGCAAGCATGTTAACAAGACATTATTTACATTAATGCATATAAATGTGTGGGAATGTAAATACAGTGTTGGCAAGACAATATGTTGTAAAATCAGGTATGCTACAGGACTGCTACAGAGATGCATTTTTTATTTTTTCCTGTTTGTTTAATTAAAATATTATTATACATTATATAAGATTTGTAGTTACAGGCTAGAGACCTACATGAAACCCTGCTGGGCCTTTTTATTATAGGTCTCTTAGATTTGTTTGTAGAATAAACACTGACTGATCAAATATTTACATTTAAGGTAAAATAGTTAATAATGATACAAGTATATGCGAATAAATTGTTTAAGAAAAAGAAAATTAAATATAGATAAATTGATTACATTGAATATATACATGTATATTTTCATATATTGGATCATTTGTTAAATGCTATGTTATGCCTTTATTATGAACAGTGTATTTTGCATAATTTGTTCGCTTAGAAGCTTTATGCAATTTTGATGCATTTCTCGTATTATGTTGATGAATTTGGTTGTTTGTTACAAAATAATTCTCAAAAACGTCTGGCAAGTTTTCAAGATGGTATGATGGACGAAACATAAACATTGCAGTTAAACTATCATTTATTTGAAAAATGTTGAGGATGCCAAGTTCTTTAAAGATGGGCTCAGTATGTTCTAAATAAGATTTAAAAGTCATCAGTCTAATGATTTTTTTTGTACATTCAATAATTTTTGAACTTTGAATTTGTAGGTGTTGCCCCAAATTAAATTGCCATTTATGAGATATGGATAGATCAATGCATAATGAATTAGCTTCATGGCATTTCGACTCAAAAAGTGTCTAATTTTAACAATGATACCAGAAGCCCTTGATATTTTTTTTACCACCTGAGCTATATGCTCACTCCAAGTCAAACATTCATCTATTATAATGCCAAGAAAGATTGTATTTTTAACTTGTTTAATATCTCCATCATTTACAGCATCAAGTACAAGTTGTAAAATTAATTTTTGCTAGGTATCAATTTTTATTTGTAATAAATATGACATTCCTGCAAGCACACAACAGAACTGCTGCATGCCCATTTTTGGGCTTATCTCAAATCAAAGTCAATCATGATGCATCCTGGAAACCTTGTAGTGGCATGTACTTAAGGACAAATTTTGTGCAGATATTCAATTTAACAGTTAATACTAGGCAAAAGTTTAAATAAGGCTCAAATTGGCAACTGTTCTCCAGTTCACATCTAAAACATCCACAATAAATATCCTTTACTAAATATATGTGATCGATCGTGATTCAAAGTGTTTAAAATTTGAATAATCCATGCAAGCATATGAAACCGGTTAAAACATTCACTCCTTGCAATCTTTATCGGACGATAATTTTATAAGAATCAAGCCCACTCTTCTCATTTTATGTTTAAAACCTCTGCAATAGTGATCTATTTTAAAAAAAGTCCAGTTGAACAGCAGCAGTTAAGCCATCTAAAGTGTCTAAAAACCTGCTTCTTGTAATGGACTCCCTAGTTTTTTGCCCAGTTGACGATGTCATCTTGGATTCATCTTACATGTGACACCTGTGCTAGGTATGTGCTTTGGCTATCTAGGGCCTGCTATATCCATGGAATGGACAGTAGGGCCACTCAGGAGTGCAACATGGTGCCCCATCATTATGCAGTTTACTGGCTGCCACCAGCCAGTTTGGCATTATTGGCCAGAGAATGCAATTGACTGGCTGGCATAGTGGTAATGAGATGCGTAATGCAATATGCATGGCACACAAACTTCAATTGAGGGGCTCTAACGTCTATTCCCTATACTGTGGTTTGATTTTGTTTTTGGATTTTTCAAGAGGTTTTTTACATTTATTTTAGCAACTTTTCAAACAGTTTTGCTGCCATCTTAACATTCGTGGGTGGTAAAGGGGAGGAAATGTTGTTTCAAGATTAATGAATATGTTTGAGTCAGTAGGAACAACCAACTGACAGCCTCCTAGAGCTCCTGTTACACTTTGCAACTTGTCTTGGCACAACTTTATTTTAAGAATTGAAGTTGTATGATCAGAGATGTTACACTATGTAATGTTTCTTGCAATTTGTCTCGCAATCTCTTCAGATGCTGGGATCTGTTTTTAAATAAAGAGGTTATGTCGGCTTCTTAACAGAAATATTGTGTGACAAATTGCTCAAAAATAAAAGTAGAACCTGTTTTTCTACTTCATGCAATGCTTCATGCAATAAAAAAGTTGCATGACTTTATAATTGTTAGGCATGTGTCTAGCAACTTGTGTCTCAACAAAATTCCAAGTTATAAGACAAGTTGCATAGTGTAACAGTGTCTTATTTAAGAATTTACTCTAAGATATTTACTTTATTTGAACAATTGAGTCTCAGTTTGCCTGAGTAAAATCTATTATTCTAATTTCATGGAACATTCTCAGTACAGTTATTGACAGCTACCATACCTGGTCACATAAAGTTAGGGTAAGTGTTAGGGTTTGGTTTGGAGTTTTAGGTTAGGGTTATAAGCTGGCCAAGTATTTATTATATAACTATTCCACATCTTCATTAAGAATAATGCTTCTTGGTTGTAGAGCAAATCACATTTTATCATACTAAAATCAAGCATTTCCTAGGAAAAAATATTAGCCAATCATGGCTCACAAAAATGCCCTTCGATAGTGTTCAGGGGAGGGTTTAGTAGCCTAGCAAAACTACAAAATATGACTTTCGACATATAGATTTCATCAGTCAATTGAGGACTTGTTTTTTGATGGGGGCAATATATGGGATGAGAATAGACTTTTGGCAAAAGATCTGTTGAAATGGTCTGTGACTGATTGGAGGGGGGGGGGGGGGGGGGTGATGCAGTTTCAGTACAGGTCATGATTGAAGGATGGAACCCATTTGTTAATTGCTACTAACCCAACTAGTGTGAAAATACCTTGTGCTTATATAAGCAGAAGGTAGGCAAGGCCATTTTGGGAAGTTTATTGACATATAGGGTGCATTCTGTGTACAATGAGTTGCGGACCATAGCCCTAGTCGAAAGAGGGTGTAAGGTTTATTGTCCAGGAGCGTATAACCGCTCTCCTTATTAAGAGTGTGTGGATGTTTTTTGGTATATTTAACTGGCATATTTATCATTATTTAATTCACACAACCACTTGCTTAATTACCTTTTGTATTTTGTTTACAATCTCATTTGTTCACATCATAGCTCAAGTAAAGAATTCTTTGAAATTTGTTTGTAGATCAACAAAATGCCCCAACTCTCAGTAACAAACAGATTATAAAAAGTTAAGATATAATTTTTCTTCTTTCGATCTAGATGGATAATTAATTTCTAAACATGGTTTAAGAAACATCGTAAACATTCAATTTTTTTATATTTTCCTAGACATTTGTTGCAAGTTTTGAGAATCCTTCATTTGAATTCCCAACTGACATCCTTGTGATCTCCAAAAAATAACCATTGTCTTGAAAGGAAAGTATGGAGAAAGGTCTCAAACTTCTTAATTGTGTTCAAATTGACTTTCAATGTTTGCTTAAAAGTTTGAAACATTCATTTAAAAATCACAAAGATGGTTATGCAAGCTCCGGTGCTTTTAAAATCAATTTCATTATCAAGAAATTTGAATCATCCTCAAATTATGTACTGCTTTAAACTTGTCCATTGCTCGACCTGTATAATGAAATAATCCTCCTTCCTTGTTTTGGCAAGCCTAAAACCATGATTTACGTTATGAATGGCAGAATGTGTTTGTGGATCAATTCCTTGAGAACCCCAAGTTCATATGAATTCTAGTCTTAGTCAAGAAATTGACTGTGGCTGCTGTTAGTGATTTTTTACAATTGTAAATTCATTACCTGTTAATAGAAAACCTCATGGGTTGCAAAATCTTGAAAAATGGTTCTCACTTACGCCCATATTTAACAGGCAAATTTATATTGATATTTTATAATATGTGAATTAACTAATAGAACACAACAACAAAACCAGTATGTGATCAGAAATCAAAACCCAAAATGTGGTTGATTAATTAGGAGATTTAAGTTATCCAAGACAAATTTTTAGTTGCCCATAGATGTCAGGCAGATGATTTTGCAAGCACTTGCTGCCTCAAAAACTTAACTATTTTAATTAATCTTACATATTGTGTTTATCTTCTGTTAGCCTCTGAAAGTTAAAGTACCCGAAAACCCACAAAAACTAAGAGGTTACATACAGCAGCTTTAAACAATGGACCATTCTCCATTTAGACAAACGTTTATATTCATTAGCAGAGCTGGGAAGAGCATTCTAAATTTTACTAAATTGTAAAATGAGGAAAATACACCCAGTGAAGTTTGCAAATTTTATATAGTAACTATTGTACTGAGTGGAAAAGTGTTATCACATTTCGAGTTCTGAGTACACTTTTCTGTGCGTAGTACAAGAGTGTACAGAATTTCAAAACTTCAGAGGACTCTATTTTCCACATGTTACAATACTTTGCACTCAAACTTCACAATTTTACTAAATTTAGAATGCTCTTTGCACCTGTGCTGTGAATGAATATTCCTAATTCAAATGTTTGTCCACAAGAGGAATTGTCCATTGTGCCACAGAAAGGGAGAATTTAACTGTTATTATGCATTTTAATCTTTAATTTTTCAGTCTTTGTGATTTTCAATAGTAATGTATTCAACTTTAGAACAAACAATTATGGTCAAGTAATCTAGCAACATAATTCATAAACTAAGCTTTGCTTCATTGCAAAGTGGAACTGGTTTGAATGCAAATGAACTGAAGCAATTTTTATTAAAATATAATGAAAATAGAACTCCAACCACAACAGATAACAAGATTATTCTTAATGAAACGACAAGAAAAACCCTCAAAAATTTATGAATTGTCCAGTGAGTATATGTTATATAACACGCATACAGCATTTCTGAAATTTATGTTCAATAAAAGATTTAGAAATTAACAATCAATAAAGTAGTTTGTTCAAAATTTTGATGATAGCTGAAAGTGAAGTTTCTAACAGAATCTCAGTGAAGTTTGTTCTTGCTGTGGCATGCAAAAATGTTTTTCACAAAACTTTTAAGTTTGAATCAAATTTGGGGCATTTCAGTTGTTAACTTATCTAAACCAGTCAGGCAATTCTCTTCAGATTTTATCCATATTTTACGCTTGAAAAATAAGTTGTTACTGAATCTGATTAAATGCAACGATTACAAGATGCCCTTTTACCCATTTTTCATTCTTTTTTGGCTTGGTCATTTATGTTTTGCAATTGAAATTAACTTTGTTAAAATTTGTGTGTTTCATTTCCTTTGCTTCAGCTCAAATCTATATTCAAGCAGTTCCATTTTGTGATTGTTATAATAATATAAGAAAACAGTTTGATATGGCTTTTGGACAAGGTCTTTTTAATTCAACAAGTAAGTAAAGATAAGTTTATACTTCAAAGAGATCAGCTTTTTAACCTGACAAGAACATCAACAAAATTTAGTTTTTTTGGACATTCCTGCATTACTCACAAATGCTCTATCTAAACTGTGTTGCTACTAAATTTCTTGATGTTGACTCTAGTTTGTAAAACTCAAAGAATTGAAAGGAAAGTCTAAGAATTGAGTTAAAATTGATGGCTTTGGTGTTGCATACCTTTCAGTGTATTATTAATCAGTTGAGTAAATTTGCCTACCTTTCCCTAAGCTTTTTCAAAATGAAATGTCTGAGTTGTTAACAAATCAAAATTTTGAAGTTAAAATTGTGGAACTTTCCTTTCTGCTGAAACGTTTCTTTATGTTAAATGTGTAAAAGAAAATTTTTCTAAGCAAAACAAGTATGTTGAAATTGTGTTGGAAAATACGTAGACTTTGATTTAAGTTTATAAAATGTAAAGAAAATATTAAAAAAGACAAAGAAACATTCGAAACATTACGTCTTGCAGGTTAAAAAAGTAACGTAGATATATGGCTTATAAGATGGAAATGATTTGCTTTTAAAACTCTTTTGTAACTATAGACAAAAACTGAGATGCTTCTCGTAGGATTTTTAGTATACATTTTTTCGATAAGTTTTCCAAAGTACTCCAAAGAATACATTAGCAAAATGTCGAGGCAATTTAGAGGTTTTTTCAGGCCGCTTCTAACTTATCTCCACGTATGTGTATGTATTCTTGTATTTCAACTAGCTTTCAATACTTGAGTAAAAACTACCATCAATTTTATGAAAAAACACTATTTGTATAAAGGAATCTAATCCGGGAGAAAAACAAACTAGTCGTCTTATTTTTATCCAAAACAAATAGCATTTTTATTTAGTTCTTTGAGCCATATATTTCTTAGTATTATTATGAAACAACTTGGTGTTCCGTTTGCATTTCTCTGTCAACCTCGCAAAATACACCATTACTAGTTGTTTTGTAAGTAATTTATCTTGGAGTATAAACATTTATCTTGAAAAGACCAATTTCCATTTAACATTGCCTTTTCACTTGTCTCAAACGCAATGCTACTAATTGTCATGCTCTGTTTTCTTCTATTGTTATTGAAATACGTAGTAGTGTGCCGTAGTTAAAGTCTTTTTATTGTTATTCAAATTGTAATCTTTACAAATTCTTTTAAATAAATTGTTTACAATATTTACATGTGACCCCTTTTAATTAAAAATTCAATTCCCATGGGAATTGAGAAATTGAATAAAAAAAATCCCTCTACCCCGGCCAGCTCTCCAAGTGCTACTTCCACATGGGTAGATGTACCAATACATATAGTACAAGTACTTCTACTTATTTGCGGTGGAAGTAGCACTCAGAAAACTGGCCGAGGTAGCGAGGCATAGAGAAGATCAACGTTTCAAATGCTAATGCAAATTGCTAAGTTGATCTTCTCTAGAGAGCAGCCGCGCGTACCTAACAAATTAAAACAACAAATGTTAGTGACTTAGCATGCAAATTTGATTCCCAAAGCCAAAATGACAAGTGCCCCCCTCTGATCCTACCAACTGCCTACCTGCCTCAGTTCTAAGCTGTCTTCCTCGGTCCTAAGCTCCTGCACTCCATTCGTTACCTTCACTTTCCTCACCATCACACAGTCACTCACAGCTAGTAAACCCACATGCACCACCACCAACCCCGACTACCAACCAAAACCGAAAATTTAAGGAATTAAAATTTTAGTAAAGTATGCATGTTTTAGGCCAAAACGTCGAATATAAAAATACCAAAGCTCGAATATAAAAACAGGTGAGGTAACTTACTTAAAATTACCTTGCAAAGTATACAAAACTTGACCCGAATTTTTTTCTTTAATATCTTACCCACTGCACACAACACTAGTTTGAACAATAGCACTAGACTAATTTAGTTGATGTTGAGAACTTACTCCAAACTGTTTGTGAGAAGTAATGGTAGATTTTGGTTTTCATGCATTCTTTCAAAAATTTTAAATTCCTTTAATAAGCCTAACCACATGCAACTTACGCACTGCTCACACCCTCGCAGTCCATACATTTAGCTAATGAATTACGCTATAAACAAAAAAGCAAAATAAAAAGATAAATTACGTTATCTCTAGCTACTTAAACCCACTTAGACTGAGTATTTGATTGAGTTTTCAAACGTAAAACCTTAGCTGAAAGGGCATGGGCTTTTCGTTGCGTTGAACTGACCGAAGTAAATGATACTTACCAAAGTCAAAGGCTGGATCAAATAAGCATGAAGATGCAAAGAGTTTAAATCTCTTTTCCTTTAATGCTAGCTAAGAGATTTAAATCCGACACCGTAGTTACCATGCAATTTAATCACCCTACACCTATTACTGTATAAGTTCAAATTAATGATCGGAACATTTTAAAGCTTCACCGCTATCTCATACTTATTTAACCGAAACGCCTTCATTTGCATGGTACGTCGCAGCTGCTCTCAAATCACTTTCGTGGTTTGCTCTTATGCGCACAAACAATGGACATATTGTTCCATTGTTTATGCTTGCCAAAACAAAGTCCGAGGAACCAAGATACTTATTATATTTACAATCAAAGAGGATCATTATGCAGTCACGTCTCTACCATGAATCGACATATCACCATGAAAACAAAGCTTTCTCTACAGGGTGTCCCAAAAAACCCAAAAACTATTGAAATCACCTATTGTTAACATTTGAATGCCATAGCACCTGTTAAAAAAATAAAATATCTTTGTAAAGTACGTTTGTTTTGCTCATGGGAATATTGATAAAAACCAAATTGAATAGGCTAAAATAACCCATGCATAAAATTTGATTGCATTTTTAATATGCACTCGTAGGTTTAGTTTTTTTGTCTGGCATAACAATGGTTAACACTGAGTATTACTATTAATTATGACGGTTATGTCAATAGTTTATCCACTCGTGGGTTCAATTTAGTTCTAGTCATTGAAATTCTAACAATAGATCATTTTCAATAGTTTGGGGGTTTTTGGGACACCCTGTATTCCCTTGGGAATTAAAAATAGGCAAAAAAATAAATCCTATTGTTTTAATATACGCATGAATCAAATGAACTAAGAAATACAGAAACAGCATATTCCCCTGGGAATTAGAATCAAACGTTGAGTCTTATTATTACCTCGTTTTGTAAAATTATACGTTAATGATGGTAATAGAATACAATAATAATAAACCAACCCAATCCAACTTAGTATCATTAAACCAACATAGTATTATTTTTTGAAAGTTGAACAGATTTTTGTGTTCAATCTTACATATCAAGTGTGACATGCATTATTTCGTTTTGCTTTTAGAAATAACCACAATCCAAATGTTATTATTTTTACAGTTTTGAACTCGATATATGAAAGAAAAGAAAAGTGTCATTGCTTCAAGACATCGAAATTTCGTGCGATTTAGTTTTTTCAGTGTTAATTCAATCTTAAATTTCTTGCTTTTTTTCGCAACGAGAAACAATTATTTTGTTCGACGAGAAACAATAAAATTTACTTGAATCCTCTTTGGTCTCTAAATAATTAGTATCTTGTTTCCACTAACTTGTAAATTACCACTACTTTGTATAACAGTGTCGTGTCTTCTCTGTCTTGCGGATGTTGTTGATTTGTGGGTCCATCTCACCAGCATCGTTTATTCTGCTCTTTTTCTCGTCCGTTTTTTCACACCCCATCATCTTTCAAAATTAAAGAATCGTATCCGTTAGTTTATTACAATTAATCTATTTATCAATAGCGACACCATCTTGAATCGTGATGCATTGTGGTCTACCAAGGGTAAAAACCACCATGTAATTGCCGCTATCGTTAGAGGAATACGTCGTACAGGAAAAATATTGCGATGAATGTTTTCTTAGTTACAATGGGGATATGTCAATCAATATTCTAAGCACTTTATGCCATCAGCGTGCACATATGGGGTAATGGATTTTAAGTAATAAATTTCATTCGGATTTATTTATCTTCCTAGGGTTTCCTTTGTTCTATAAGTTTTCCTGAACATTTGTCTGTTATTTACAATAATAAAAATAACGGTTCTCTCTCCCATATATTTTATTTATGGCAGTTTAAAACAGTTAAATTACCCTGCATAGACCACAATGCACCGCGATATGTTCAAAATTCAAGATGGCGTCGCTGTTGTAGAAAAACTCAATTGCATTGTAAATCAATGAGTTCATTCATGAGTTCATTGATGGCGGGTAGCTCAACTTATTCACAAAATATTTTAGGAAATAAGCGACGTAAAAATGTGCAAGAGAGATATAATTTTTAAAGGGATATGGCAACATATTTCTTAAAGCAATTGGAATATCCCGTGTTAATTTTTTCCCAGAATATGCTTACTTTTAACAAATCGGAGTTGACTCGATATTAAAGAACTCGCACTTGTAGTACAATGTAATGAAGAAAAATTCCTTTTCTTGGAAAAAAATGAATTAAACTTGTAGCAAATACAATTTTGAAAGAATTTTTAATAGATATAAAGAGTACCAGAATTTCAATAGTCTACGTTTTCGAATGTCTACGCCGAAAACGCTTTAGGAAGCGAACATTGGTTCAAATAGCTGTGCCCTTGGTCAACAGCGTGAATTGTATTTTGTAATTTGTCGGTATGTGTGGGTGCCTAGGATAGAATACCTACCAGGGTTGGTAGGCTTTTGCGCATGCGCAAAGCGAAATGACGTTTAAAAAGGCCAAATTTAACAAAAGAAGGCCAAATTTTTTTTCCAAAAAAGCCAAAAAGAGCCAAATTTTATCAAATTTTTGACATGGTATGAATCAGATTTGGTCCAGATAATTTCTAGTATTCTAAATTTAAGTTCCAAAGTCTTCAACTTCACAAAAAGTGATACAGTTTTATGTTGAATACAGATATAAAATAACGCGTATTTACACGAATGTGTTTACGGCATTGACAGTTTTTACTTAAATCTTGTCACTCGATAAAAAAGCCAAAAGGCCAAACATTTTTTTCAAGACATAAAAAGCCAAAATCGAGTTATTTGGCCTTAAAAAAGCCAAGTTACCAACCCTGATACCTACTTAGACTCACTATGTGCACACGAATTAACGTTTTCGGACGTTTTCACAGCAGTCAAAATGAAAACGATATGAGCTATAAGAGTTCTCATTGTATGAATTTTTTAGCTTTTGTCCTTAGATGAAGTTTATGCTGGTTTTCATTAAATTATGTCAACAAGTCGGGAGCTTTTTAAAATAATTCGGAATAAAAAAGCTCAGAAACGACATCGTGGGCACGTAGCCTAGTTTATATTTGACTTGAAAATGAATACTATACTAGATAATGCAGGCCTTGGATTCGGTCTTAAAATGTACGAGACTTGTAGTTACTGGACTACAACACTGCTTAGTTTCTGAAATATTGAAAGAGAAACACACCGTCCGCCATCTTGTTTCATAATTAGCGCTATTTGAACGACGTCGTCACCACGGCGTAGACTTTATTAAACTTACCGTCAATGAGTTAAATCTTAATAAAATTTTATCGACCATTCGCAATTTAAGAAAGAATTATATAATTACATACAAATATAGATGTTAAACACGTTTGCTAATTGCTTTTTTATCCTGTTCGAATATCCAAGATGGCGGATGACTAGTGTCTGCCTCTTTAAATATTTAAGAACCTAAGCACGTCATTAAAAATTTAAGGTTCGATAAGTCAAATTAAATTATCTGAAAACGAGTCAAACATAATGGTGACTACTGACTTTTCGACAAGAACCTTCGTTTGAAACGTCGAATTCTGTTTATATTGTTTCAGATAATCAAAGAACCGAGCATTTTGTGTGCCTTTGATTGCACGACCGACGCTGGAAACATTAGTTCGAGATTTTTATGCCTATTACCATATCCCTTTAATGGCAAATTTGCGATAGGTTTACGATGCAAAGAACTGAAAGCAGCAAAATGTCAGCCTCGTACCCAGGCATCTCTTAGTGCAAAGTAAAAGCGTACATATTCTCCGAGCCAGCTGAAACAAGGGTTACTAATTCTGAGATGCAAAAGTCATCCGCCATTATGTATCGTTTTGGTTTGGTTTGGACGTTCGACCTTTTAGCTGACGTCATTAAATTCCGAGGTTGGACTGGTGATTAGGAAAATGGAAAGTGTTACGATGGATGTAGTTGCGGAAGAGAATCAAGAAGAATGCCTGGGAATACAAGATCAAGCAAGTGGAGAAGCACAGGTATCAATGGAGGCAGAGGTAAGTCATTGTCATTTACTAGCTAAGCGTAGAGCTGGACTAGGAATGCATCTTGTGACGAAGAATTAACTTTTACTTTCGCAAAGTAGGAAAACTTGAAACAGCGAGGGGTTTCTGCATGTAATGTATTTCTAGTAATTAAGTAATTTGTATATTATATACAGTGTGTCCCAGAAAAAAAGACTACCCTTAGATGTCAAGCGTTAGCGCCGCACGTTCGAATTTGAATGTTTTAATTCCCTAAGGAGCACATTCTGTGTTATTTTGGCAGAAGAAATTCAATTAACTTGCAACGCAAGCATAAAAAACTCTGTGTAGCAGGGAATTACGCATTCTTGGGCTGATTTGGGAGTTAAAACATTCAAGTTCGAACGCTAGACACTGGCGCTTGATCTCAAAGGGCAGCCTTTTTTGGGACACACTGTATATAAGTAATTAATATATGCAAGATATAACCACGCGAAGAATTATGGGGTAACTGATCTGCATATATAACACTAGATAAACTCAAGACATTTTAATTGAACTAAAAAGCGCCTGGGTACGAGGCTTGCAAAATGTAATTACTTACTTTCACTCTATCCTTGGATCGTCGTGGCTTCGATTGGTCTAGTTTTATCATATGCTGTTCATGGTTTCATCTGGTTGGCATTCTCTCTTCAAAGAACATCACGCCGGTCCAGTTAGTTAACAAGCTCTCTCATATCCAGTCAACCATCATAAAATAAGGAGAAAATTCGTAATGTTACAAAACAATATTTTAGAATGTTGAAAACAAAACTGTGGAAATATGATTCTAAATCACTTTGACAAAACGCACATTGCGATGGTATTTTCATCTTGACATTTTCTGATGACACGGCTAGTGATTCACGTCTTGGATCAATATTAGTTGTTCCCATCTTATTCAATAAATTGACTGGTGTGTTTGCTCTTTCACTTGACGTCCCTTGATAAAATAAATAATTACAATTTTAAAAAACGCGTTCCAGGATAAGCAAAGAAAACTACGTATACGTTAACAAGCATAGAGGAGGATTAAGTAATTATATAATAGGTGTGGCATATCACAGAGGTTAGTCAATGGACAACACTTCGAGATACCGGCACAACACCTAGGCATGAATTATTTGGTGTCATTTTCTCTTACTTGCGGATTTCATTTTTTGTTTTTTATTTTGAAGCAAAAACTGGAAGAAAATTTTGAAATAAACAGCTGAATGTTGATTAGTTTGTCGTCGAAGAGTATAAGGATTTATTAAAACACAGGATATGTGAAAAAAGATTGAATAAGGTATTTGACAGCGGACGTTAGGAGACGAACGCCCAGGAATGCCCGCAATTTAGGTTACATTTTTTGTATCTTAAGAAATTGATAAAATATAAATTATTGTTTTCTGTTCAGAATAACGACATCCAAGCGCGTCAACAATCCCAATCCCAAATACATAAATAACGTTTTCCTGGCAGAAAACTATTTCGTAATTGTTTTAATAAGAAATTACAGTGAAACACAATACAACGTTATAGAATTTAAATTTCTCGTCCAGGATTGTTTGATCCTACGCAGTAATTCAATCGCCAAAGCAGGCGCCTGCCGCCTCTGAGATCGTGAGTTCAATCCCCACTTCAGATCCGTGGCACTTATGCGAGGAGTTAGTCAACGCTCTGTCGACAGTCGTCGGGCTACGGTACACCGGTTAGGGAATGTGGACAGGGTGGTTAGAATTGTAAAATATCTGTATTCTCTTTGAATTTGAGCTGGAAATCTGAATTTCCTATTTTTTTGTATAGATTGCAGTGTATCAGTGGACAGAAGAGGTTTTGAAGAAAAATGACAACGAAAGAAGAGGGAAAGTAAGTTACAATAAAATTTATAAAAAAATGATCAAGAAACTATCGATACAACGCTCGATACATAATAATAATCATCATCATAAATGCTCTATTACTCCCGATACAGTGGGTGTGGTCCTGCTGGGCAGGAAGGTTTGAAACGAGAGCACGATTAATTCATTACTTGTGTTGCCAAAATTTTGATCCTACATGGAAAGATAGTTAAGCGGAAAGAAGTTTAACGGATAGGGGCTAGAATAGAGAATTAGCAATCACAGAATTTACATTCTAATATTTAATTTTCTTACCACTAAATCCCCTTGAACGTCATTATATTTGGTGTGACTTCTTGCATCGAATTTGTCACGTGGTAGTTTCGCAATAACTCTGGAATATCTAAAATGTAAAACAAAATATGCCTGAATAAAAACCTCAAACAAAATTGATGCCTAAACATTTTAGCCTGAATCTGTTGTGGAGGTAAATGACCCAGAATTAAAATAGAAATTATTTTACCTTGAAAAAGTCCTGTTTTAATCAAGTCATCGTTGTTCCATTTCGAACAATTCCCTGACGGCTTAGCTAGAGAGAGAAATAGAAGCTCAATCTGATATACCAGTACATTTGACTAAAAAATTATAAAATTTATAAAATAAAACTTTGACCTGGTGAGCAAACCGAATTTTCGCCAAACAAGAGAACATTTAACAACTAATACATACGCAGATTAGTTAGAGAATACTTACATGTGTAATAAAAATTCAATATTTTAAATGTCCAACTACAGTGAAGCAATTTTTGTCGCAGCTTTAGTTCGGAGAAGAAGACTGACGCCATTTTGATTTTGAATTTTCTCGACAACGGCATATGTTCGTTCTCAATTTTTTCCCCATTTCTTCGACATTTTAGCTCAAATTTGCCCAAAATGTCTTCTTTGTGTCTTTGTCGCCATTTATGTGGAATCCTGCGCCATTTCTGTGGAACTTTGAAGACTTTTGGTGTCTAAATATTTGGTGCAAGAGGAGAGATTTTCAACGAAGCTTCGTGTTAAAGGAACTAGCAGCAAATGACGTCAGATGACCATTGTATGCCAGAAAATACCCGTATGTATGATGTTTGATCATCTATGTGCGAAGGTGAAAATAAGTTTTAATTACCCGAATGAGGTGCTTTTGCTATTATTTCTTACTCAGGTCTTTCTTCTACTTTTTTACTTTTAGTTAACTTAGTTAATTTGCCCAAAAAACGCCTGTAAGGGACGTTTTTGCAAAAAAAAATTATTTGCATGCTGCTGAGCAAGGAAAGACCCTTTCGTGATTTCATTAGCAAATGTCTTTCCCTCCGTGGCCGAGAGGTAAATGTAACAGTCTTTCGAATTGCACGCATCGTTTGACTTTGATTTTGGGCGGATCGGGAACCGTTCAAGCCCAACTGACCTTGGACTTGATCGGTCCCCGATCCACCCAAAACTAAAGTCAGAGCTGGGCGTGGAGTGCATGGAGTGCAGGAAAACACTAGGCAGTACCGCGAGGCCAAGGAGGCAAATGTTATTTGCCTAGTGTTTTTAACTAATGTTTAAGGAAATTTCTTTCTCTTGACTGTTGGGGACAGATCTGTAGGGTTGGTGTACTGAAGACTTCTCGCCATTATTTCCCTTCGTTCGAGAGGACAAGTTGTCTTCGTTGAGAAATAACGACAAGAAGACTTCAAGGCCCCACTAGACTACCAAACTGTAAAACTACAGTGTAGTGGTTACACTGTGCCAAATATATATGGCGGACGTCTTTTCAAAGCTTACGGTACAAGCATGGATGGCAAAGTTGCGCAAACACTTTGAAGCCTTAAAATGAGCGTTTTCTTTCGGGAATGAAGACGACAACGCTACCTAAATCAACGCTTTCTGGTCATGTTTTAAGATGTTTAGCTATGTTTAACGATATTTATGGCGAAGTCTTTGCCAGAAGGAAAGTCGGGAAAAAGCGCAATATTAATAACTGTTGTCTTTGTTGACTTTCCGTTGGCCGTTTCCTTCGTGATCGAGCTTGATATGCCATTACGTTCAGTGTCCTTGATATAGGAGTCATTTATATATGCCCTTGGGTTTAATTCCCAAACACTGAATGGCAGTTTTAGCTCTTTCAACTAATGAGATAACATTGCAACAAGATGGCACTGTAACCATCTTCTCAAGACGCTAAACAACGACAGAGAAACACAGTGTTCATACTTTATACAAAGTGAATCGCAAAGGTAACTTAGAAGAGCTAACAGAGTAATTACAACACGGATGGCACTGCTTTATGACTGCCTAATCGACACTATGTCACGCCTGTGACCAATTTGACAAACACAGTGTATGCTGTAAGCCTTAACAGCTTTTAAGACAACTGCGAGGCACTTAGTTTACTTGTGATGTATAAAATTCACGGTTATGTGCCAACGGTGAAGGTCAAGCTTTCTCGTTTACACAAACTGAATCGCGGAGTTCAGAGTCAAGGCTTATAGAATATACTATGTGTTTTTCTGTCGTTTAGGGCTTTAGGCAAAGTTATCGATAACCTAGTACCATCTAGTGGCAATGTTATCTCGTTACTTGAAGGAACTAAAGACTGCCATTCAGTGTTTGGGAATTAAACCCAAGGCCATATATAATTGACTCCTATATCAAGGACACTGAACGTAATGGCATAGGTTGCATTAAGACCAGTAAAGAATAGATGCTAATTGCTGCTGTTGAAGTGTTGCAAATTAAAAAATGTGGAATGAGCTGATGAAAAGGGGGTGGGGTAATCAGAAACAGTGTTTGAATAAGAAGACAAGGTTGCATGGAAAGTTCATGGAATGATATTTGTGAGGTGTTGCGGTGTAACTATGGGGTTGACTTTTCTATGGGAAAATGGCATTTGGGTTCTGGGACTGGGATTTTAACCACTGGGAATGAAAAATGAAATGTTGATGGTTTCATATGATTTTTTGTTGTTTTACTACACTATTCACAATGTTTCCTGTAAATAAGCATAGCTGGCATCTGGGTTTTGTGAGTATGCATGTTTTCAAGTCTAGTGAATGATGGAATACTTGCCTGATCTTCCAGCCCTGCTATTCTTTGTCCTAAGCAGGCATCTTGCGTTTCTGCTGTGATGTGACAGTATTTTTCAAGTTGGGCAATGAAGTCGAAAGAGTGGTAATCCTTAAACGATAACTCGACTACAATTGACCTACACTCTATATATACATTTTCAAACAAATACTCGTGCTACTGAAGAGCCCTCTTGGACATCTGGGTACCAACCTTAAGGACCTTCAACCTTCGAATTAAAGTTCACTGTTCCCCCATGTAGACGCCCATATCCCGAAGATCAAAGCGAAAAATTCTATACATCACCAAAAAAATTATTCATGCCCTAAATAAGGAAGAAAAAATAAGGGTATTGAGAGCAAATGCTACCAACTCTTCCCTCTGGAATCGGTTTCGAGATTCACGACGTATGTAGCAGAAAATCCGTGATCAGATCAAAAAAGCGGAAATATATCTCGTCTCTGACAAGCTCAGTTAAGGGTAAACCGAAAGATTTCTAGCGATTGTTCTTTTCAAGACACCATAATAACGAACAGTTCACCACATCCGAAAGGATAGCTGACGCTTTCAGCAAGTTCTTTGCATCCACCATTCACCCTGGTACACCTAGTTGATCTAGTGTTACCTCTATTACGCACGGTGCAGATACTCACAACAACAGAAATTCGTTATCTACCATTAGATCTATCTCCAAATAAAGCATCGGGTCCCAATATGAACTCTAGCAGATTATTGAAAGAGTGTCCCAAAGAGACTGCCTCTCGAACAAGTTGTACGTCCCCACGTATCCAAGATTGTGGAATCGTTGCAAAATAATCAGCACCATAGCTTCCGGAAAAGACGTTCGTGTGTTACCCAACTTTTAAGTGTTTTACACGATCTGGATGTAAAGTCGTGTATTTAGCTTGCGAACATCTACTTTTCTACTTATAATTGCCGATCCCCGTCACGTGTATATGTTATACATCAGTTACACATTAACTTAACGCAATATCAACATGCTAACAACTCAGTACATCTTCCTTCTTTTGAAGTGTTTGACTTGTTACCCTTTATTCTCAAGGTTCAGTTAACGTTGCCTTATAAGTTATATTTATCTGTTCGAGTGAGTTTTTTTAGTAAAAATAAGACGGTGGCTTTACCACTCTTCTATATCTTGCGGTGTAGCTATCAGGAGCTGCATCAATTGGGTCGTTTCCACCCCTGCTCGGACTTCCCTCTTGTGTGTTCGGGACATCATTCACACCTTGCGGTTCTTCTACATCTGGATATTCTTCGCTATACCGTTCACTTGTTCGAAGCAGATCACGTCGGTTACGTCTTAGAGTCTGTCCTTCCTCAGTCTTAATAATGTGCGATCGCGGAGTATGATGTTGTCTAACAACCTTTTATTTTGTTGACCAATTTGCCTTTGTGGATGGGCTGCCATGTTGATAGACACGCACCGTAGACCCTTCGTCTAATTTTGGTAGCTCTTTCGCGTTACGATCATGATAGAAGGCTTGGTTTCGTTTCTTATGCATGTTTTTCATCTGAATTGAGGTCTAACTGCTGGCAGTCTTGTCTGTATTGGCTTTCGGATATCTGGGGCTGGATAATAAGAGAAAACTCCCATCTAGCGGCCAACTTGGCGAACTCTTTGCTTGCAAATTTCGGCCCGTTATCGGATATCACCACTTCAGGTATCCCGTGTCGTGCAAATATTGATTTCATATGGCCGGGTAATTATCGATGAACTTGTTGTGCTTTTTAGCAAAGCAACCTCCGAATAGTTGGAGAAATAATCAATGATAACTAAATAATCATTGTTCTTGAAATAAAATAGATCAGTTCCAACCTTTTGCCATGGTTTTGCGGGAATTTCATGTGAAATCAATGGCTCTTTCTGTTGATAAACTCTTGTAGCTAGGCATGCGCTGCACCGTTGAACCATTTCCGTTATTTCGCTGTTAATCCCTGGCCAGAACAACGTTTCTCGGGTCCTTGCTTTGCACTTCTCGATTTCTAAGTGTCCCTCGTGTATTCTGGTTTTTATTTCTTTCCTCAGGCTTGATGGGACAATGACTCGTTCTCCTTTTATTAATATGCCGTTCATTTCGGCAATTCTAGTCATCTCGAACGCTGAAGAATGGTTTAATATCCTCAGTAAGATCATTCTTGCCTTCCAGCCACCATGCTTGTACAACTGCCTGTAGACGCTGTATAGTTTCATCGTTACTAGTTTCTTGTCGAAAGTCAGTTCTCTGATATCGGGAGACTTGGCATGATCAAATTGACCTGAAACTCTGCTTCGTTCTCTGCATCTTGTTTCTTTGCTGCTATGAATTCCCTTGACAAGGTGTCTGCGACAGTTAGTTCCTTTCCAGGCTTGAACTCTACGTGCATGTCATATTTCTGCAGGCGCAGGCGAAATCGTTGAATTCATGGCAGAGCTTTACAGATAGGTTGTTTAAATATGGGTTGAAGCAGTTTATGGTCAGACTCAATAGTGAAGGATTTTCCATACAGATAGACATGGAAACGTTCACAGCCAAACAGAATTGCCAGTGCCTCCTTTTCGATTTGGGCATAGTTTTGTTCTGACTTACTTAGTGATCTGCTAGCATATGTAACTGGTGCCCAAATGTCGCCATGCTTTTGAAGTAGGACCGCTCCCAACCCGAATTTTGAGAAATACTTCGCGTCCGACATTTCGGACATAACTGTTTCTGCTGTGGGCATAGGATAATGCTACCTTGTTAAGGTCAGAGTGATCCAAACAAATACGAAGTCTTCCATCCGGTCAGAGTGATCCAAACAAATACGAAGTCTTCCATCCGCTTTTTCTACTATGACAAGTGAACTTACCCTCTCAGTAGGCTCATCAATTTCCTCGATTATATCTAACTGTTTCATGCGGTCAAGTTCTGTTCTTGGTGGGTGTACTGCGGGAATTGCATTCTCTTCAACTTGGATATGGTGCTCTCCAGAGAGGCATCCTATCTCTCCAAATAGATCTTGACTTGGTATAAAATTTGCATCATCACAGTTGAGAATCTCTACTCTCTTTATCAAATTGAGCCGCTGACATGTCTCCAAACCTATTATGGGTGACGAATTTGTTGGGACAACGAACATTTGCGCTGGAGTGCTTGATCTTCCTTTTCTAACTAAGTTGACGACACACTTTCCAACAAAAGGAATTTCATTTCCATCGTATGCTTTAGCTTTTCTTTAGCTGTGTAAACATTGGGCTTTTTTTAAAGAGCATGAAAGATCTTCTGTGGAATTATGTTTACCTGAGACCCAGTTTCAAGTTTGTATGACACACTAGTACCGGAAGTGAGAATTGGCATTGTCCATGGCATCGTCACGTCATTTTCATTTCCTTCGACCGTTCCTACGAAAAACTCAGTTCTTTCATCGCTTGAAGACTGTTTTTGTTCGATATTACATACTGATTTCGATTGACATCCTGAGGCAAAATGGTTCCACTTTCGACATTTATTGCACATTTTGCCATAAGCCGGACACCGTCCTCTTTGATGCAGGTTTCCACAGTACTTACAAGTTCTGGATAGATCCATGTTTCTAGGCATTTCAGGACGATCTTATTGGGGCTAGCTGCCATCTTCTCCACTTGTTTTTTAGTCGCTTCTCTTGCTCGACAGATGGAAATTGCTTTATCCAAACTTAAATCAGTCTCTCTCAGTAATCTTTGACGTACCTTAGCGTCTTGAATCCCTGCCACAATCCTATCTCTTATCGACGCGCCAAACTCGCAGTGACGACTTCTCGATTTCAATTCCGTAACATATTCGTCCATACTTTGCACCTTTGCCTGATTATAAGTAAAGAACTCAAAGCGTGCATAAGGTAGATTCTTTCTAGGGCTGAAATATTCATCAAACTTGGCACAACAGGGTCTAATTTCATATCGTCCTCTTCTGTAGCGAATGCCGGTAAACGTATAGATAAATAGATAGTAGTCTTTATTAGAAAGCGTTACTCAAAACACCCGTTTGAGTTTACAGAGTTTATAGAAATAATACAATATAAGATTTAAAATTTACTGCTATTTACATGGTGTTGAATAATCTGAAACTAAGATAATATACAAATATGTCTATATTAGAAGACATGTCATACAAATTTATAAAGACATCTATTTATGAAAGAGCGTTTATAACGTTCAGTTGTTTTAATGGAAGCTCAAAATCATGTCCCCTCTGTCTTAGCGGTCTATTTAGCTTATTCGGCAATAATTCTTGTAATGCATTATCTTTATCATTTATAATTTTGTTCCATAATTTCCTGTCTCTGTCTGAGATAACTTCGCTGAAATTAAACTTATCTGCTATATAACCATTTCGATAAGCACGGCTAATAAATTTATCAATTTGGTTAATATACTTGTCATAAGTACCTCCCCAAAGCTCAACTCCGTAAATAAAAAATGGCATTATTAAACTGTTGAATAAAAGGATTAACTGGTTGATCGACATACCGTAATACTTGCACACTCGTAGTATATACAGTCTTCCAGCAGCTCGACTAATCATTTCATCAAAATGTAAATCCCATTTATCAGGTGCGTTCTCTAGGGTTACTCCTAATATCTTCAACCACGTGTTGCGATGAATATTTGGAATAGCAACCGGTAAGGGTGTTGAAATTTTACTTCGTATGACCATTTCATGTTTTTTCATGTTAAGCTGCATTCTATTTCTTTTGGACCATTCTCCAATATTACTAACTTCAGTCATAGATGTGTCGTCATCATCATAAACAGGAACTTCTAATGTCAAATCATCAGCAAATTTCACCAGTTCATTTTGAGTACTGACTGTTTTGATGTCATTGATCATTACTGAAAATAGGAGTGGTCCCAACACGGTTCCCTGAGGAACACCTCTATTAATGCTCACATACTCTGTTCTGATTCCGTCGACCTTTACTCTCTGGTGACGACATTCCAGGAAGTTAACAATCCAATTAATGATATATGGATTAATCGGGAGGTTTTTCAGCTTATTACATAGGATGTCATGCGGAACGCTGTCAAATGCTTTCTTAAAGTCGAATGAAAAAACTCTCACGTATCTGGCTCCATTTTCCAACCATTTCAATGACAGATGTTGACACTTAATCAAAGCCATTATAGTATTATGACACTCTTTATAGGCGAATTGGTCTGAATCAATGATATCTCTAATAGAGTGAGCAATTTCAGTTTTATATATACATTTCTCAAATATTCTCATGATTATATCAGTCAGAGAAAAAGGTCTGAGCTGGTTGCAATTTTCTAAAGTAGCTTCCTTAGAGACTGGTATAAGATCAACCCTTTTCCAAATTTTAGGAACCTTGCCTTTTCTCAAAGAAGAATTAAATATTTTCGTGATGGTTGGTGCTAGCTCAAGACCAAACTTTTTCGAGAACCAATAGGGTAAGTCATCAGGTCCTGCTGATGTACATTTTTGATTTTGGAGAAACTTGGAAACCAGTTCTACAGTAAGCATAGGAACTCTAGTACCTTCTAGAATTTCTTCAAACTCTGGAGGTGTATAATATGGATCGGTACATACGTCGTGAAAGAAACCATTTATCTCATTGGGGTCAATAAAAGATGTAACTGGTAGTTTGTTGTCATTTCTTCCTGTAATTTTATTTATGTTAGACCACCAGTCTTTTGTTCCTGATTTGCATTTTCGATATTCATTCTGAACGGCTTTAAGTTGGTTTCTTCGAATAAGCTTATTGATTTGGGTTTGTATCCGAGTATTAGCTTCACTATCTCTAGCCTTAATTGCTCGTTTCCTTCGCTTTAGCAAATGTTTTACCAAAGGAGATATAAATGGTGGATCTCTCGTTGACGTGCGAACTTTAATCATCGGGAAACTTTTCTCAAATTTTGGCCAGATGGTTGCATAAAATTTTTCAACCATTTCATCTAAGGATTGCTCTTCGTTATGTATCTCATTCCAGTCAACGTCTTTTAGTTCTTTCCACATGTTTAGTTTTCTGTGTTGTCTTACATCTCTAAAGTAAAAATCCGTTCTCGTCGCTTTTACAGTTTCTCGAGGATATGCTATAATGATTTGTGATCTGATCTTATCAAACTTTTTGCAACTTTTATCTTCTTCCAAAAATGTGGAATATTTGTGATAAAAACGTCTAAGATGTCGTCCCCCCTGGTGGGTGTTTTAACCATTTGAAAAAGGGACAGATGATTTAATAGCGTATGAATATTTAATTTGTTTAAATGTCCTGCAATTATTATTTTGGTATTAGGTGAAGTTGAGAGTAACTGTTCGCATGGGTCGGTGAGGAATTCAACAAAGTCATCAGGATTGTAAGTGTGGTCAGGAGGATGGTATATAGTTGCAACATAAAAAATTGTATTTTCAGTCGTAATTTTTGCCCATAAACACTCAAAACTATTCATTAGATTAGGTAATGGTTCAATCTTCCAATCATTACGGCATACGATTGCCACGCCACCCCCACGACGATTAGTTCGATCTTTTCTTAAAATAGAATACCCAGAAGGACATACTTGAGAGTTACTTACGGTGTAGTTTAACCACGTTTCAGATATACAACAAATGTCAATATTGTTGCTATTAAATGTCTGCATACAAAGCCGAAAAAGCATCTGGTTTCACAATCGATCGCGCATTTAGTACTAGGCATTGTGGAATTTGCTGGGGTTTAGAAGGTTTTCGGCCCACAATTTTTACATATTTAAGATTACGATGACATGGATGAAGATTCCGAGATCTTTTGCACCTCCGAGATGAAATTCGAACAGGAACTTCCATTATACATAGGTTGAGTGTGTTCCACTTTGGGTAAACTTTTGTTCGTTACATGTTCTGTCCCGAATTTCCTTTTGTCGCTTACAATGTATAAATCTGGGCCAAAAATGTGTGCTTAAAATGCCGGTAAACGTATAATAAACATGGCGTGCATGCTTTCTCGGCAATTGTTGTCAAAAGCCGTGATGTCTTGACATCGTCTCCTTTCTCGTCGGATTCTGTCGCTGTTAGATAAAATTTGAACTCCCTTTTCCATCGTTTCCAATTTTCACTTAGATATCCTTCAAAACTCAGCTCTTTTGGTGAGTTAAATTTGCTTATTTTGCATATTTTCGACTCCTGACACCATGTAAAGTTGTGTATTTAGCTTGCGAACATCAACTCTTATTTATAATTGCCCATCCCTGTCATGTGTATATGTTACATTAGTTATACATTAACTTAACGCAATATCCACATGCTAACAACTCATTACACAGGACAAAGCCCTAGTCAGAACAGGAGGCTATGGCTTATTGGTGGTTCGTTGTTGAACTGTTTTTTGGGCTACATTAATGAAAGACGGCAACGTGTTGTGGGCAGAGGAGCGTCATCTTCCTTCCTCAACGTGACATCAAGGGTGCCCCAAGGAAGTGTGCTAGGTCTACTTCTGTTCTTGTTATACACAAACGACCTCCAGAACTCCATAGCACAGTCAGTAGCGAAGCCAGACCGACAATTTAGTCATGCTATGCAAATTTAAATCATTATCATTATTCATTTCTTTAGAAATTCATTCCTTATACGGTCAAAAACACAGAAAAATTACCATTTGCATGACCAAATGTCGGGCTGGCTTCGCTACTGAGCACAGTTCCAATGTTTGCTGATAATAGCAAATGTTATCGTCAGACTATAACAATTCAAGATAGAGAATTTCTTCAAGTCTATCTAAATTCCCTCCATCACTTTTCACGATAAAAGAACCCTGTTCAACCAAAAGTGTGCTTCCTAAATCGTGAAGTCATAAAGTCGGCCTCTACACAGAGTGGCTAGGGCATCCTGGTGAGTGACAATTTAAAGTGGTCCCCACACATCATCGACATTGTTGCTAGATCAAATAGAATGCTGGGTCTCCTACCGCGTGATTGTTTCCACCTCACTGACATACATGCGCGCTGCCTTCTACATACCTGTCTTTGGTCTGCTTTCGTCGTTCAATAGTGAAATCTGGGCTCCACAAGGTCCGTGTCCGTCTGCCGTTCTGCTTCCTCTTGAAGGAATTCAACTTCGCGCAATCAAATTCATTCTGCAGGACTATGAATCATCCTACGTTGATCGATTGAAAAAACGTCCTCTCATCCCAGTCTTCATCTCATGCAAGATATCATATTCCAGTTTACAAATGTAAATCCGTCATTTACGAGCTTGGCATCAACCAGTTCATTACCCATTCCCTCCAATCCTCCACTCGTTTTAGCTCTCGTGATCTTCGTCCAAACCTGTGCAAAATATCCTTTTTCAGAAACTCGTACTTTAACAGAATTGTATTTTTATGGAACAATATACCCTCAGATATCAAATCATCTTCAGTCTTTACACTCAAATCTAAACTGCACTTATTTTATAAAAAAAAACCTTTGAAATAGATCGACCTGGAACTTCGAAAACGGTGTGCAGTTAATGTCCATCCTTACAAATTAGCTATGTTCTAATATTAATGTTAATATGTATATATGTATTCTTGTTGTGAATAATGTATATTTTCGGAAGAACTTAATTTGGGACTTATTTCCTGTTGTCCTTCCCGTCAGTCATTGAACTGCAAAATTAATAAATAGATGAATTACTAGATACACTCTAATCCTACTGCAAATCCTGCTTTAATTATACGGATTTGAATTCCTAAACTTAGCCCATAGTATCCAGAAACGATGAAGCTCAGACGAGGTCGAGGACAAAACATTAAACATGCGAGCACGGAAGCACAGAGCATACAGAGGTTCAACTTCTCACTAATTATGCGTACCTCTTGCTTAGCCAGTGCAATAAAAAGAGGCATTCTCCCCCCTGAAAATAGTCATCATGGATATTAAAAATGGCCAGGGAGGAGAATGCCTCTTCTTAGCGCACTGGCTAAACTATGAGAAGTTGAACCTCTGTATGCTCTGTGACGCACGTGGCGCTCGCAGGAAAGTTTTCGCCAGTCGCAGGAAATTTGAACACTGTGTTGCAGATTTGTAGTATAAAATTTTAAAGAAAGATACTGTAGATTGGCAGGAAATATATAATCTTTATACTGTGCTCCCAGGAAAAAAAAATTTTTCCACCCCTGTTATTAGGACACACAACTATTCAAAGAATTACTAATTGCACCAGAGGGATCGAGAAGACATTTTTAGTGGTAGTGACGATGACGTTGATGAACTGTGTTGGAGGCATAAATCTCGAAATAGAGCAGTGAAGCGTTCATGTAAACACCCTGAACAAATCAACTTCTGCATTTTTGTTCTAAAAGAACCTTTCTCCATGTTTTTAGACCTTCAGTTAGTGATTTTATGATTATTATTGTTATTAGATTTAAATTAGCAATTAGTTATTCGACTACTTTCATATATTGTACAGGCTGTATACATTTATTGATATTATAACAACATCACTCTTAATCATGCCATGTAAATAGCAACTTAGAAATTATAAGTTTATTAGATTATGGTATTATTAGCCATTTTAATTTCTCTCTGGGAGTACGAGCGGGGATTAGGATTCGCAATTATCTGCAAACAATTAGTTCTGTAAATATTATGAATTAAGTATCTGATATTAAATTTCAGTCTAATTAATTAAAGAATATTTTGAGCTGCATTAATTGTTTTACGTAACTGCATGATGTTTAGAAATATATTGTTTCCCTAGTTCTTATTTGCAGTTCTTAGTTTCTACCTTAACAATCGACTTTAGATAAAAAAGTTTTTAAACAAAAACTCATGCAACAGATGCTGGCGGTTGAGAATGTCATTAAAATGAATGACTACGAAAAACAGTATAAAATTTAAAAATTATTAATATGATAAGATATACTTATAAGAAAGGCCCTGGTTTCTGATTTAGCGAAAATAACGGTTCGGTGAAATTTAGTTACAAAGAAGTAAATGTACTAACGAATAAATACCAGCGAAGCTGGCGCTCTAATTGGAGAGGGGATTCATGTATTCATGTTCTGCCTCACTAGTTTCTTTTGAAGTAAGGTTGTCAAATGAAATTAGTCGAGCAGATTGGGCAGAACACGAATATATGACTATTGGACCCCGTCCCTCCCGGTCTTTTTTTTAAACTGGGTACTAATTTCCAGGCCACTATTGCTCTTGAAATTGTTTTTGCAATAACTTCTGCGACTACAAATTTGTTGTTAGTGTCGCAACATTGAGCTCCACATTACTAGAAGACCTCATGTAGTCGAAAAGCAAGATACCGGTAGTAAAAGTAACAAACATGGTCTTACGTATTTCTAGACCCAGTCTATATTTGGAACTACATACTATGCCTCTAAAGCGTATCCTGCAATAACGTCATGACAAAATTTGATTCCCAAATTAAACATAAACAGGTACGCATAATCAAGATGATTTTGAAACAAGAATTACAATATAAATATATAATAAATCATTTCTTTTTAAAGTACGACGTACACGTACATCATGTTATATACGCCCGTGCTAACCACACAAACGACGACTTATGAAGAGGCACAAATTAACATCGCCGCGTCCGTAATTAAATATCGATCGGCACGGCTTTGTAATAATTGATTAAACGTATGTTTATTTGCTGCTGTTGTTATTTCATAAAAAATGCTAAATTACCGGACATTTATTACTTTATTGAACCATCTGCCCTCATTATTTTCACTGTCCCAGTTATTGTATGTTTTAGTATTAGGTTGTCAATAACGCATGACCGAGACATTATAGAGTAGTACGAAACACAAGAAAACAAGTCACGATCGCGATATATACACGTCAGTTAAGTTCTGGGGTCTGTACTGTCTACACTGTAAAGTCCGTAGTGTCTGTCTGCAAGTACGGTCAATATTAAACGACCTAATGCTTCTCTTGTCTGTTATAATTTTTCCTGTGATTACTGGAATTCCTTGTAGGCAATTTGATCAGGTTGAAAATGGTAAGTTTGTTTTAATTTTTCTATCATTTCATATCGAGTAGCCTGCATGTTCCATTCGGTATATTCAATCGCAAGTATGGAAAGCTAAGTAAACGTGAACAGAAGTGCTGGAAGACTTGTTAACGAGAGGATTATGATGCTCCTTCACCAGAAAAATAAGACTGACGCAGTTGTCAGAATCGCAGTTGTTTCATCTTTGCCAGTTCACATTTCAACGTAAAAAGAAAAACTCTTTCGGGTAGCTGTTATACAGCTTTTTCTCACAAAGAGTTAAACAGACTACTAATAATGACTGTCATGCTAAAGGTAAATGTAGGTACGAATAAAATATATATATATATACAGGGTGTATAAAAAAAAAGTTTACAGTTGGAAAAAGTCTGCTAATGCCGAAAGCGTTCAATGCTTTTAATAAAATATTGTAATTCTGAGTAGTTTAGCTCCATCCGGAGCACCTGAAGATTTTTTTCTGCAAAATTAAATTTTTGATTAAAGGTGGTTTATTATCAAAAGCCACTTTAAAATGCCTTGCGCACAAAGATGGATCACTGAAAAGCAATTTCAAGTTAGTACGACGAAAGTATGGAATACGTTGAACACACCCGCAAAGTTTTATACAATTTGGTTCGTGCGAATGCGAGCACGCCCAGTTTAAAAAATAGACTTTCCGCCATTTTTGCACATTTTATTACACATGATTGATTTTATGTCTCATTATAAATTCATTTTATGCATAATTAACGTTTTGCATAGATTAAAGTACCGCATGCGTTAATTTAGCGTGTAAAGTGATTTTTGAGTGCCCACCGCTTGATTGTCCTTGCACCAAAATGTCTAAAACTTTGCAACCTTATAAAAGATACTCCATATTTTAACACCATCTGTTTAAAACCTGTTTTAAACAAAAAGTCTTTGTGCGCAAAGACTTTAAAAAGTGGCTTTTTATAGCCAACCACCTTAAGTCAAAGAACACTAGTGTTGTAAAAAAGATATTGCTAGGTGTTCCAAATGAAGCTGTACTGCTTAGGATCACTAAAGTTCATTTAAACATTTAGTGCTCTTTGCATTAGCAGACTTTTCCAACTGTAAACTTTTTTTTGATACACCCTGTATATACAGTGCGACTCACGATATTACTTGTATGAGATATTTATGCCGTACGTATTCAAAATGAGCATTGCTATTCATTAAAACTTACGAACATCAAAACAAAGTTGTGACAAGATCTTTACGATGTTGATATTTGATGTATTGTTAGTCACATGACTGAAAAAATATGGCGCTGTTCCATATTTGAGGCGGACCACGCTATTAGTTTTAAAAATATGATAACACGATAAGACGTCGTTTTTAACTTAATTGGAAGTGGAAACGACATTCTTTAACCAAAAACAGCAAAGGTAACAACAAGAGAATGTTTTAGCTAGAAAATAAACGAACTTGGTGTCATAGTTGAAGGATTTTTAAAAGATTACGTGGAATGGTGGAAAAGAGGGATTCTGGACTTCCAAAATGGATAAGAATGGGAGGTATTAGGCGTTTGAAGGAGAACTGTTCGTAAATTATCATGATCAACGTCTATCAACATTTTGAGAAAGTTTGCTTTGCCATATATCTTCAAAACTAGCAATGATGGATTCCTGGTAAGCAATAATAATTCTAAAAGTACCTCCACTGGTGTCGTGGAATAAACGTTTATCACTGGATTGAGGCAAAAAAATGCTTGAGAGCACAACAAGTCGAGACAGACAAGACAGACAAGTCGAGATCAACATGATAATTTCCTAATGCTGGAAAAGGAACTTCTGATGAAAGGTTTTAGGTACCTGCCAAAGAAGTGGTAGAACGATCATTTAGATCCGTATTATTAGCAACCAACATGTCTTCATATGTGCCTAAATGTGCAAAAGAGACCTCTGATCCCTATTTCCGCTGTTACCAGCAGAACTCGTTTACTTTGCCACTTTTTTGTTGACTCCTTGGCCTTGCTGGTCACATACCATCATTGAATATAAATAATCTAACTCATGCATACATTTTCCAAGCTTTATCATGCTGATTTCATCTGCCCGTCAAAAGGACAAACTTCTGTTGTGCTCTCAAGCATTTTTTTGCCTCAATCCAGTGCCAAACGTTTATTCCACGACACCAGTAGAGGTACTTTTAGAATTATTGCTTACCAGGAATCCATCATTGCTAGTTTTGAAGATATATGGCAAAGCAAACTTTCTCAAAATGTTGATAGACGTTGATCATGATAATTTACGAACAGTTCTCCTTCAAACGCCTAATACCTCCCATTCTTATCCATTTTAAAAGTCCAGAATCCCTCTTTTCCACCGTTCCACGTAATCTTTGAAAAATCCTTCAACTATGACACCAAGTTCGTTTATTTTCTAGCTAAAACATTCTCTTGTTGTTACCTTTGCTGTTTTTGGTTAAAGAATGTCGTTTCCACTTCCAATTAAGTTAAAAACGACGTCCTGTCGTGTTACCATGTTTTTAAAACTAATAGCGTGGTCCGCCTCAAATATGGAACAACGCCATATTTTTTCAGTCATGTGACTAACATCAAATATCAACATCGTAAAGATCTTCTCACAACTTTGTTTTGATGTTCGTAAGTTTTAATGAATAGCAATGCTCATTTTGAATACGTACGGCATAAATATCTCATACAAGTAATATGGTGAGTCGCACTGTATATACATATACATATATATAATGTGCTAGTTTTGGTTAGCGAAATACAAAAGAGTGCTCAATGACATATAGACAGAGCGAAATGTATAATTGTGCAAAATACCTCAAAAACTTACCACTACAGTCTGTTTCTTCCAGAGGGAATCTTCAGGTGGTAGCCTGAAGATTCCCTCTGGATGAAACAGACTGGACCAGCTGAAGATTCCCTCTGGATGAAACAGACTGTAGTGGTAAGTTTTTGAGGTATTTTGCACAAATATATATATATATATATAATATATATATATATACATATATATATATATATATATATATATATATATATATATATATATATATATATATATATATATATATATATATATATATATATATATATATATATATATATATATATATATAACATATATATATATATGTTACGAAAAGTAGCATATATAGGACTGGAACTAAAAGAGCGCTCAATACCGGAGAAATTAGAGCGTAAAACACAAGAAACAGACAAGTTTTTGGGTATAACAGGGTATATATATACATATACCCTGTTCAATAAGCTAATCTGATTATTCGTACCTACATTTACCTTTAGCATAACAGTCATTAGTAGTCTTTTTAACTCTTTGTGAGAAAAAGCTGTATAACAGCTACCCGAAAGTTTTTTCTTTTTACGTCGAAATGTGGCTAGTGGTGTGAAGAATACGAGAGTTGTCAATTATTAAATTTGAAGTAAAAGCGAAAATGTTATAGGAAAATTTTTGGTGTCGTAAATAGCAATAAAACAAACAGGAACAGTTAGACATCTTTGTATTTTCTTAAAACAATTTTTCACAAGAGTTTCACCTCGTTTACCAATGTATGGAATGCGTACCCAACCTTAGGTCTAGTGTCGTTTTGTTCGAAAAAGTTATTGCGTGATTGATTGGTAGAAAATTTGTTTTTCAGTTTAGAAATCACAAAATTTCTGACCATACAAGGAAAGCCGTTCCAAGACATAAACATTTTTAGTTTGCGAATTTGGTTTTCAAATAGCTGACTGGTGCTACATATTTTTGACGCACGGTGAAATAAAGATTTAACCCATGCAGTCTTACGAAAAAATGTTTCGAAACCAGAAAAATGCGTGTATTGGCTCGTATGTAAACTTTTGTAGTAAACATCATTGTTATCTGACGAAATCAAAATGTCCAAAAAATAAATTATACTATCCGGAAAGGTATAAATTGTAAATTGGATATTTTTGTCAAAAGTATTAAGTTTATTGAGTATCTCAGGAATATCCGACGGTTTTATAAGCACTAGAGTAAAAATTAATGACACCAGATTTACTTAGATCGATTTTTGTATTATATTTTTGAAATTTTCGGCTGGTATTTGTTTGTAACTGTTTTGTAACGGTCAATTGCGGGACAGTTTCTGGTTGGATGCTTGACAACATCTGTAGGCGACATTCGCCTTACGATAGTTACTTGTATCATTTTTGTACTTTTCTAATATTTTTTATGAAGCAATGGACCATTCCCCAATTAGACAAACTTTTAAATTTGGAAACAATTTTAGCACAGTTGGAAAGAGCTTCCTAACTTTTAGTGGAATTGTGACGTTTGGTTGCAAAATATTGTAAATTGCCGAAAATATAATGATGTAAAGTTTGCGAATTTTGTATACTTTTGAATTACGCGGAAAAAAGCGTTACCACATTCCCACATAGTGGTAACGCTTTTCCGTTCGTGATACAAAAGTATACAAAATTCGCGAACTTTACAGGACTATATTGGTAGTACTGGTCCGTCCCTATGGCGGTGGAAGTAATTAGTATGCACGATGGCGTCCATTAGAGATGACGTCATAGTGAGTGAATGAGATTCAATGATGACCTTTTTGAGAGGAGGAATGACGTCATAAGGTAAGGAGTGCTAGTGTACGGACGGGGCTGTTACCCTAAGTGAGGCGCGGAAAATTTATTCAAGATGGCGGAATAATTTATGCATTGCGTGGACGTCATAATGGCGGAATAATTTATGCGTTGCGCTGATGTCATGATAACGTTGCCAGTAACGTTATCAGTGACGTTTGTGACGGTCTGTTATCTCTTCCTGTATATCTGTCAACAGTAAATTATTAGATGACTGACATTGCATGTGTTTTAGTCATTAGTTACATAAGAGAAAAATTGTACAAAAATAAATCAGATTGCCTCTGGACTCGAGTCGTGTTGTTGTTTGTGAATGCGGCTAGCTACACGTTACCGATCAGATGGCGGCTAACGTCAGCATGATAACGTTATGGGGATAACGTTATGCCTAATATGGTTGAGTAAACATATAAAAGAGAACAGTGTTTCGACATATTTATTAAGATTTAGCCTTCTCAAAAGGGCGAAAAATGTGGTTATGACGAATACGAAATCGTACTGATTTTGGAGAAAAATATTAGAGTGTTTCTTGGTTTGCATAAATTAACACACGGATTAACGTTTGGAATAATTTATTTTTGTAAGTACTACAGACAGTAGAGCTATATCTTGTTAGTCTCGTACAAGTTTATGCGATGAGCAGATGAGCACCTGCTCATAATTGCTCATGAGCACACGCTCATACACTCATAGGGCCCGATGGCCCGATCGCTGAATAGGCGACTTTCTTACGGAGACCTAGGCAAGTCTGGGCAAGACTACCATCCTCACTGTGACATCACTACAAAAACTGCTTTGTTTGCGAAAATGCGCCATATAAAGCGTCCTTTGCGGTCTTTTTCTCATTCTATGTCACACCTTGGTGCTGTGAACAAAAAAATCTACTGGCAACATGCAAGCGCTTGGTCTGTTTTCGCGTCGTGCCATTCTTGGTCGATCTAACAAGAGCACTGTGGTCTTGGAGAAGATTGCTAAAGAGAATTCGCTTAACAGAATTAGCGCTGTCAATTTTAACAAGTACGGGAAGCAAGACGGTATTGGCTTCTTACCATGCAGTGACAAGTTTGTGGAAAGCTTTTTGTTGTTTGTCTACGTCCCAGATTACTTCGTGACGGCAAGGAAGACCTACACGGAAGTGTGTTGCTTAAACGACATGGTTTACAGAAATGTAAAGTCAAAGACTTATCACCCCTGAAGGAAGTGGTAAAGCCAAAGGATTTCGAGAAAGTGTATGTTCGCTATAAGTCACGAGAAACTGACAAAACTGTGTACTATATACAGGAGTTTAGAGTTAACTGTGCAAGTGAAGAGTACTCCGCTGTTCTCGAGTTTCTGAGGACCGACGAGTGCAAGATTCGAAACATTTTGATAAAAGATATTCAGTTAAGCACAGATTATGCAGGCAGTTTTAACAAAGAAGAAGCTATCCACTACTTGATGACCATTGAAAAAGGGTTTCGTATGCAAGGACGTGCGGACAGAACAATTTTGGACAATACCGACCAAGTTGAACTGTCTTACATACATGGAATCTCTGGATGGTCTGACAACATGTTGTACAATTTATAGCAAAATGGTGCAAATGCTGGAGAGTAAAAACGTGGGTCAGTCATGGAACGACTGAGTATGCCAAAAAGATACGCGTTTAGCTAAATCTCGTGATCTTTGTAAAGATTGTGGTCTAACTCATGTAGAAGTGTCCCTTTCTTTTGAAGAATACGTTAGTTCCCACTGACGGCGTCATAGAGGACACTCTCAAACGCATAACCCAAACCGTATCGCCTTGTCTTGTCTACTCCACACCATTTGCAGACGTCTGGAGAGCCTACTGTGATGCGTTGTTGCATAGTTTGGTTGTCATTGATCGAAAACGCAAGATTGCCTTGATCGTCTGTACGTACAATGAGATCACAAACAATGTGAGCGGTCAATTTTTATACGGCTGGTTAGGAACGAAATCCACCACCTCGTCAATGACACTTTCTGTTCTGAGCTACCTGTGGATATCATCGAGGTGTGTGATCGTAGCAAAGCAAGACGTGGCAAAACCAAAGATACGTTGGTGAATATTACAGGAGCACGCTACTTTAAACGTGCAATATACGCTGATACAGAGTTTCCCACATACTTGATATACAAGGGCTGTTGGTACAAACAAAGAAAAGAAAATGAGCACTTACAACAGCTAGAGAAAGCAGGATTTGTTCCTCACAAACACTGTACACCTCGTTTCGCATACGTACGCGGGGACGGTGTAAACCGTCAAGGAGAGATAGAGCTGGTTCGAACAGATATTTTGAGCGTCAAAGTACCAGGAAGGCAACGTCGCGCCACCAAGAAAGAGCAAAGCGAGCAAAGGAAAGACGTCAAGCCCGTGAAGCATAATAACGGACAAAAGCGTAAACTTGTGAATACAAACGATGGAACTGTTCACAAATTCAAACGCTCCTAATTGAAAGACATCGTACAGGCTGGACAATATGTTTAATCATCCATTTGTGTAAATTTGTAATTGTTATATTTTTAAGAAATAAATTATTCCAAACGTTAATCTGTCCAGGTTAGTATAGCTATATTTTGTTAGTCTTGTACAAGGTTATGCGATGAGCAGATGAGCACCTGTTCATACGCTCATAGGTCCCGATGTAACCCGACAGTTATAACCCTCCCACATAATATAATAATACCAAACCCGAAAATGTATATATATATATAATTTTATTGAGAACAATATGACATATATTTATGCAATTAACAATCTTCTTCATCATCACTGTCCTCAGTGAAATTGCAGTCTTTTAAACGTCTGTTAATAAGAAACTTTCTCTATTTAAACTAACTCTTTCTATTATTGTTTTAGACCAAAATCATCATCGTTCACGAGCGCATCCTTTGTTTGCATTATTTTCCGGGCGTTGTGAAAACCCGGAACGCCGGAATATCACGGAATTTCGCGGAATATGCCGGAATATCACGGAATTTCGCGGAATATCACGGAATTTCGCGGAATATCACGGAATTTTGTGGTTCATGTCGAATGTGCTCCTGTGTTTTGTGTATCCCCGTACATATAATAACTATCAATATCGAGTCATTCTTGGGTTGTCACATTTCTCACTCACTGGGACTGTATCTACTTCACCAAATTTAGCTAAAGAGGGAGCGCGTAGCGCGACAATCATTACTCGCCCTTCGGGCTCGCACTTTAGCTAAATTTGGTGAAGTAGATACAGTCCCAGTGAGTGAGAAATACACAAAACACAGGGGCACATTCGACATGAACCACGAAATTCCGTGATATTCCGCGAAATTCCGTGATATTCCGGCATATTCCGCGAAATTCCGTGATATTCCGGAGTTCCGGGTTTTCACAACGCCCTTATTTTCCTATGTACTGGATTTTTCTTTAGTAGCTATATCCATTGGAGACGCTGCAAATACATACTTTCCAATTCCTTTTGGAGCTCAGGCAGAATATTAGAGTAAGCTGTTTCCCCAGCGGTTTCCTCATCCAAACCACTTTGAGTCAAATTCATCTTCATCTCCTGAAAAGCCGCCTTATGCTTTTGCATCGCTTCTTCTACCATAAGCATCCAAGGATCCAGTTTTTCTTCCTCAGTTTCCGAGTCTCCTGTTATCGAACTCTGAGACCCACCAGTTGCAACGCTCGAAGCATCATCTTCTGAGCTCAGACTTTCTGTTTCTGACATTTCCCTCTCTTCGCTTTTCAGCGGACAATACTCGTTTTCGTGTCGACGTAGATTGAAACCACGATTAAATGCTTTCCCGCAAAATTTGCAGCTCATTCCGCTAGAACTGACTGTGTAGAAATGCCTTGTCATTGAGCAGCACTCTATTTTTATGAGCATGTGCTTATGAGCAGTTATGAGCAGGTGCTCATCTGCACATCGCATAAACTTGTACAAGTGATTTCTGCGGAAAACATCAACAGTCACTAAAACAAAAGGAGTACCTTTAAACAGGAATATATGATCCTAAAAATTCATTTAGAGACTGACCGTTGAAGAGTAAGAATGACGCTCGATATACTTTTTATGCAAAACAACAAGCCAGTAGTGCGCATTCATATGACCTGTTCTAGTCTTTACGGTAAAATTTTTGATAATTTGACAAATGAAGAGTTTAGTCAAAACTTGTGGGATTTTGATGCTTCTGAAGACAAGACAGTTACCGATAAAACATTCATCAAAAAAGTTTGGGATGCTTGCATAATGTATGGGTACATTTCCAATGATTATGATATTCTGGGTAATTTTGTTGATATGGTGAGGATTATTGTATAATTTAATCAGTATCATTTTCATCTTCATTGGGGCCGACGAGAGGTCAATGTGAGGCCGATGTCAGGTGGATGTAGGATGGATGTGGGGTGGATGTAGGGTGGATGTGTGGTGGATGTAAGAAAACAATGCAAACAAAGAATGCGTTCGTGAACGATGATGATTTTGATCCAGAAGAGGCTATGGAAGCAGCGGTCAATAAGAGAAAATTTCTTATTAACAGATGTTTAAAAGACTACAATTTCACTGAGGACAGAGATGATGAAGAAGATTATTAATTGCATAAATATATGTCATATTGTTCTCAATAAAATTATATATATACATTTTCGGGTTTGGTATTATTTTAATACATTGGAGGGTTATAACTGTCGGGTGATCGGGCCACATCGGGCCCTATGAGCGTATGAGCATGTGCTCATGAGCAATTATGAGCAAGTGCTCATCTGCTCATCGCATAAACTTGTACGAGACTAACAAGATATAGCTCTACTGTCTGTAATACTTACAAAAATAAATTATTCTAAACGTTAATCCCTGTGTTAATTTATGCAAACCAAGAAACAGTCTAATATTTTTCTCCAAAATCAGTACGATTTCGTATTCGTCATACCCCCTTTTTTCGCCCTTTTGAGAAGGCTAAATCTTAATAAATATGTCGAAACACTGTTCTCTTTTATATGTTTACTCAACCATATTAGGCATAACGTTATCCCCATAACGTTATCATGCTGACGTTAGCCACCATCTGATCGGTAACGTGTAGCTAGCTGCATTCACAAACAACAACACGACTCGAGTCCAGAGGCAATCTGATTTATTTTTGTACAATTTTTCTCTTATGTAACTAATGACTAAAACACATGCAATGTCAGTCATCTAATAATTTACTGTTGACAGATATACAGGAAGAGATAACAGACCGTCACAAATGTTACTGGTAACCTTGCTGGTAACGTTATCATGACGTCCGCACAACGCATAAATTATTCCACCATTATGACGTCCACGCAATGCATAAATTATTCCGCCATCTTGAATAAATTTTCCGCGCCTCACTTAGGGTTAACAGCCCCCTCCGTACACTAGCACTCCTTACCTTATGACGTCATTCTTCTTCTCAAAAAGGTCATCATTGAATCTCATTCACTCACTATGACGTCATCTCTAATGGACGCCATCCTGCATACTAATTACTTCCGCCGCCATAGGGACGGACCAGTATTACCTATATTTTCGACATTTTAGAATATTTTGCAACCAAACTTCACAATTTCACTAAATTTAGGAAGCTCTTTCCAACTGTGCTAAAATTTTTTTCGAATATAAAAGTTTGTCAAATTGGGGAATGGTCCATTACCAAAATGCGAATGATTTAAAATTTACCTTCTAAGGTGGTTATGAGATTAAAGATAAGATGATACTGAGTAATCATATCGTGCAGTCAGTATTTGAGTGCATCCAGCTATGCTCCTGGCAATCTACATGTGTTGCATTCAATCACCGAGACATACCAAACGAAACCAATTGTCAGTTGACAAACCACATCAAAGAGGAGTTTCCCCAAAGTTTCTGCGATGGTGAATGGACATTGTTTCAAAATTCAAATTTTCCATCCACATTGGTGAGCACATTTTATTTTTATAGGCCATTTAGCGAACCGTTTTAAACCAAACAACGTTTAAATAAATAATTTCAGCCTTTTTCGAGTTTCCGCGTGAAAAATCTGAATGACTGATTCAACGAGAATCGAAGTTGCGAGTTTTATACACATGTAGTCGAGGCAAAGATTTTCTTCCTACAATGCAGTGTCAACTGAACATGGAGTTCAAAAAAGTGTTTTGTTGGTCATGCAAGGACGTTAAACAGAATGGTTTAGAATTCGATGCAGTTATACAAGAAAAAACATTTGCGTGTATTTAACAAATAGATAACATTTTGCTGTTGTCTGTTGCTGACGTAAGAACAAAAAAGTGGCTCCGAGACGCCTAGGTGGGTGGGTCATTTATGTTCTTACCACATTATGACGTCTAGCAGAAAGCAGTACAAAGCACGCCATTGGCTGTCGATAATTCTAAAATTGCTGGGATTGGCTTGTCGCTGAAATGATGTCAGCGTGCGTCTGTCCTCTAATATATCACAGTTCTCGACCAATGAAAATCCAGAATGAACTCTGATTATTATATAATTCTTAATAAATTGCTTTATTACTTTTATTTTTTCAGCCAAGGTGCTATAAAATGTACTCTACGAAACTACTCAAAACTGCCAACTTTTCAAGCTCTAACAACTTACAAAATCTCGACAGCAGTAACAACCACAGTTCTGGAAGCCATGAATCTCTGAACAACAGTGACACAAATGACTACAATATCTCTAACAACATCAACAATTCCATCACGATTTTGGCTAACAATTCTCACGCATTCGACAATTACACACGAAATTCAAGTGGTAAGTTTTGTCATGTCATGCAAGCTATATTATCATTAAAATATATTCCTTACAGAAAATCAGTTGCTTAAACTTTAAATAAATGTTTTCACCTTCATTAATACGAATATTAGCCGTATTTAGCTAGAAAGAAGAATTATTCGTCTGAGACGAGTTATTCGGGTGGCTTGTTAGAAACCACTGGAAAGGGGCGTTTATAATTGTCGTGCAAATACGAGATCAAAACGTCTTTTTTATAAACATCGGTGGAACATTGATGGCAAAATGTTCTTAAATGCGAAAGTTTGCTTTATTATAAAGCTGAGACTTTACTAGAACTGCTTATTACCATATAGGATTCGTCTTGGTCTTAGATTGAGCTTATAGATATACGGTAGACATTGCAGATTTGTATGATGCTTTAATTCATCCATGCTTAAACATATTTTTATATAGATCACTTAAGATCCACATTGGATCATCGACGACCACTCAGCTTCTCTTATCATTTTTCTTTCGTATTTTCAGGTCAATGGCATGAAAAGTTTCAGGACTGTGCAGATTTGTTTTTAAAAGGAAAAACACGCAGCGGTATTTATACAGTCCAACCTGATCATGGCGGACGTTTTGACGTTTTCTGTGACATGTCAAATTCTGGTGGAGGATGGACAGTCTTTCAAAAACGCGATGAAGGTTGGTATGTAGATTGTGGTAGCAACATGTGGCATTTATAACGGTTATAAAAACTATTTTATTTTTATTTATTCTATTATTGTAAATACAGGTCCACGTAAACACGTATGATCTCAGCTTTTGATTTATCAATAACTGAACAAGTTAATCTGTATAATTATAGATGATATAGTAATAACACTAACCAAAAATTCGCACAAAAGCTTTGGTATAAAAAAACTATACGGTGCAATATTTATTACGTCAGTTTATAGCCCTTGTTCATTTTTGATTGTTATATAAAATTGCAGGAAAATAGTGACTGTAAATAAAATGACTGTATAGCTTATGTGATTGATACACCTCTGATATCTCCTTTACGTAATATATTTCACTCCTGGTACTGGTTTTGGCTGTAGCTACTGTATTGTCTGTCACTTTTTGTTTTTGCCTGCAAGGTACTGTCGACTTTTACCAAGATTGGAACAACTATAGCAAAGGATTTGGAAATCTTAGTGGAGAATTTTGGTTGGGTTTGGAGAAAATACATCGACTAACAAAGAATGAAAATGTTACAATGCGTATTAACATGGAGGACTTCACTGGGGGTTCGTTATACGCCGAATACAATTCGTTTGTAGTAGGAAGTGCCAGGGAAAATTTTACACTTAGTTTGAGATCTTTCAAAGGTACACATGCACAGATTTGATCTGTTTTATTGTAATTTGTCACCTTGAATATACTATTACCTTTGTCTATATTAACCAACTAGGTATGTTTCATAAACAATATGATAGATCGGACATGTATTTTATCTGAAATATATGGGTTATGCACATAGAAGACGTTTATTGTATCCGATAGTGATATAAAATTATAAATGTATAACATGCCATGATGTATTACTTGTAACTTGACTTACTATTCAACCCTATTACCAAACATAATTTAATCGTATGCTACTGCTGTTTTTATAGGTTCTCTCGATGGTCTATTTTATCACAACGGTATGCAATTTAGTACCAAAGACAGGGACAACGATATATTGACCATTGGAAATTGTGCTCAGTTACACAAAGGGGGATGGTGGTACAAACATTGTTTAAACTCTAATCTGAATGGCATTTATTACGAGCATGGACTACCAGATGATGGTAATTCTGGCATTCTATGGATACCATGGAAGGGATCTTATGGATCATTGAAAGCAACTGAGATGAAGCTCAGACCTCGATCTTTTGCTGAAACCTGATTATTCAAACGTTTGACAAGAAATCAGTGACGTCCAGACATTACAAAATATTAACTTTAGCAATTACGTAATTACTTTAAGAAAGTCAGGATTCAGACAAGATGCATTAGGCGCTTCTACCGGTAGGACACGTACTCTAAATATAGAAAATCATTTATTGCAGTTATTGTTTCAGTACATGATATATATAAAAACGTGAGAATTATGGTTAAAAATTAAAAGTATCTAAAAAATATCTGCTAAATTAACATTTACATTAAAATCATCTTCAAAATCATTAGCTTTCTTAAAGGGGCTTCTAGATCCCCTAGACACGTACTCTAATGATTGTTTATGTTATTCTTCTTAGCTTAAACTTGAGCTAACCAAATATCCGAAGGAAGCTGTTTAAAACCTTGAAAAAATTTTCAGAATTTGTTTGTGAATCAGTTATAATTTTAGTTTATACAGTGTTAAAAGAAATGGTCAAGTGAAAATGGAGGTACTGAAACAGTGGGTTGAATCCAGGGTTAACACTAACACAGCTTTGAAGTACTGAAATTAATTTATATCTTTTGTTTTTGCTAAAAAAACTCCTCCATGGCTAGGGTCAGTTTTCAATAGTAAATTAAATATAAAAAATAAAAAAAGTGAATACACAGGCATATATTTACAAGGGTATAGCTATACGCAAAATTTAAAATATGATTGTATGCAAGCATCATTTATTGACTTCATTGATGAATCTCACAAAAATGAGCGTAAACTTGAGGACTAGTAATAGTAAACGTGCATATACAGATACGTAATCGTTGGCTAATATATACAATTGTTCTACTGGCTTAAACAAGGTGAATGCAATGTCGACAATGTAGTAAAGTGTTGCTTGCTAATGCTATTATGCTATAAATCATCTGGGAAAGGGATAGACTTGACCATTTCTTGCTTGAAGATTACCTGAAAGGTTTTTTCATTCTCTTCCTCAATTACATCTTCGTGCTTTCCAATTTTAACCTTGCCATTTTTTATGTCCAAGTAAATTCTGTAATTCTTAAGAACAGAAAGCCCAATTGCATTCCAGTCAGGATTTCCATCCACATCAAATACCTGAATGTCTTCTTCAGTGATATTATCAGAAACAAAATTGCATAAAATTGCTGGTTCATCAGAGCCGTTGATATTTTCAACGGTCAATATAAAGTGCTTGATGATGTGGTAATTGTAGCCAACAGAACCAGTATCAGCACCGGTATCAATGTAAAACAATAATGGAAAATGAAATGGTTTTCTACCTGCTGGTGTCTGTAGTTTCCCAACTAACGATGGAGTTTCTTCTTCTCCAACCTTAGAGGAAGAATCTGAACGTAATTTCTGAACCATTCGTTTTCGGGATACTATTTTGGGAAATTCAAAATCAGTGACTGAAATGAGGACGACTGAAAACGGATCATTTGATATATTTTGTAACGAATTAGCCCGAATCCTGGCTTCAGCAATGGAGGTACAGTATACGACTTTAACCACATCCTTTGTGTCAGTGTACAAGATCACAACAGGAAGTTCTTCATCTTTAAAGGATCTGAAATTATCCTCATAATATTTTTTTAAATCATTGTATTTTCTAAGTACGAGTTTTTTGAAACGTTTCCACGTGAATTCCTCTTGAAGTGTTGGACCGGCTTGCTCGTTGAAACTTACGTTTGATTCCATGCAATTGATTGGATTTTCGAGATCTTCATATTCTTGGCAGTCTGTTGTGTCTTTTTCATCAAACTCATACACGCCGAAATCTTTGAGAAGTGGTGAACTGTGTGCTTCGATATCCTCATCACTCAAGGACGTACAATGATCACACTTCTCTAGCTTACAATCGTTCTGGTGATCTTGCAACTTGGTAAGAATTAATTGTAAAAATTTGTCCGTGAATTTCACAAGAGACTGACACTCGATGGGTTCAATTCTTGTCTCAGCACAAGTGATGTGCACGAACGTTTGGGTTTCAGTCATGCTCAAGTCATGGTTTTTCACCTCAGTCGACAATATATGCTTGAGACAACCAGCATCCACATGGAATTCATCTAATAATATTTGAAAGTCGCCGTTGTGTGGAATGTGGTGCAGTAAGTGGTACTGATATCTCACTTGCTGAAGTAATAAGCCTGCACATCTCATTCCCAGTCCTTCATTCTTCTCGAGAAATAAATCGTTAACGGTGAAACCTCTGCTTTGATTGCTCTCTGACTCTGACAGAATATAGTCGATTTGGTTTATCGTGTCTACGAGGTAACTACGATTTTTAAAACATGCTTGAAATGCGCTAAAATACTCACTATCACTTTGTATTCGATAAGACATTGTGTTTCTTAAGAGTACTTAACCAAGCAACAAACAAACAAACGAACCACGGAAGTTGCCTGCAATACGGATAGTGTTCCCTTGAAGAAAGGGTAGTCAGTACGGGCAGTCAACCGTATTATGATGAGTCAAAGGTCGAAATCTCCGGAAGTGAACATTTATGAATTAAAAGCTGATATTTCTCGAGTTTTGTTTTATAGTTTTTTGTAAATTCGTGTTAAAATTTTTCTAAGGAATCTGTTAAGGTTATAGCAGAAAATTAGCAGTGAATAATGACCTCATCTGACTTAGTGGTCAGAAGACAAATTCCTCCACGTCGATCACCATTTCTTGGAAGGCTTATTGAAATTTCCAAGTAAAAGGAGTGGGTTGTGGGTGTCAGGTTTCATTTAGTTTTGCATTTTAATGCTGTTTGCTAAACTAATGCTTGGCTCATTGCTGTCGCTGTATCTCCAGACAATGAATCTCTCCAGCAAGGCTTTAGACATCTTGTTAGTGGTGAGTTTCAGAAGTGATCACATAATGTACAGATAAATTGTAAAGTCCACTAGATGAGGTCGTCCATGTGATCTTAACTTCTTTAAATTATAGGGCAGTTTTACAACTTGTGTGCGTGTTTAAGCTTCTCTATTGGCTTTGTGAAACTCTTCCAAATTTCATGCATGGTAGCGAGCTAGCTAAGCTTCCTTAACAATAGTATATTTGAAGTTGTCTTTTATTCAGTTCTCGTAGTCAGTTTGTAATACAGAATATAAAAACTTGGTAATCTACATCATGAAGATTTCATTTTTCGTGATTTCATCTGTCGCAAGCGCCAAGCAGTAGCGTGCATGGCATTTTCTATCGTACAAGGTGGAAAATCATAAAATATTTAAGTACATATGCAAGAGAAGGAAAGAGTGTAAAATATGCGTAATTTCATGCCAACGTTTTCGTTTAGCCACTTGTGTCACTTGTTTAAAATATGGCGACAGCAGGAACGAGGTGGCAAACGGAAAAATTTGGTTTCAAAAATGGACCAGAGTGGTATCGAGGAAGACTGCGTACGATCACAAGCGATAAAGGACTACTCATCAAACCTTTCAACAATCTTCCTGATGGCTATGACACAACGAAACAAGTGTTCTTGCATCATGATAAAATATCTAACTACATTTTACCTCCTAAAGAAGGTGATATCATGGAATTTTTACTCGGTGATCGAGACAAAACAAAACCTATAGCATATCAAGCAAGAATTTCCCAGTATTCCCCGAGGTCATACGATGAGATAGTTCAGTATATTAAAAGGTTAATCATGGATATGAATTCCGATATTTGCAAGAAAGTGCTTGTTGAAATACTACCAAATATAGCTACTTGGGATTTTCTTGCTTCACCTGTCTTTATTGCGCAGACAGGTAGGTAGTCGCACTGATTGTTCTCATAATAATTTAGATATGGCTTCTATTGCCATTAAAATTATTAATAATTATGCATGTAAATTTAACTTCCAGTCACCACTAAATCTGCATGATGCAATTTTTTATAGAAATTGATAACAAACAACGAGCAAAAACGTGAATGCATGTTTTGTGTGAAAAAACGCATGCAAGATCTCTCTGACACTCGATCTTCCTCCGATACAGAATTTTAATGACTGTCTTTATCTGCTGAGATTATCAGCTGGGTTTCATCATTTTTATTTCTCTCTTTCCTTGCAAATACATGCACTACCAATCAGACAGATACGCACACATTTAAATAAAACGAATGACTTATTGTATTTATTTGTTTTTCTTTTGCAGATGAGTTTGAAAGAATGAACTACGCTGATACTTTCTTGCGCTTGCTTAACCTAGCTCTACGTCATGGGAAAGATCTTAAAGCATATCTTGAACATATGATAAAAACTGTAATACAAGGAAAGTTGTTTCGAAGTACAAGCGACTATTCCCTTGTCGCCATTATCAAGAAGTGTCGTTACAGTGCCAACCAGTGTGACAAATTTTACTCTGATGACTGGAAACACTCGTTTGCTGCCGAGCCTGTACGGATGTTCTGTCGAGCTGTAATATTGCAGGTATATCAAACATGTTTGGAGAAAGCCTGAAGTTATGTTCAATTAACAATTAGATTACGAGCTCGAGATTTCTATTCGGTGATAGTTGATGAGGGTGAAGCCCGAATCAACTATCACCGCATAGAAATCGAGAGCGAGTAATCTAATTGTTTTAGTAGAATCAGAGGTCAAACATGGAATATTCAACAAAAAATTTGATTTTTAAGCAATTTTTTTAAAAGAAATCTCTATAGGAGGATGATTGTTTCGCTACTCGCTATCTAATGATGAATAGATAGCGAGTAGAGTAACCAATCAAATTACAGCATTTGCAATAGAATACTAGTATGATTCTACTAACTAAAGTTATGATACGCCTGTTCACGTTTCTTAATTTTCTTAATTTGGTTCTTATTTCGTCGTAATTAGGAGAGATAGTTCGAGAAGGGGTAAGGGGTTACAAAACACGAGGATTGATACGAATAACACAAAACAAACTCCGAAAATTTCTCAACATCCCCCAAAAAAGCACTGAATCCTTTTAGATTAAGTCCAATTATAAAAAATAAGAGAGCTTAGCCACGATACAATAATCACAATAATGAATAAATGTTGGTATTCGCCATGTGCATTCTAATACAGTTTTGGCCGAGATATTTTGGTTTAAAAATTATTTTTGGAATGCATTAAATATACCGTGAAAGGCTGATTTCATTTTCATGTGATAGCAAACTCCATGGTATACAGGTAATGTAAATATGCGATATCTTTCGGATCAATTTCCTGCTGACTGATGAGTAAAATTTGGTGGATGGACTTAGACCCTTGTTCTGACTGTATCCGTTTTTTCTTGAGGCTAATTATTTTTAAAATCTTTTTAAGGCGCAAGCCTGCAACCTGGATTCCCAGATGATGGGAAATTTCTTTGAGAGCATGCATGCTCACATGGACAAGCATTGCATTCTTGTATCTTGTGTCGGTTACAAACATTTTCTACTTAGCTAGCGTAGTGTTTTTTTTAATAATTTTTGACACTTACAACTTATCTCAGTCAATGTACCATCCGCCTTTTTCACTTTTTGTTTATTAAATTAGATTAGCAACTTTATTTTACGAGGCTCAGGGTAACACATGACAGTATTATGGCCTATATGTATTATTATTAAAGAAATTTTGATTACCAGAGAAGGGATTTTAAAATGCTGTTGACCTCGCTAGGCACTGCATGTACAGCATATGCATGTATTTCTTTTTTTGAACTGCCAAATAGCGTAATGACTCTAAGAAAAAGGCAATAGTTCTGAGGATAACGTAAAGAAACGTGCTCAAGGCTGAATGAAATCATCACAACGTGTTGCACAAAATTATTAGTTGTTTTAATACTTTAGATATTAATACTTTAAACGTAGACGTATACGAAAATACAAAAACAAAAACCAAAAAAAGTAATTGCAAAATAAATTATCAATCGTGGAACTGTAAGCATTTTTTTTCTGTAGGTTCCTTCTGTCGCTCGTAATCTGTTGCCTATTGTCACTGCTATGAGTGAAAAAACACCGAACCCACAAACCAATTTCCTATGCGATATCATTTCCCTTACAATGACTGGCGAAAACATATCGGGCGGTGATGGTTGGAGAAAGATGCCTCTGATACCTACTCATCGGGAGTTGACTGAGGATTTTCTTGAAAAAGACAAGAATCTCTCCCCTGTGAATATTAAGAGCGGATACGAAAGCTCAGATGAATACATGAATACCTACTTCAGACTGCTGCGCGCTGAGACCTTCTCGGCAATACAGCACGGTATTAAAGACCTCAAGACTGGTAAACTGGATAGTCGTGATATGAATGTGTACCACAATGTTCGTTTATTTGGTATTGAAGTCAAGCATGGTCGCTTTTCCCTCGCAATTCAATTCACTTCAGCTAAACATGTCAAGAAATGGGAGGCATCACCACAGCTCATGTTTGGTAACTTAGTGTGTATTTCTATGAACCGAAAGTTTGATGATGTCATATGGGGGACCATCTCCAACAGAGACACCGACATACTGAATGAAAATCAAGTGATTATGGTCGAGGTCATTGATAAGAAATTCAAGAGTATGAGTAAAATTATGAATTCACTGCAAGCAAATGCAGGTATAATACGTTTTTATTTTGGTTGTTAATATTAAACATTCCACTTTTGAATATTTGTCTCTAGCAAAAAGTTCTATTTAGTCATTTGCTATAACAGGTATGGTCTCGAAATATGATCTCGAAATATTATAGGATTTTCTGTTCCATGAAAAAACTTGCACGTGGACCGCCATGGCGGTTGGCCACGAAATTTTACGCTCCCACAATTTAGTACTAATTTTGTACATTTACTTAATTCTGGGCGGCATAACATTCAAATATGGAAGAATAAATCCAACAATATCAAATCTGGTTATTACTTTCATCTCTAAAGAACTAGCGAGTCAACAAACGTTGTTCAACGAAATTTGCCGCAAAAGAAAGTGATGAAAACCGTTAGCAATCGCAAATTTATTACTTGTTGGAATGAGAATTTTCTTGAATGCAGCGATAACAGTTATATTAATAGGTTTGTCTGGTGATGTAATCCTGGCCCACAATTTGATATCAAGGAGTCTCGTACAAGAGGACTAAAGGTATATGTCATCTTAATGCAAGAAATTTGCTGCCAAAAATTGATACTCTTTGCTTACTGATTAACAGGAACCCATTTGAAGTTATTGCTATATCAAAAACTTGGCTAAAGCCCACAGTTACGGATGCTGAGATGAATATTACTAACTACTCAATTACTCGGCAAGATCATATTGATAAAATAGGCGGGAGAACTGCGACGTGAGAAAATGCTGAAATGATATTATTGGGTGATTTTCATGTCGATTACATGCGATCAACGGCCAAGTCACGTCTGCCAACTCCCGCGCGTACGTTCTCGTTTGAACAGCTCATCACGTCGGCAACTAGAATTTCGGGTACTAATAAATCAATTATCGATCTTATATTTGTTAACAACATTCACCGTATAACTTAGTTGCAAGTGAAGTAACTCCTTTAGATATTAGTGATCATTCGCCAATAATTTTGTGTGATAAAAGCTGGTATTGCAAAATCAGGCGGAAATCACCACGACATTAGCTACCGCTGTTACAAGCATTACATGCGCGCACCACTATGTGGCGGTTAGTCGCAAACTTCATAGCCTGTTCACATACCTAACTTTAAAAGAGTAAGGTCTGTTAAGACTTGAAGGATTACTTGTCCTGGCAAGGAGAAGAATGCTAACTATATTCTAGGTAGGTTTACATTGCAAATATCAGCGTTTGACTGTTTTCTGATAGCCAATGAGATTACAAATTCGTATTCTGAAATCTGTTTGCAACGTCGTGAAAAGCGGCAAGAGCGAATCCTGCATCATCCAATGCAAAAATTGAACAAATATGCAGACGTTTTTCGTATTTTTGTTCGTTTTACAAACTTGTTTCACAAGTTAAAATATATTGAGTATATAAAAAAAATATCGTAGATTTTATTTCTGTTATTATTTTAGCGTAGTTGTAAAGATATGCGAAGTATGTTCGGATTATTTACAGGTCTAGGTATCGTTAGTTTGTGTCAAGTTGCCCACCTTAGGGTAATTATAATTATGCATACGTCACATCGATAAAAACAAAACAAAACACCGCGTTCCTGGGCTGCCTATGGTTTGCTTCTAGTGCAATTTATCGTAGAGATATTTCACAGAAAAAAATGGAAATTGAAAATTTTCTTGATGTATTATATTATAATGTTGCATAAATTAATTCTTCAAAACTTGACATTTAATTTATGCATGGACAAGAAATCTTTCAAGTATTCACAGACCTTAATCATTCTGATTTAGGTCTGTGCACAGGCTACAAACTTCAGGGAGCGCGAAAAATTTTAATTTTTGTGTACATAAAAGTGTTGTGCTGTGCAATATTTGACATAAAATTGAAGAAAACGACAAGAGTTACTAACTGGCAAGAACTGTATGTGTGCTCAGACAATCTAAAGGTTAAAATCTTTACAAACGGTTCTAAGCGTCAACGAAAATTCAAACAGCAACGGTTAGCAAATTCAACAAAACTACTTCTTGGACTTCGACTCTTGCTTTACGTCTTGTACTCAGTGTTTCTTATCAAACTATCTGGAGATGTTGAAATTAATCCTGGACCCCAAAGTAATACAAGCCAGAATTTACAAAGAAAAAAACCGCAAAATGTGCATCAATCAATGTGAGAAGCTTGACAAGCACAAATCAACGAACGGAGAAATTTCTAGTAATCTTCAAGGCTTTCAAAACTTTGTTTATACTGAAGACATTGACAACATTTTCGCGAATGAGACGTGGCTTTCAAACAGCGTGGGTAATGTTGAAATACCACATTCAGAATATGCGATATCCAGAAATGATCGAAAAGGCCGTGGTGGTGGTGTAATGTTGGGTATTAGAACGGGTATATTTAAATCAGTTCGTGAAATTGAACATGACTATGATTTGGAAGTTATTCTGGTGCAATTAACAACGGTTTCAAACGGGGAAATACTTATTTGTTCCTGTTATCGTCCGCCAAACGCGGGGAAAATTTGGATGGAAACTTTTGAAAGCTTCTTGAATGATGTTTGCTCACGTCAGTCGAAAGTTGTTCTCGCAGGCGACTTCAACTTAGCACGCGCGTGCTGGAACTCGCACGAAAACTCCACCGGCGCAAACGAAAGAACATTTATTAGAATATTGGACGACTATTTCTTAGATCAAATGAACAACTATGCGACTCGGGGTAACAATATCCTTGATCTCGTTATTACCAGCATCCCGAACAAAGTATATGTTTGCGAAATTCTAAAGCCATCAGAAGCAGAAATCTCAACGGATCATACTCAACGGATCATAATGCAATCATCTTTGATTTAAAGACAGAAAGTATTCCATTATCAAGAGTTACGAGGACTGTTTTTGATTACGGTCGGGCTGACTTTAAAGGACTACATGCACGCCTACAAACTCTCAAGATAGAGCAAAAAATCACCGATGACAGCGATATTAACAACGATTGGTCAGAATGGAAAAATGCATTCCTTGGGGCGGTAAATGACATTGTGCCCACGAAACGTGTGAAAGGACGAAAATCACTTCCTTGGGTTACCAATACAATCCTTTATTTAATCAAGAAAAAAATACCTTGAGAAAGAGAATTAAGAAATCCACGTTTCAAAGTAAACATTTCATTACCAAATTCAAAGACCTACGTTCTAAAATAAAATGTATGTTACGTGACAATCGCCTTGAATATGTGAACAGAATATGTGCATCTCAAGAAACCAACCCAAAGCGCTTTTGGCCCTACTTTAAATTGAAATCTAAAGCCTCAAATGTTCCAGGTAAAGTTTCAATGAGGATTAACGAGACTGAAAGAACTTATTTCGATGGCAACACTAACATAGTGAATGCGTCTAATAAGTATTTTGCGTCCATCTTCACGAAGGACGAGGACAGTAGTGTTGAGGAACGTGATCCGTCGCAAGACGATGTTTGCGTAATTGACAATGTAACTTTATTGGAGGAAGAAATCGCAGCTGTAATACACAATCTAGACAGCAACAAAGCGCAGAGACCTGACGGTATTCCAGTCCGCTCACTGAAGGAAACAGCTATGCAGATCGCACCATCACTTCGAGTTCTTTTCAACAAATCTTTAAATATTGGAGCGCTACCTGACGAATAAAAACTTGCGAACGTCGTTCCTGTACACAAACATGGCGAAAAATCTTATGTTGAACACTACCGACCCATCTCCTTGTTATCAATCATTTCTAAAGTTCTCGAGCGCTGTGTTTTTAACAACACCAAATATTACGTTTATGAACAAATAAATCATTGTCAAAATGGTTTTATGCCGGGAAAATCGTGCATAACCCAACTTGTTGAAATTCTAGAACGTATAGGTCGTGAACTAGATCGTGGTAAGCAGATTGATGTATTATACTTGGATATGTCAAAAGCCTTTGACAAAGTAACTCACGCTGAACTGCTTCACCGTCTTCGTCAGTTTGGGTTTGGAGGAAACATTCAAATGGTTCAGATCTTATCTCTTCAACAGACGTCAGCGGACAACAATCTTTGGAACAACAACGAAATCTCTCCCAGTAACATCAGGAGTACCCCAAGGGTCAATTCTTGGGCCGTTACTGTTCCTACTCTACGAAGATCATCTATCGAAAGCCGTGCGTTCTTCAAACATTGCCACCTTTGGTGATGATACAAAAATCTTTAAAACAATCAACTCAGACTCCGATGCACTTGCTTTGCAAACAGATCTTACCAACTTCGAAGAAAGCTCCGAAAATGTCAACTTGAAATTAAATGCGAGAAAGAATAAAGTGTTGAGAGTCACCGTAAGCACAACCACAACAAAGTCGTCTATCCGTACAAACTTATTTCAGTTATTTGCGAAACCATCCTGACTAGCACAGACTGTGAGCGAGGTCTTGGCGTCCTTACTTTACCTGATCTAACTTGGTCCAAGCACATCGACCATCAGTGCCACAAAGCTAACAAGATCCTGGGATACATACGACGATCGACACTCGACATAAAAAGGGTCACAGTCCGTCGCACACTTTACTTGTCCCTGGTTCGCGCGCAGTTGTTTTATGGATCCCAAATCTGGACACCACAAACCATCACCGCAATTCAACAGACAGAACGACTTCAACGACGGGCAACTAAGTTTATACTTAATCAACTTTTCGGTGTAACACCATCTACAAGGAGAGACTTTTACAACTCAACCTAATCCCACTAAGTAACTGGCATGAATGTTTGGATATGACATTCTTCTATAAACTAATCCACGGAATCATCTCCATTGACAATACTTTATTACCATCACCAGTCAGCAACAGGAGAGCAATTAGATCATCTAATCCAACTCACTTATCCTTCCTAACAACACTATGCAAGACTACCTACCACCTATCAAAAGTCGTTTCTGAACAGATCAACAAGGCTGTGGAACTCGCTACCAAAAGATCTAACCGCCAATAACGTCAGCCTAAATGGGTTTAAATATGGACTTGCTAGATACTATAGATCAGCATTAAATGATGTGTATGATGCGAATGATCCACGAACATGGAAGTCTATAGTTTGTGCTGTAGCATGTCTCGTAACCTGTTATGTAAAATTACGTGTTGTTATTAGTTGTATCTTTTAGTATATCTATTTGTAAAAGGGCCGCTATAGCTAACTGGCGAAAACTGTTGCGTGCACCTTGTCATGTATTTTTTGTTATTGATTGTATTTGTGGTGTACGTATAGTGTATGTTTAGACGCCAAAGGAATATATTTATATATGTATAAAACTGACTTTATTAATCGCAATCTAGAAAAGGTCGATCGGTCGTTCTTAGACTCTATTTCTGACGTTAATGACACCGTAAACACCTGGTGCAAAAACTTATTGGAGACAGCGGAAAAACACGCTCAGCTATTAACAGCAGACGGGTTAAATGCATGAATAAGCCCCGGTGGATCACATTTGAACTAACCGAGTTAATGCGGAAACGTGACTATCATCAAAACAAGCTCATAAAACGAATTCCGAATATCACTGGTCTAAATTTCGGGAACTTAGAAATCTTGCAAACAAGCATATCAAACTTGGTAAATCTGAATACTATCATGCCGTTAATGCGGACAAAGATAATCCATCTAGTCTGTGGAAAACATTAAATGAGCTTACATGAAGTACACTATCACGGCAAAACCCATCCTGTATAATCTCAGAAGGTGAACCAGTAACGCACGAAAAATCGATTGGTGCAAAATTAGCCAATATAATTAAGCATACGATTTGCAACGCTCTTTAATCTTTCCTATACCTTTGAGTTCATAGAAATAGACGAATCAGCCATTCTCTGAGAGCTCGCAGCTCTTAAAACAAACAAAGCCACGACACTGGACCAAATAACATGCTTAAAGACTCTGCTTCCTCAATTGTATCAAGTCTTACCAAGATTTCTAATGCGTCTTTATTTTCGCAAACATTTCCAGATATCTGGAAAAAGGGAAAGATTGTTCTCCTCTGTAAATTAAACGATCCATCGTCTCCCAATAACTATAGACTTATAACTATTAGGCTAGTAGCCTAGCAGGCTAGACTTTTAAAATCTAATCCACAAAATGTGCATATAAGGAGAACCACAAACATCGCAAGTATCGATCTTCGTTTCAGAGTAGCAATGGCAAACGTAAAAAGTACATATGTAAAACGTAAAATATATAGCTTATACGGGATAAAATTAAGTTAAACTTGACCGACCAGCAGCAACACGTCCGTCCGCCTTCGTGATCGGTATATAATAATCTTCGTGATCGGTAATAATAAAAATAATGGAAACTTTTTATTAGTTATTTACGATATACTATATAATACATTGATAAGCTCACTTAAAAAAAGGGTAGCTTATCGATGTTGACTTGAATTGAATTCTAACAAAAATATATGTATACACGCGATAAAAGTTTTTAATTAGGTCAAATGCCTAAAGGTCCCGGAGTGTCCCAGTGTTTGTTTCGTCTACAAAATATATAATAAGATGTGCGAATACAGGTGGCAATTATCTTCTTTTTCACGTATTTCATACGTTGTTCGTCGTACTTCAGATCATGGAGCATATCAAATAATGATTTCGTCGATTCAGCAAAAACTCCCAGAGAGCTTATAGATACATTTATAATAATAATAATAATAATAATAATAATAATAATAATAATAATAATAATAATAATAATAATAATAATAATAATAATAATAATAATAATAATAATAATAATAATAATAATAATAATAATAATAATAATAATAATAATAATAATAATAATAATAATAATAATAATAATAATAATAATAATTGAAAACTCGATAAGATATGTACATATTTTTAAAAAGGTATCTTTAGTTAGTCCATACTATTAAAATTGTCTGATTCATTGTCAACTTTATCATTTTGTCATTTATGTTAAAAATATTAAAAAAAAAACACACACACACATCCTTAGAAATTCTTAGAATCAAAGGATAGCATCTAAAGTATTCTTGCCACTTCTGTCTCTATCTCAATGTCAATTTCCTTCATATTACATTATCACAATTTCCTTCTCAGCATTTCGTCAAAATTTTCCGCTGATCGACTGAAAACTCCAAGTGTACTCCAGGACAAGTTAATAAACTTGACTTTATCATAATTTGTTTTCTGCTCTTCAATTAAATCAAGGTACTTTTGGCGTTTGCGATTGGCGTTGACTTGTAGATTGGATTCAAATCTGACAGTGAGCTCGAGAATGTATAGGCATTCGTTCTCAATCGCTAGAAGTAGGTCAGGTCGTAAATTGTCACCGGTGAGAACAGATGGGTTCACAAAGCCAGGTATGTCAACGTAAAGTCTGGAATTTTGCACAGCAGTAAGAGTGGATGCGAGGAAATTTAAAACAGAATCGTGTCGCCATGTGAAGCGGCCTTCATTTAAGTATGTCTCACATCCAGCAACGATATGAAGCAGCGTTTCGGATGAAGAACAAAAAGAGCAATCAGATGTCGATGATAGTCCCCATTTTGATAGGTTTTTTCTTGTCGGAAGTGTGTTATTGATATACCGGATAGTGAAGTTGAAGATGTTTTTCGGAAGTTTGCTTTGAACGGATGACCATAAGAAGTTGAATGTGGATGTGGAATTATTAAGGATACTGGAAAAGAAAGAGCCTTGCGAAATGAGTTGGTTTTGGAGTCTCTCTTCATTCTCTTTTCTAACCGCCTTAAGAACATCTTTTGTGTCGTTGTAACTGTCATACTGTATGTTCTTGTTGGTGCTAGTGACCGCCCATAAATTGTTTATATCTACGTTCAGGATCTTAGAGCTACCTGAGAAACAGTTTGACGTTGGATAAATTTTGTCGGTGGGAGAATAATATTCAGACCAAATTTATTTTGTGGAAGTAACACGTTGCTAAGGGTTACAGAGACAGGAAGTTATAGCAATTTTCGAAAATATTTGGACGCAATACCGTCTAACGTTTCGCAGATCCATGTCTTAGATATATCAGAAACAGTAAAATTCCAGGATATTTTTGACAGCAAATAACGACTGTATAAAAGAATTTTGTTTTTCGGGTGCAAGGGTAGCTCATCAATTTTGTTCATGATGTCATTAAACATTTTAACTAATTCTGACTTGTGTTCCTCGTAATATTACATACATATTGTAATCAAAATAGCGACCTAAGTAACGGAAGGATTTGCCCATTTCGATTCTGGGTACAAGATGGTTATTCACGAAAAGCTTGGGCAAATACTGAATGGATTTCGTTAATTGTTTTTTAATGCCAAATGTTGAACATTTGTCAACGCGTATAATCATATTAGCCCATTGACACCAGATTGTAAAGCGATTAAGGAGCATTTGATTTTCTTTCTCTTGGCTACTGATGACAGCAGAGTCGTCTGCAAACTGGAACCAATGGATAGAATTGCATGGAATGCCAATTTCGCTTAATTTCCAAAATCCGAGCTGACGGTATTTTTCAGATTTTATATGTTGTATGAAAGTATTGAATGCCATGTTGAATAATAGAGGACTAAGACAATCGCCTTGAAGAACGCCACGACCGACTGCAATAAAGGGGGTGTTAAACTGTTCAGTTAAGATGGAAGTTTGGAAATTAGTGTAAAGACTGCCGATAAGGTTCTTTATGTGATTAGGAACGTGATGATATTCAAGGACTTCGTGTATAAGATTATGATGGACTTCGCCAAATGCATGTTTAAGATCGAGTAATGTAATAACAATAGATCGTTGCTTGGTGCGTGCTGTGTTAATCATATGTGCCATCTGAGCAGTATGCTCTAGTGTTCCTGAAAGTTTCGGAGTGAAACCTTTCTGGATGTTTTGTTCGATGTAATTATTGTTTAAATGGTATTCAAATGTTTTATTACGAAGACATGATGTGAAGACTTTAAGTGGGATGGATTTAAGAGTGATTGGACGAAAATTTGCTGGGTCGTTTGTTTCTCCTTTCTTGTGAATCAGTATTGTACATGCTTTTTTCCATTCAGATGGGACAACACCGTACGACCAGGTTGCATGGATTATTTTGGTCAAGTAGGAACGTAAATACGGACAGCGTTTAAAAGAGATTATAGATATCTGGTCAAGTGGACATGGTGAGCCAGACGGTTTCATTTTACGGATGACGTTTGTAATCTCTTGATAGGTCGGGGGGTCAAGATTGAAAGGCTTTTGAGGAGAAGCAAATTTTGGAATCCAACTTGGGATGCTAAATGTTTTACTTGGGTAAATCGAGGTGAATATTTTAGCAAAATAGGATGTACATTGTGTCAGATTAAATGATGGAAGTGAGCTAGTATTCTTTTGGAAAATGTTTTTAACGTAACCCCAAAAGTTTTTACTAATTTGGCGATCATGATCAATTTCCGCAGAATCGTTGTTATTAGTGTTACGTTGATCAGTATTATTGGACTTGTCAAGGAGATTGGGCAGTTTCTTCGCGACAAATTTGATTTCTAATTCGTCTCCGTTTTCCAGTTTTAATTTCTTTAAAGCTTTTTTCAAATCCTTTGGTGAAAATGTTTGGTATTTTTTGTCAAATTCTACACTGTTATTATTGTCAACATATCCAAAATTCTCACCAAAGTAATTGTAGACGACTGTTACCATGGTATTGATGTTGTTATTAAGATCGTCCGGTGTTATTGGATGATTTGAAAAAGTTAGCTTAAAAAAGTCGTTAGCAGTTGACCATTGTAATGGCGATTTGGGTAGTTTAATTCCTCTTTTTAAATCAGGGAAGTTTTCTTGGATGTTTAAAGTTGATATGTCAGGGTTAACTGGATCTATGTTATCCTCATGATTGTCGTTGTTCAATGCTTCTGTCATTTGTTGTTGTAGTTCTTCTTTAAGGTCGTCAATGACTTTACAACTTCGCTGGTGCATTTTGAGACCGCGAGCTCCTTTGCAGACTTTACCACAGCAACATTTGATTGCTTTGCAAGACTTCACAGGTAGACGCATTTGTGTAGGCATTTCCATGACAGGATTTACATTTACAGTGGATTCTCGTTCGTTTCCAACTTTACTTTTACACCGCCACGTACTGGAGTTTATTTCTTGGATGCAGATGAGTTTTATCGATATCAGACATCAGTTCCTCTACGACAGACATTAATTCAGATTTATGCATGTTGTCAGTCATATCAAAGTCAAAGAATCTACCAAGATATTTAAACGATTTCCCAATTCCAATTATAGGTGTATGATGATGGTTAATGAAGGGTTTCGGTAAATATTGGACAGATTTAGTCAATAGTTTCTTGATTCCAAAGGTACTGCACGTTTCCACTCGTATTAACATGTTTGACCATTGGCACCAGATAGTAAAGCGGTTTAATAGATGCTGGTTTTCCGACTCTTGCCCAGTGATGACAGCTGCATCGTCAGCAAATTGAAACCAGTGAATTGGATTAAGGAAGTTTAATGTAAAACCAAATTGACGGTATTTATCGACCTTGATGTGTTGGAAAAAGGTATTAAAGCACATGTTAAACAATAAAGGGCTGAGACAATCGCCTTGCAGTACGCCACGTCCAACAGTAATGAACGGAGTACGGAAATCAGATGTTATGACAGATGTCTTGAAGTTGGTATACAAACTTTTTACAATACCTTTAATATGATTTGGGACGTGATGATATTCAAGTACAGATTGGATTAAGTTATGATGCACTTCGCCAAATGCGTTTTTCAGGTCAAGGAGAGTGATTACAAGAGAACGTTGCTTGATCCTAGCTTTGTTTATAATATTGGCCATTGATGCGGTATGCTCTAAAGTACCTGAAAGATTGGGTGTGAAACCTTTCTGTATATGATGTTCGATATAGTTATTTGCGTAGAGAAATGAATAGATTGAGTTGCGGAGACATGATGTAAATATCTTTAAAGGGATTGATTCCAGGGTAATTGGTCGGAAATTAGAGGGGTCATTCGCTTCGCCTTTTTTATGAATTAGGATGGTGCACGCTTTTTTCCATTCAGTAGGCACAACACCGGACAACCAGGCAGCGCGTATAAGTTCTGTGACATAGGTTCTAAGGTAAGGACAGCGTTTAAAGCTTATTATTGAGAGCTGATCGAGAGGGCAAGGAGAGCCAGATGCTTTCATCTTACGTATTGTACTAATGTTTTTCTAAAATAATCGGTGCAATCTTGCATGCTGAAGGATGGTAGTACAGTCCGCTTACTTGCAAGAACGTTCTTAACATAACCCCAGAAGTTACGCTCAAAATATTTATCATGATTGAATGACTGATCTTGTTGAGTGTCTGTTTGAGTATTATTACTGTTGCGCAATTTATCTCGCAATACACGCGAAACATATTTTATTTCTGTAATATCAGAGTTGGTCGATAATTTCAAACATTTTAACGCTTTCTTTAAGTCCTTCACTGTATGATCTTTGTATTTATTCTATAAATTTTTATCCGGAATGGTTTCGATGTGTCCAGAGTTACGCGCAAAATAGTCATATATTGTGTTATTTAATACTTGTATACTTGCGTCCAATTCTTGCGATTTGATTGGCCCATTTAAAGGTAGAGTAGATTCAAAATATTCGTTTGCCGTTGACCATTCAGACTCACGCTTCGGCAATTTAATTCCTTTCTTAATTTCTGGAGTTGTTTCATTTTCAGCAGAAGATAGATTTGCTGTAAGCTCATCACCCGTAAGATCTAGATCTTCTTGTGTGTTATTCTCAGCAACCTGCTCTTCAAGATCTGCACACAGTTCGTTGTTGAGTCCATTTATCACGCGACAACTTCGCTGGTGCATCTTTAGTCCCCGAGTCCCCTTACAAATCTTTCCACAGCAACATTTAACAACAGAGTGATTAGAAATAACAACTGTAGGTGAATTTGCTGCCGGTAAATCTCTCGTTGTTTGATCATGAGAGCTAGGCTGCTCTGCTTGATGAACACGCTGTTTACAACGCCATGAGTGTCTGCCAAGGGTGGTAAAATCTTTGCCACAGAAAGAACAGACGGCGCATAGGAGAAACATTGCCATAAAACTTGAACGAATCATCATTAAGCACCTCTATACACAATATTTCACATATAAAAATGTGATTCATGCACGAAACTTCCAATAAAACTGCAGACATGTACAGAGCACGTCTAAGCGGCTCAGCTCGATGTAATAATACAATAATAATAATAATAATAATAATAATCGATGTAATAATAATAATAATAATAATAATAATAATAATAATAATAATAATAATAATAATAATAATAATAATAATAATAATAATAATAATAATAATAATAATAATAATAATAATAATAATAATAACAAACACCAGCAGAGCACTTCAGAGAACAAATGTAGCGAGGCAATACCAAGTTGCCTCAAATGAGGAGGCTCACGAAAGACACCACTCATCAACATATACAGATGACGAAGAGTTGAAGTTTGAAAGCCTCACAGAGAAGAGAATGCAAAGTGAAATACCACTGGGGTTTGATAAGGATGATCACGATTGGTTGAAGTGCAACACTGACCCGAGAAAAACAGCATCGATATTTACACTGCAGGAACAGATGATTGAAACAAAAGCATTGAAGAAATTGAGAGGACTAGCGGACGAGGACAAGTGTAGATTGTGTGGAGCATTTATAGAAATAGTTCAACATCTGTTAGCAGGATGCAAAAAGTTGGCAGGATCAGAGTATGTAAGAAGACATGATAGCGCATTAAAAGTACTGGCAGTACATTGGGCAATTGATGATAAACTGTTGCCAGAAGGAACGAAATGGTACACAGAAATATGGGAAAAAGTGGTTGAAAACAATGGGAAAAAGCTATATTGGGATTGGGAACATCGGATGAGGACGAGTTGCACCGCAAGAAGGCTTGAAGAGAGAATAGACAAAAAGATTATAATAGATATGGCATGTCGAAATGAATCGAAGAGAAGATGAGAAAGTACCAGCAGCTCTGCTATGAAATACGGGAAAGACGGGACGGAAATAAAGTGAAAATCATACCAGTGGTTACAGGTTGTCTGGGAGGAGGAATGAAAAGACTGGAGGATGATGTGAAAGATGGATCTTGCAATGGATATGTACAGAAATGCAAAAGACTGTTATGGGAAAGCGAAACAATTATGAGAAAAATACTATTTGGACTATTGATATGAGGTGTCTGTACATAATAGCTGACAAATGTTGGCAGCTATTGTAGTAAGAAGAATACTGGCCAATGTTACAGTATTGTATTGTATTGTTGGTTAATTAGAGAAATAATAATAATTTGGGGCAACACTGCTCAAACGACCGCATTACTGTATGCTATTTATTTGTTCTTGTTACATTTAATATCCATGATTGTATGTATTTCTGGATGATTTAAACTCAGAGCTTGAAAAAATAAAAGAGGGGGAAGGGTACAAGTTAGGCAATGTCAATGTCCATAGCTGCTGGTGCTAACATTACAATACATTTTTCAGGTTCAGCTGTGATGGTCGAATCCCCTACGTACTATCACGCACTCGACCCAGTTCTGCAAAGTTTAAAACGATTTAACATGGAAAACTTTCCATTGCAAGACGATATCATTCATGCTTTACCATCTCCTACTCAAGAATTGCCTGAATATCTCAGTGAAGCGCAATCGTTGGACGCGTCCATTGTTTCAAGGTTACATCACCTACGTTATCCAGGTAACTATTATTCCAAGAATCAAATGAATGTAAAAGACTTTCTGGAAACCTTAAAGTCAAATTCAATGAAAACACCTCTAGAAGCAAGCCAATGCGAAGCTCTCACACACGCTCTTGAGAATAAGCTGGCGATAATCCAAGGTATGACAGTACGTTGTTGAAGAATAGTGTCACCACTCAAACTGCGGCTACGCTTAATGAACTGGGGAACGTGAACGCGTAATAGTTGTTAGTTTTTAGACCGGTTTAATATGCATGACCACAGCTTGAGTGATGCCACTACTTCAGGTCGGTTTAGACTCTAATGCTCTCTTAGCGTAATAAAAATTACTCTTGGTAGGCCGCTAATTCGGCGAAATTTGTGATGAATATTATTTTTCTAATTAAGGAGTTATGACAGTTGACGCACTGCCAATACTCTACTTTTGCTGATGCAATCATTGCAATATACATTCAAACTTACAGTACATCAACCGCCCAAAACCGTGGCCATAACATAAAACTCATTTGAATTTTTTAACCATTGCTTTACATAATTTATGGATTTTGACAAGAAATGTGCAATAAATTGTTATATGTATTTATGTGTATAGGTCCTCCAGGTTGTGGGAAGACATTCATTGGAGTAAAAATTGTACAACTTTTGCTGTCCCTCATTCCGAAACTCAAGAAGCCAATATTATTGCTGACATACAAGAACCACGCCCTAGACGAGTTCCTAAAAGACATGTTGAAGTTTTGTCACAAAGATGATCTGGTTCGAGTTGGGGGAAGATCAAAAGAGCCAGAACTTGAGGAATGTAATTTACAATCAATCTTAAAATCTAGGTCGGCATCCAAACTGTTCTCAAAGGTATTGTCAGATGAGATTCGAGAAACAAGACAAAGTATGGAATATATAGAGAGAGAAATTAAACAAATGTCATTCTCTTTTAACTCAAAGAATTATCTAACAAAGTCCAGTTTAATTGATGAGGTTACAGATGAACAGTTACGTTCACTCGTCTTAGAAGTGCCATGGAGAGAATCTCATTCAGTTTACAAAGTCAACGGTAAAAACGTCGGCTTATCTTACATCACGAATGTTATAAACGACGTTTCCACACGATATGGCTCATTTAAGGAATGTCTTAAAATGATAACTATCTCGAGAAACCACGACCAAAACGCCGTATGTTGCTTTGATGTTTTCACAAGTGCTTTGAAAGCTTGGCTACCCGATAGGCAAGAGCTATGGCGGATGAAAGAGTTACAGAGGGCCTTTATTCGTCAGGATATTAAAACGGATTCAAGAAATCACGTAGCGGATGATAGTGATGGTAGTAGTGACGATGATAGCGAAGATGAAGATCGCGTGAATCAGTTGCTTGAAGCAAGAATGTTTTCAGACGATAGACAAGAAGAAAAAGAAAAGAAGAAGTCTGGCTTGGTATTTTTCCCATCTGACCAAAACTCGGACCAAAGAGATATTCTGATTGAAACATCAGACTATCCCGACAATTTAGAAGCTAGCCCAGCGATCCGAACAACTACAAATCTTTGGAAATTGGACAAAGTCAGAAGATGGCAATTCTTGTATTGTGTTTTAAAAGAAAGACTTTCGAGAATTGACGAAACGATTGACTACTCCCTCTTTCAGCTTCAACATTTAAAAAGCTGCAAGGAAGAATTAGAAATGACCAAGAAAATTGAAATCTTGTCGCGAAAAAAGATTATTGGGATGACTATAACTGGTGCATCTATTAACCATGATATACTTGATGCTATTGGTCCAAATATTGTGATCGTAGAAGAAGCCGCTGAAATCCTTGAGCCAAGCCTTCTCGCCGCACTGACGTCATCTACTGAGCATCTGATTCTCATAGGAGATCACAAGCAACTCCGACCACAAGTTGATACGTATGAACTGTGCAGAAACTTTTGGTTTGATGTTTCAATGATGGAAAGATTAATCGAATCCAAGTTCCCTTTCAAGTCCCTTAGAAAGCAAAACCGAATGCGTCCAGAATTTTCAGAGCTTCTTCGCGACATTTATCCTAACTTAGAAGATAATCATCAAGTGGTAAGCCAAAACGAGGCGCTTAAATGCATTGAAAAAAGTATGTTCTTTTGGAATCATGAAGATCCTGAAAAGAAAGATCGCACCTATACAAATATCAAAGAAGCAGAACGTATTGTAGCACTCGTTATATTCTTGCTTACTAATGGTTGTTGTCCTTCTGAGATCACAGTACTCGCTGCTTATCTTGGACAGACGAAACTTCTAAGAAAAATGTTGAAAAAAGAAAAGTATAATCGACCAACTCTTTTTCAAGAATATGAATACAATGACCTTGATGATGAAAGTGCAGAAAGTGATGAAAGTGCAGCGGTGAAGAAAGTATGTTCCATTCAAGTGCAAACAATTGATATGTACCAAGGTGATGAAAATAAATATGTCATTGTATCCCTTGTCAGGTCAAATACTCGTGGAGCAATTGGCTTTCTTAAAGAAATGAATCGACGATGTGTTGCACAGTCGAGGGCAAAATGTGGAATGTATTTCGTTGGAAATTTAAATACTTTGGCACAATCAAATGGAACGTGCTGGTACAAGTTCATAACGTCGATTGTTGATCAAGGATGCGCTGGGTATGCTCTGCCACTCCAATGTTCCAAACACGGAGAACTTTCCAGGTACAAAGCTATTAATGCAGACAGCATCTATGAAGTTATAAACAATCCTAAACTCCTGTGTAACCGACAATGTGGTCAGTTATATTCCTGTGACATTCCTCAACACAGCTGCAAGAAGTCATGTATCCCTGATCATGAGCATGATAAATGTCCTGAAATTGTCCTTGATAAATTTCCCATCTGCGGTCATACATTAAAACGCAAATGTCCGGAGAAAATATCTCATTATGATTGCAAGACCGAAGTTGCAGTGCAATTACCATGCGGACATGATGCAAGGAAAGAGTGTCATCAAAGAGCGTGTGATATCCTTTGTGACGTACTAGTCGAAGACACTTTCCCGCAATGTGGACACAAGACAGAAAGAAAATGTTACACCAAGATTGAAGATATATCATGCCATTATCAATGCGAAGAAATGAATTCCTGTGGAATGCATCAGTGTAAGCAGAAGTGTGGAAAAATTCATGATCACAACCATTGTCCTGAATTAATCGACTACAAATTCACAAAATGTGGCCATCCTTCGCCAACAAAGAAGAAGTGTTTCGAAAAGATTACAAAGGATTGTACTAAGCTTGTATACTTTACTGGGAAGTGCGACCATCAGATTGAAAAGAAATGTTATGAAAATGAGAGCGATGTAAAATGCCCAGTCAAGCCATGCTTGAAGCTTCGAATTAGTTGTGGTCATCCTTGTAACAACGCCTGTGGTGAAAATTGTGAGCAAGGAAATTGTCAAGTATGTCAAGGTGCTCACAAAAAGAAATTGAATGAGTTTAAAAAAACTGCAAAAAAGAAAGTTAGACAGCTCGAAGCGAAGATTACCAAAAAAGATATTCCAACGTTTTTAGAGCAAGAAATCTATAATACGGACGCTACTGCCGCAGAGTACATGAAAGTTCAAGATCAAGTGACGAAATTTATCCAGCCCTGTCACAAATGGTTTCCAGCAATCACCAAAATTGAAAAGGTCACCAACCTTGTTTTAGAAAAAAAATTTGAAGAAGCTAAGTCAAGAGCGTTCGCAGAGTATATCGATACTAAGTTTCATGGTACGTCAGATGAAGGTGTCAAAGGAATCACAACAGATGGTTTCAGATTACCAGATGAGAATGTTCCTGAAGGTGAACGTGGTATGTTTGGGCAAGGAATTTACTTTGCTACAGATTCATCGAAGAGCGCGCAAGCAATTTACACAAAAGGATCTGGTAAACTTCTTCTATGTCAGGTCATTCTTGGAAAAACAAAGGTTGTGCGTAAAGCAGACGACAAGTTAAACAAAAAGAAACTAAAAGAACAAAAGTACGACTCAGTCTATGCACCTCGAGGTCATGCTGTCAAGAATGATGAGTTCGTGATCTTTGATCCAGATCAAGCACTACCACAATACATCATTCATTTTTCCGTTTCAAACAGCCCTTTACCAGTATTTCCCAAACCACCAACGCCAGCGCCATTTGCCGTGACAAACGTAAAAGCTTCAAGGACAGTGAACTTTGACGATCCTTATGAAGTGTATTACAGTTTCGCTGAGTCTCACTACCGAAGAATGTCCATGAAAGACCCTTCGTTGTCCGTAGGATCAGAGGATGCTGTGATTTCATCGATCGACATCGTCATAAATCAAGTTCTTGAAGCAAAATTTGAAGCAACAAAGCGCAGTTTCAGACACAAAGGCATTCCCGATAAAGAAATTTTAGCTTATCATGGAACAAATCCTGCCAACATTGAGGACATTTTAAAAGACAACTTACAACTCAAATATGCCAAGAGACAAGTGTATGGGAAGGGAAATTATTTTTCAGAATTTCCCTCAATCAGTTTGGGGTATGGACAAGGGCTTCTTCTGTGTCGTATCATACCAGGAAACGAGTTTGTAGATTCGACTGCTGGCAAGGATATTCCAGAAGGGTACAATTCTAAGAAAGTGCGACCACGTCAAGATTGTTCCGGTGCCTCTGCCGCGAACCTCAGTGGTGAAATGATAATCATTGAAAATTCAGATCAGATCCTGCCATTTTTTGTCATCCATCGCGCCCAGGATGTTGCTCGATAATGACTACGGAAAGCAAAGATTATCTACGAAATCAAATATTAACAAATGTGTTACCTGAAACAGTATTAATTCAGGTTTAATTGAAAAACATTTAGTCAGGTAGTTTTAGAGTGCATGGTATCATAAATTAGTTCCAGATTAAAGTATGCTTTAACCTAGAAAGGGACTCGCTGTGAAGTGTAGCCATTTTAAATGTATCTATCTTCCGCTATGACAGACTGTTACAGCGAACCTCCACGTTGACATTTATATTTTGTATAATAAAGTTAGAGAAAAAATAGAAAGTGTGCAGAAGAACGTGATTTACGATCGATTGTATAAATATAGGTTATCATATGAGGGGCGAGGTGATATGAGTTTTATCGCTTGAAGGACGATATCATAAATGTCACGAGTGAGCACAGCAAACGAGGGACATTTATGATATCATCCTAAGAGCGACAAAACTCATATCACCTCGTCCCAAGTGTGACTTCTGCCTTGGCCACAAAACATACTATATTAGTAGATTTTGAAAATAAACATTTCACCAATGCAAAATCATTAAAAAATACACTAACACAGAGGAATTAACAAAAACAAACAAAGAATAACTTATCTTTCAATAGCTGCACATTTCTGTGTGATTTTCTCACTCTAATGTTTTTAAATCGTTCATTTCCTAAAATTTCACGTCGACAATCCTTCGGTCAGACGCCATCTTTGTTTTGACAGCGACAAATTTAGCCGGACAAAAAACGATATCAGGGACATATCGTTTTTATGTCACTCTGTTTACCAACCTGATAAAGGCACAAGTATGTGATAAGAATAGTTATAATTCATAAAATGTTTTGTCTAAAAATATATCTATTAATTTACCTAGGAGTTTTGTGTCAGTAATATATCAAATTATTAAGCAAAATGGTATTTTCCAAATGTCTTGAAAATCATTTGCTTGGAGCAGATCAAATTTTCACAGTTTATTACACTTTAAACATTACATATTGATTTTATTCATAAATATTTATTTACAAATAAACCAATCGTGATGTGTTATGCAAAAAAATACCCTTGTATTATGGATACAACAAAGGTTGTGGTAGAACTTACTGCATCAAAAAATGGTAAGCAGAAAGATCTGACAGAAAAGAAACATAAAAACTTTAGATTGACCACGAACTGTCAAAAGAATCATTGCCAGCATCAACAAGGCAAGAAAAAAAAGCGACAATATCAAGCAAATAATATCAACTATTCACTATTTATCGAGAAGTGGCGAGGCACCCGCTGTTAACTAGCAAACAAATTTTTGAGGACGCTGGAATTCAGAGACTACCAAGAACATCTCCATGTCACATTCTCAAATTGGTTGCCAAAGCTGTCAACACAAAATTCTAAGGATTGAACGCTATACGATGAAGACTTCCAAACAGTTCTTTTTACAAACGAGAATGGGACAACCTTTGATAGCCCGGATAGTTGGTTCAGAAGATGGTTGGCTTATGGTGTCTAGAAACCAACATGATTAAGACAACAAACAAGGTTGTGGGGCTAGTACAAGCTAGGGTGTCAAAATCATTTTGCCACCTACAAAGACTTTTTGAAGCATTAATTTGTTCCGTGGTATCACAAACAATGAGTATCATTCCGAAGGAGGATTATTTTCGTGCTATACGTTTCAAAAATGCAAATTTACGAAATGTTGGCTTCAATAATAAAAGTTGATGACATGGCCAGCATCATCCCCGGATCTAAACCCATAGAAAACATTTGGAGCACATTAAAGAGGAAAACGTACAGTAGTGGTGCAATAAACAAACTGTAAAAGTTTGATTGGCTCAAAGCAAATACTTTACAGATATTTAAAAAATAACATTTTGCTTAATGATCTGGAACATATATTGTATTATTTTTCGGTTTTTTACAACAACTAATGAAACATTTCAGATTTATTCATTACACTCCAGACTAACAGAAAACACCAATACAATGTTATCTAACTACCAAGTACTTTCTTAAAGTAATATATCAACATTAAAAAACCTTGTTAAATGCGTAGTTTATATCGTTTGTCAGGTATAATGAGCTTATTTGAGGCAATGTAGCTGTCGTCAATACCTTTGTTGCTTTCGCTTAAACGTTCCACTAACAAAATCACAAACAGTAATACGTGTATAACGTCCTGCATAAGCTTTTTGTAGTGTTCATATTCCGCCCGACAAAAATCAATTATGAAGCAGTAGCCTCAATTACACTGGACTGAAGATAAAAATGACCCCATATGGCCAGTTTTGGTCGTCTAATAATATCTACATATTATACACTATAAGCTGTTAAAATACCATTTTTATATACTCCGTACATGAGTATCCATTACCCAGGTATCAACCGGTATATGCACGACTATGCAGTTAGTTATGCACGCTTGGCTTCCTGGCAATACTTCCAAAGACTGGTAACATGCACTTCATCTGTACTTATAAATTCAGATACTCAAACTTGATCTTTAATAGACTTCGCACTGTCCAGTTCAATGGAACCAGTTCAACTTTTTCTTCCTCCAAGCCTGGCGGACATTTCTCAAGTTTGCTGAAATCACTGCGAGACAGTTCTTTTTTAAATTCCGCCATGCTTATTTCTCGAATTTTAGTTCGTTTTAGTAATCTGATTACATTTTGTCTCGGTTTGTTGAGTCTTCCTAGCAAGTCGTGGAACAGAATGTAGTTCTTTCGTCTGAAAAAAGACAAAGTATATTTACTTTATAATCCTTTGGACAATTTAATATTTTGTAATCTACAGTAGTACTTTGTAAGGTGGTACTTTGTTGTACACAAAGGACGGGAAATTCAGTTCAATCTTCCCTATCCACACCAACACCCTTGATAGTGAGATATAAACTACAGCAACGTCACTTATACAGTAATAAAGACATTTGACTAAAGACATTGAGTATTTTTACTACAAACTGGCTAACGAAGGGCCTTAAACGGCGAGTTCTGGCGAGATGGTAGAAATCGATCTTATGGTTTTGTCGCTGTTTTTTAGAGGCACTACATACGGACATTGTAAACTTTATTTCGACGGACACAGTGGTATATGATGGATGAAAAAAAGTAGAATTATTTCACTATGATTTCAAGCCAACAATTTTATTACTTTAAATCGATGCTACAAAACTGTAGTACATTATAAGACAATTTATATAAAACATACCCAACTACTATACCATCTTTTACCAAAGGAAGACTATAAGTTGGTAAATGTGGCGTTTCACTCCATTCAAATTCTACCGAGTTGTTCATCTGTAGTTTTGGTACATTATCAAATATATCTCCCAGATATTTGCGATCTTGGTCTAAACGAAAAAAATTACCCTCGTCGCTTTTAAAACAAGAAATACTTGTGCATATTTACTTTACTTTTCAAGTATGCCTTCCAGGGTTGCCAGATCACTGCATTTTTGAGGCCAAATCGTCATTAGTGTAGTCAAGTAAACAAAGAAAACAAAAGGCAAGTACAAAGAAAAACAAAGAGCATTGTTGAAGATTTGGCCTCAAAAATGCAGTGATCTGGCAACCCTGATGCCTTCACGGCTTCAGTGGTCGGTTGTAGGAAAGGTGGACAGTGATATCCATCGGATAGTGATTTAGTGAACTGCCGCAGAAGCGCATACACCTGGGGCTGGTTGTATAAAAAAGTGATTAAAGTTAACTATGATTAGTAGAAACGTCAACCAATCAGAACAACGTATTTTGTACTTAATCACTATTTAACTACGAAGCAGTGATTAAAAAAGTGATTAAGAGTTTTATACAACCGGCCCCAGGGATATTGGACTCGCCAGAGATAACACGTGACTTCAATTCGAAAATGCTGAACTTTAATATAAGTTTTACCAGTTACTGAACATGTGTCGAAAGTCTAAAAAAATCACTATCCGGTGGATAACGCTATTCACCTTTCGTACAACCGACCTCAGAACAAAAGACAGACACGTGTATATTATTCGGTAATTAATATGAGTTACGTCATTAGCCATCCTAAGGAGTAGTGTACTCACTGTATCCATGTGTACTGACTAAATTTTATACATTTTATTGTTTCTTTAATTAGCAGAAGACCTTGCTTTTTCAGTACGGCAATGTACGAGTACGTGAATCTAATCAGATTATGTTATGTTTCGTGCAAGAGTTTATTTGTTGTTCTTTCTTAGAACATCCCATTGTTCCTAGGCAAACTTGATCATACCACCGTGGCATATAATTCATTACAGGCTGTTTAAATTACTGGCCGAAAACAACTGATGGTGCACATAGTGTGAATGAACAGCTAAATGGGTTTGTAAAAAGTAAGCATAATTATAACAACTTGCATACCTATATGGACTTACCAAGGATAGAGCTAGAACCACGAAAATCCCAACGGTTCTGTAATGTATTAAATATGATTTTAATAAAAGTTTTATGCACCTTTAGTTACAGAAGTTGTTATTAAAATATAATAATTTATATACTGTATTGTTTACCTCGTAATCGACTGAGGCGATGTTATTTCTTTCATCATTTAAATATATGTCACCAATGCATGCTGAATAAAGAAAATTCAGAACATACTCAAGAAAATTCAAATCATACTATGAAAGACACGTGCTATGAGTGGGTGAAAAAAGTTTTATTGTAGTTTTTAATTTATATCCATAAAACAAAAAAAAACTCAAAGACATGAATATTTTTTCGTTTAAAAAATATTTTACTCACTAGCTGTGGTCGTTTGTAAAATATTATTTTCACCACTCGAAGATAACTACCATTCAGATTTAGCATCTTCTTATCCTCCGATTTTGGCGAAGCGACAGTAGCCTGACAAATAAACCTTTCTTATAACGACGTCAAATTCGGAAAATTAATGTTACGTGATACTTGATTGGCTGGACATTTTCCAAAGCCAATCAAATTTCGTGTAAAATGTCGAATCCACATTTGATGACGTCATGAGAAAGGTCTATTGGTCATGTGATGCAAATATTTCTGGACCCATGCACAGACAGTGAAAACATTTGACTTCTAAAGAAATGAATGATTTTAAATTTGCAGGAAATAGCCAAATTGTCAAGCACGCTTCGCCACTGTCGTGGTGTAATATCCTGAATATATTTCACTGACCATTGATATAGTCTTTCGCTTCAGCACGTTTAGCGCAATCAACGACAGAACGTCCTGAGTAGGTAGTGATAAATGGATCAGCACCATAAGCCATCAACAACCGCAGTGTATCAATTTTCCCGTGGTCGGCTGCGTCATGAATTGGTCTGAAGATACAACAAAAAATGGAAATATTGCGACAATACATGTGGTTCAAGTTGGAAACATACAGGTACATGTGTGCTAAATCGGCAAGATAGATTCTCGAACGTTATACGTTTGATAGGAACTTGTACACGAGTAACATTTCATCTTGAGTGATCGAGAGCAGCCGAAACACCGTGATCTTAACATAACGAGAATGAAGAGGTGTTGGTAAATCATAAGATCCTGGTCAAGCAACATCTCAACATCACCTGGCATGCATGATTTTATTTCTCTAATATTTCGAAGAAACTTAATATGCGTTTCGAACCATCACGTACTCGAACCAGCATACAGTTCCAAGCCAGAGATTTATCACTTTACGGAATGTTTTGTTGCACAAATTGTTCACAGTTTTCATGCAACAATAACTGGAGGACGGATTTAAACCGTTAAATGTTAACAAAATATGCTCTCCTCAAAACGAGGCTTACAGTTCTGTTATATCACAATCATTTATTGTAGCATTGCTACACAATAAACCTGATTCAGGCTCATCGCTATTGTTTAATATTGTTGACATTTGTGAACAATGTGGGCAACACATCACACTTTGCTGTGTACTACAACACTGAACTGTAGCAAGTGTTGACACTTGACTGTTAACACGCAAGTTTGAAAACAAACTAAGTTCAGCCTCAGTAAGACTTTCACCTCTAGATAGAATACAGTTAAATACAACACAGTACCTAATTCCATCATTTGAGCAAGCATTAACGTCTGCATTGTATTTGACGAGAACTCGAACAACATCAGAGTGACCACGAGAACAAGCTTCGTGTAATGGCGTCCAGCCTGCATTATCTTTAGCGTTACTATCACTGCCTTGCTGAATACAGTGATAAACTGTTTCCTGTAAATATACAAAATGCATCATCAATATCGAGTGAAATTAATTCCTATAAAGTTGTTACTGTCATAGCAGGATGTGGAATACACATAGTTATGATCTATCTTCTGTCTTCTATCCTCAAGTTTCTATGGCAGATATACTCTATAACGTCGGTCAATGTGATTCCATAGGCATCAGGCTTAGCAATGCAGGTCCAATGCAGCTAACAGACATGTATTTACTGTGTAAAACAAATGTACGCTGCCAAACATGCGACACTTCTGAGTGCTTCTACCTAGACTGCCAGCGGTGGTTTCTGCGCTGAGCTTACAGTGAAGAAAGAAAAAACCAAGCGTGACAAACAACCGTTCATTTGCACGCAGTGTTTTCTTTTCCTTAACCGCAAACTCGGCCCAGAAACGAGCGCTAGCAGGGTAAGTTTTCTAAGACTTGAATAAACCTGGACTTACATCATAACCCATTCGGGATGCCTTATGCAAAACCGTTTCACCAGTGTTTCTATTCACTGTCAAGTTTCGTTTTTCTGGCAAAGGGGAAAAATACAGAAATCATAATAGCACTATACAAATATGAAGTAGATAAAATAATTGCTATAAAATTGACATGACGCCAGACCCGGCCATAGAGATTAGAAACAACAGTAAAGAGGGGGGAGGGAAGGGGGGAAACATCGAAGGCAAAATTTGGGAACACAACTCTTGGGGGAGGGACAAAATCAAATCCCAGATGTTCATAATGCCCGATACCAAAATAAGTCATTTTAAACTAGTTTTTTACTCCGCCTGCCATAGGCGAGGCGGAGTTTTAAATTCGCCCCGTTTCTGTTTGTTTTTCGGTGTCGCAAGTTGGCCCAGCGCTCATGGGTGATACCGCTGGCACAAGCGACGTGAGCCGACCAAAACACGGCGTTTAAACTCAATTTCTAGCGGAATATGTCAACAAAACACGCATTTTAACATGTATGCTAGAACATCTAAACCGCAAGAAGGTTTTCCTAATTCTAATCACGAAGTATTCGTTGTGATTTCTTTCCTTGGTTTTCTATACCTATGTTGAGATGCTGATATCTCGTGCAAAATGATTTATTTGCTTGTGGGATCTCATACATTTATAAAAGGTAAGAGACATTTAACATTCCAATTTCAGAAATACGTATGTTAGTCTAAAGTTCCCAACAAATTATTTCGTGGAGACTTCAGGCAGTGTGCTACAGAATTGATTTAAATGATGCTATCAGGTTAATATATTTATGTATTGTACACACTTCTACTAAAATTTTCTTTACTTGCAACTACCCAAAGATAAAACAGCCATATGTTGGTGGTATTATGACAAAAGAATCTTGTTTAATACATATACTATGAAAGTCTTTAATTTAAATTAAATTCTAAAAAATGCAATCTTACTAGGACTCTGGGCAGAGTACCTTGCAAGTCACTCAGACATTGATTTTTGGTTATCTTAGTAATTACATAAGATGTGCTAGCAATGCCTTAAAATGCCTTGGAAGGTATCATAATAATAACTGATTTAAAAACGAGTTCGTTGGGCAGAACAGAAATAAGTGAATATACCCCACCCCCAATGAACGCTCTAGTTACAGCGTTGTGCCCATTTTCGTTTTGGCAGGTGGAGTGAACGCCTTAGCAGGCGTCTTGTTTACCGTTTAAGCTATTTTTCCCTGTAAAAATATTCAAAATATCATTCCGGAATCATTGACCTCAAATAACGGTAAGAAAAACATTTCATACAGATTTCAGCTGTTGCTAACATTGTTGCTAAGGCAGCATTAGCTGAGCCAATAGGCGCTTGGCCTGTTATCCGTGACTTGAATTTGCCAGTCAATAGCTGCGTTGCCTTTCTTTTAAATTGAACAAGACTACGGCGCCCTCTCTATATTCAGAGCCCTCTTGTGCGCTTTTTACTCGTTCTAAATGAAAAAGATATGTTCATACCTCGGTTTTCAAATTGTTCAGCATCCTCGCTTTTCTCATTGTGCTACAAACAAATATTAGTTACAAAATATCAACTTACGAAATAGAATTACAAAATCTTTCGCATGATCCTTTACCTCTAATTCCTGTTTCAACATTCCTTGCTTGCGAAGGCTGTTTTTGACAAAATCTCTCAACGTCTTGTCGTTAGCAAGCACATCTTGTTTGACAGCCTTATTGCCTACCGTCTCGATAACTAATAACGGGATATCTTTCTCGCTTTTCTCAGGAGCTTCTGTTACGGGGATATCGTCTTCTGCGTGTGGAAGAGAGGATCACAATACTGTACATTGTAAGAGACATGCCGCATAATTATGTTCTGCAACCGGTATGTAACAAGAGCGACAACTTATGTAACCGAGTTCCGAACATTCATATGGGGAGGAAAAGAAAGTGGTGCCGAAACTATCAAAATTTGTACAAAAAAATAAGGAAAACGATATATTCTAGTACCTGTGTCTGTTTTGACTGGTTCCGTCTTTTTGCTACGAGTTCTGGACCCAAGTACAACAGGGGAGAAATCCTTTAAAGAAATGGTCAAATTTTTATTTCGGATCCATGGTAGACAACCACATTTACGCATCTATTGTACTTACTTTAAACCCATGGTAAGAAGGAACTAACATGTACGTCTTCACACTAACTCGCTTGTCAGCGCTCGAATCTAAATAATAAAAATGTGCGCATAAAAACCTACTGTGTAGGTGTGAAAAACAGATTGACTAGTGCAGTTCATGCGTTGCTAATTGATGAAGAAATAAAGCTAGTTATACTGCTGGCACAAATACTTTTCATTTGTACATTCCAAATCTCGTAAGGCCCTGTGAAATGAGCGATTTTGTCTTCCATAAGTAATCTCCGGAGCGGCCCCGTGATCTCGTAATCTTGTTACACGCGACCAACGAAGTATTCAACAGAGTAATTGAATATAGCAAGGCATGGGGGCTATTTAGATGTTTGAAAAAATTTATTTATATTGTCAGTAAATATTATCAGTGCATTTATGTTACATGTTGCTTTGATTTAATTGTGATAACTACGATTCTAACATTATTCCCACCTGGTGTTTTGGGCGATTGTTTTAAAACGTTTGTCATGTGGGTAACATCCTTGACATTTTTCACAGGTTTGTGCTCTTTCGAAGAACTTGAAATGTCTTTCACAGCTTCTATAAAATATGATGTTAGCTACATAAGAAAACATCCAAACAGCAAAAAGTATTACTAATTGTGACCGTTTGTAATGTGACCCTATAAGTATATTTTTTATCTTTCTATCTACCATGTGCATGCTGATGCACGTGTAATGGTTTAGCTGTAAGCAGTTAACTACACAGTGCGCACTATATACTCATGTCTATAAGTAACATGAGTTCCTTTTGTAAATAGGCTATCACAGCTGCCGTATATAAAGTTGTTTTAATAATAATGAAAATAATATTAATAGTACTAGTGAAAAACAAACCTGGTGTTTTTGGCGATAGTTTTACAACGCTTGTCACGTGACTAACATCCTTTACACTTTTCAGGAGTTTATGCTCTTTTGAAGAAGTAGGACTGTCTTTCGCTGTATCTACAATAACAAAATATGTTACTGCACAAGAAAACAGCTTAATTCACACAAATCTACTGATACTGTAGGCAAGTACGAAAAAACCTCCTCAGCATAAAAAGGCTCGAAAGGAAAGAAAACCCCGTTTTAATCAGTTATGTTTTGCGATTGCATGAGTAACTGTGTGTAATTATTGCTACTCTTAAGTCAACATACTTAACGAGCTGCACGTTAAACTAAATTCCAAACGGTGGTTTCAAATCCGAAATTCACCAATATCATAAAAATTAACCAAAGTATGACTTTCTCACCAGAAGTTTTTTCGGTTTTCTTCGAGATTGTGACCTTCTAAAAACAAATTTATTTTCATTTTTTAACACAAACGTAAGTGAAAAAGACAATCTATCACATAAACCAACAACAAGGCCCGTCAAGGCCAAAGATTCTGACGGCACATTTGTGGATGTACAGGACTGCCAATACAGCCAATTATAAAACAGAGGATATGATAATAAATTTATTTTTGAGTCGGTTCTCTTTGATGTACCGCGGGTTATATCCAGGTTATTTACCTGGAATAAATAGTTAGATGAAACTTGTGGGAAATTCTCGAAGAATCTCGACTTAAATAGTTTAAAATCGAAAGACCATACTAGAAAACCTCCTCAAAAATAAACTAAGTAGGTTAAATACCTCGAAAGTCGGGATGTGGGTCATATAAAGCCCTCAAGCACTGCGCGTTCTAAGGGGCATTATATGACATAAGTCCCTGCTTCTCGGTATTTAACTTATACTACAAATTCTGCAAAAGCAAAAGTTAAATCATGGTTAAAGGTAGACTTTCGATGTACTAATTTTCTAGGTTTCTTGGTACTAATTTTTTGTAATCTGGTACGAAAGAATCTTGAACGAGGATTTTTATACATATATAAGACTAAAGTAATTCCGAGTGTGCATAATTAGACTTTACAGAATTAAATACTGTATATTTCGAGTCATTTGACTCATCTTCAGCAGACATTTTACAAGTATGGCGTTAACTATAATTTATAATTTATGAAACTATCGGCCGGTAAAGGATTTTTATACATACTTTACGCATTTCTTTCCGTTTTTCATTCTCACTTGTATGAACTAAACGAGTACGAGGATTATCATTCACCGAATTCTTTTCTTGCTCTTGTTTGATCTTAACAATGACTTTAGAATCTAAATACAATGTGAATGTACATATGATCTATCCAGAATATTTGGGATCCAAAATGTGGAACATTGTTGGCAGTGTGGATAATGCCAGCAAGCAACCACTAACGTTATCAATGTTGGTAGTGCAGATAGATACGAATAAACAGATAGTTTTATTAGTTGCTGTAAATCGTTACAATTTTTGGGATTGATTACGTTTCATAAATTGTAAATTATTGAAAATATATCATTAGTTAGAAATATGTAGAATACAAACGCAAGTTGTGTATATTTGTAATACAATGAAAATTGAGTGTTTTAAGATCATAGTTTGATTATTAAAAACACAATTTAGATGGTTAATTTTCGATCTAATCTAAATCATCTTCAGACTAAAGATTAACAGCGAACTGTTAATCTTGTTAGTCTAAAGGTAATCTTTAGTCTGAAGGTGATTTAGATTAAATCGGAAATTCACAGTCTGAATTGTGTTTTGATAATCAAACTATGATTTTAAAACACTCAATTTTCGGAATTGCATTTGTGTTACCATTGTGTGTAATTGTTTTCCCATTAAAACTTTATAATTTATGGTGCTTTGGTATTTTTCAATAATGTGACTGGAATGCTTACCAGTCAATGTTGCCTGTTTCGAGCGAGAGGTGTCGTCAGAAAGCTTAGCTATACAACAACTTTCAACTACAACTCACAATGTAAATGAGATTTCTCAATCCAATGTAAATGAGATTGTCTCGTGTAACCTTACATGAATTTGCCGACGACGCAAGGCTTAGCTTACTTGAAACGTCGAAATTCTGTTTGTATCATCGAGATACTGAAATATCCTGCATGCATGCGTTTGTGTGCTGATCAAAGGTAACAACAAAGTTCGAAAAAGTTTCAACAAACTTAACAACAAATGCAGGACGTTGACGTATCAAGCGAATACCACTTGTCAGAATATATGGTTTAAATTTTCAAAATCATTTACTCTTGTTTTTTTCGTCTGCAGTTTTCGCTTGCACTTCATCAGTTTTCTAAAAAACACACTTGGAATATGAGAATATGTTTACACAGGGGATTTAACCATAATTGCAACAATTCTTCTATTCATACCAGCAACCTGATGATAAGGGTTTAAAGAGGGTACCTAACATACTTATATACATTAAATGTGTTTAAGTTCTCACCTCAATTGACTGCCTTTTTAACTCTCGCTTTCGCTTCTTTAAAACAACATCATCATAATCTGCTTGATTAAAAAAATTTTTTTCGTGAATACTGACAAAAACGTACTGTAGGTATCATACCCTCCCCCCACCCCCCCCCCCTCCTCTTTTCCGTAATTAAAATCCGTTTCCACTGCATTATTAGCATTTAGTTTTTCAATAACTTCTCTTCGTTTTTCAGGTACTCACTGTTTTAAAACATGCAAATAGCTTGTGATGTCATCTTCTCACGCATAATAAATTCCAGATAGACTATAGAAAACTAGAAATATCTTAGAAAGTATAGGCATAAATGTGTCAGTGCATTAATGTGCAAAATTTGCGTAAATTCTGCCGGCTTTTTCAGAGATATTCCCTGTTTACTGCGTGTTAAAATGATTTCGAATGCGTGAGAAGATGACGTCACAAATAGGCTTAATTTACTGCCGTTAAAAAATGAAAAACTCGAGAACGGAAGAAGATATTAAGAAACTGAAAGTGTCTTGAAGTTGTACATTCAAATGACGTCTGATTGAAATTAAAAGCAGACAAACGATATTTTCATTATTGTGCCCCTTTAACACGGGTTGTTCCAAGTTCATGCAACAGATGCTCTATCTGTCTCTCTTACCTCTAAGACAAATTTATTACCTGTAAGATAAATTCTAACTTTGGACTTTACTCGGAAACAACTCCTGAAATGAGGCGCGGTTTTCTCCCGCGCACATACAGTAGTTCTATCTCCTACCAACCCAGAGCAATACAGTACCTGAGCGCAGCCTCAACCAGTGAACACGCATGCCTCTGGGTACGATATGGAAGACTTAGGTGATCGATCGTTTTAATGCTATTGTTTCAGCTGCACAGTTTAAAAATACTCATACTCTCTTTAAATACTCTCTTGACATAAATATTAATATTTAATCCTCATTACTCGCATTACATAGCACGCTATAAATAGCATATTCTACATAGTCCGCTGTACATATTACGTTATACATAAGCATATAGCACGTTATTCTTGCTTACCTGTAATCGTAACTTTTCGTTTACGTTGAACATCGCTTCTAATGTTTACCTGTAGAAATGTGTTAAATTTTCAAGTAGCTACCAAAAAGATTCAGTAATTCAGTCATTCTATTTTCAAACTGCAAACATGAAACATAATATCTAAATTTGTGCAGAATCGTTGTTCTTGACGTTTTGTCTAAAACAGTTAAACATCACGCAACGAAATGTAACAAAAAGAATATACACTTTTTTTTTAAAAACGCCTGACATATACATTTATTATTGTGTATATTTTGCTACGTAACCATCCACCTCCATTTGTTTTCAAAAAATAGAAGTGTATCCAAGAAAAACTCGGAAAGAGCGCGAGTTTTGTGCTAAATAATGCGCAGGTATATAAACAGTAAAAGACTTTAAACACAACGCATGATTTTTGACTGAAAAAGACCTAGTCAAATATATTTCAGATATTTTTCCTAATTCAGGGAACGACCTCACACATTCGTTTCACGACAGCAACATGCTGCATGTAAAGAAATTTTTAAGTCTATCGTACCTGGTCTGCTTTTCCACTCTTACGACTAATTTTCTTATCATTTTCACTAACTGATTCTTTTCTCGCCTGTTTTTCTTCAAGTTCTTTGAACTGCATAAGAGCACGCTGTAGGGCTCGCTGTTCACGCGTCAGCAACGCGGGATCACGAAACAGACTGTCAGGATCGTCCTCTTTCTGTTTCACAGGTACAGGGTCCTCTTTATTCAAAGTTTGTTGCGGAACAATTAAACTTTTCTTTGACGGTGTCTTATTTAGAACTTGTCTAGGACTTTGGTTCTTACTGGGGATTACGACCTTCGGTGATGTAATGTTATTATCATCCGGTTTCTCTACTTTTACTTTAGTATCTATGTTCGTTTTCTCTTTCGCTTCTTTTCCTGGGCTCTTTTCTTCACTTCTTTTTCGCTTTTTTGTTTCTTTCTCAAATATCTTCGCCTTTTCAGTTTGTTGCCTCTTTCTGTTACTCACCCGAACATTATTAGCCACAACACTTGATTTCTTTTGAAGCCCATTTGACAATGTTTTTGCTTTGCCAGTTCCTACTTGATTAATATCTGTAATTTTTCCATTAAGCTTTGCAATCTTTTCGTCATAAATAGATCTTCTCTGGACAGTAGCGTTCTTATTTACACTTATTTTTTTAGCATTTGTCGCAGCAGCCGGAGGTGAAGCCACAATAAAAATTCTTTTATCATTTTGTTTTTGTACAACTGAACTTGCTTTCGTTTTGGCAATAGCGTGCGTGTCCGGGGGAGAACCATACACAAATGAAGGAATAAATCTCGTTTGTTTCTCAGAAGCTTCATCCGTCATTGTAGTGATATGCGCAGTTTGGTTTCCAGCGAAATTTACCGCCATTTCTCGTGGTCTACTAGGACGAGGTACTTCAGTAACCAAAACTTTATTTGTACCAGGTATGTTACCCAAAGCTTGGAATGTGCCTGGTTTAACGTTTTGTGCTGTTCGGAGGTTTACAGGATTGTTTACAACTTTACAATTGTTGTTTGGATATGGCAAATTGTACTGGACTGTTATTAATGGAGTTTCTGTACTTGTTTTAGATGGTGAAGCCAATCTTAAAATACTTTTGTTTGAATTGATTGGTTTTCCTTTGAGAATTTCCGAAGAGTGACTATTGCCAGTAACTTGTTTTGGTTGTGTAAATACAGGAGACGTTTTAGGTTTATTGAGAGGTTTAGTTTGTGTCTGATTAGTCGAGGTATTTACATTCTGTGTAAGATAAAAAGGCCCTCCTGATTTTGTAATCAGCAGCAGCTTCGGTTGAGCTGACGCGGATGTTGTCTGTAGGTTCTGGAGTGAGCCTGAAGGAAGATCACTTCTAATAATAAATCCAGGAGGAAGTTTTCTTAATATTATTGGAGTTTGTTGATTCGTCTTTTGCGGCACAGTTTGTAAAATAACCTGTTTTACAGGGGTTGGAGGCATAGATTGCGCTGGTGTTGCCTGCATAATCTTTGGAGATAGGATAACATTTTGTATTTTCTTACTTTGTATTACACCAGATTGTCCTGTGTTTTGTTTTTGCACTGGTGGAAACTCATTCAAGTCTGTATATTCCGGTGGATCATCTCGTATTGTACACATGCTTGCAAATGACGACCCGTCGTCTTCCGCTTCTCCACTTGATAAAATATCATTTGCATTCACAACCAAGCTTTCTACTTGCGTTCTTTCATTTGCACTCGCTGCTGTGCTTGCATTTCCCGTCGCTTGCGCGTTTAATTTTTTCACTTTATTTTCTGTTGCTCGCGTACTTTCCATTTGATTTATTTCAGTGCTATTTGTTAATGTGTTGGAATTTTCCTTCAGTGGCGTGCTTCCAACTTGCTTCACTTCATTTTCATTGGTTAGCGTATTTGCCTTTTCCTTCGGTGGAGTGTTTCCTACTTGTTTTACCTTCTTAGTAAGGTTTGTAATAATGTCCTCAACTCGCATCTTCTTTTTGACTTTAGTTTTACCAGTGAATATTGTGTGAGCAGGAACATTTGGTTTTCCTGGTACAAAATAAACAGTTAACATGGCAGTTTTTGAAATCCCCATATCATTAAAACATTTTCATTGAAATTATCAAATATTAATATACAACAAGAAATATAGAAACGTCAGAGTGGATTGTCTTAATATTTTTCAAGTAGTGAAATGTTTGCTGCTAGCTGGCAACACTAGCAAATACATGCACGGGGTGGCGTATCTATGTTTAAAATACATTTTCACAACAGTACATCACAACTGTTCATTTGTATCTTAAACTGTTGAATGTATTTCAAATATACCGCCATTTGCAATTGAGCGTACACCGTACGTTTTTGATGTTTATTGGTCGAAACGTCTATGCTGCCATGGGCGGAACCAATGTTACTAAGGCCTATCTTAGTAACTTTTGGCCAATAAACATCAAGTTTTATAATCCGAAACAAACACGTAAAAACGCACAGTGCACGCTCAGTTACAAATGGCGGTATCTTCAACTGGTATCATGACTGGTAACTGTTCATGAGAAAAAAGTACTACCAGTAATGAAAACAAACGCGGAAGTTACAGTAGATAAATTACCTGAGATATTGTTAGTTTCCGCACTAAGCACATTCGTTCCTAATGGGCTTTGTTGTTTAAAAGGAAGAGATGCCGTTTCCATGACTTTATGGCGAGATATTTCGTTTAGAAATGGTTCAACTTTTCTTTTATCGTTTCCATCTTCACCCATCTATATACAACAAATAATAATTATAACAGTTGTGTGAATAATTTTATGAAGTTTTTCATCTGTTGCATGGCAGAATGGCTTCTGGTAATGCGGTAATTACATCTGAAGATCACTTTGAAATAAAGTCTAAAATTTAAAGTTTCAATTTCCCTCTTGTTTGAATGATATATTGATTCTCAGATGTCCTGCATATTCGGAATTTGTTTTCACCGGCTTTCACATTTTACTTCCGAACTCAGCTTTTTAAAATGTTAATTTATATACGTAAATTTATACTTGCGCCAATGAAATCAAGCGAAACTAAAGTGATTTCTGTCCATCATTTGCAACAACATGAACGTAGTGATGGTAGTGTTAAGCTAGCCATGTTCTTATCATCGGAGGCTGTATATATTAACTAACCTGGATCAGTAGTCACATAAAACTCTGCTCTATACAGGTACACAGTAAATAAAACGGGCAAAAATTGCCCCAAAGGTTCGTTCTGGTCTTTAAAAAGCTGGACTGTCATGACTGACCCCAGAATATGTGAGCAAATGGAAACAATGGTTGTTTGGTCACATTATAGGCATTTCATAGATGAAAAGGAGCAATAGGGCTGTTTTAGTTTTCAAAAAATGGGGGCTGTTACGGCTGTAGTTACATAGTGTTAAGACACAAATTTTATTGTCTTTTTAGCGACTAAATTGGCGCCTATTAATTTGCTGAGTACACAGTATATAAAGAATAAGAACTCAAACCAACATAGAAGTAATTACTATTATGCTTTATAGACGGTATTACACTAGTTTTGTTTGCGCAGTTCACATGAGACATTTGAAGGAAGTGTCAAAAAATCGTATTTGACTTCAAGCTAATAACGTTAAGATGGTATGAACTAGATCACTAATCTAAAGTTTTGATCACAAAAACCAGAAAATTCACTTTGAAACAAGTGATTTCTAATGCATAGCATTATTTGTCTTGAAGACGTGATTTTTGTAGTTTCGCCATCGTGACATCACTTTAATCAGCGTTTCAGGGTTCGGTGCAAACATGAAAGAAAGAGAATCAAATTGACAGTCTTTTGTGAAGAGAAAATTCCGCGGACAAGATTACGTTGATGCTGAGTAAACAGCAAGTACGGTACAACAGATCAATGACATTCCGTTCACATACGCCACGTCCAAACTACATTATAAACGTATACCTAATAACGGATTATTTTAGAACGGTAATACTACAGGAAAAACCACGTATAGCATTTCGAAACGGCGTATCGTCTTAACGAAATATCATTTTGGCTTGTTTCCTGCAACAATGTTTATATACCTGTCTATGCAGCTGACGTTTTCTCTAGCACTACGTTGTTGAGGTGTTTTATAACAACTATTGTCGCAATATAAATAAATCTGAAATAGGAAAATTTTATTGGTTATCACTACATAGACTACACAAGTTACATTTACATGAGAGCTACTTTTGTCTTTTTCCGTATTTAGTACGATAATGTAGGATTTGTAAATCTTACGTGAAGATTTACCTTTATTTATTTCACTTTATTAAGCGCAAACAATAGCGACGTAAACTCAAGATAGTTAACTCAAAAGCTGTAAACTTGTCGGTCACACATGTAGTGCTGCGCGACTCCTGGAGCATGGGAACTAGTAAACACGACAACAATTGGGTTGTCTATGCAGGCTTATAGTTATATAAAAATTGATCCATATTCCAGACAAATACTACAGAAAATGCTTTAAAAGTAAATTCTGTCTGCTACTGTGGTGATAAGGATGACATAGACAGCAAAGAATGTAAATATATAGTTACACGTGACAACATGAACTGCTAGGTTAACGAAGCGCGGCTCGCTACAAACTTCCAAAATAAATATTTCATCGCGACTAAAGAGCGGGAAATCGCTTATTAAATACTATGATATGCTATTTAACGATTTCTACATGCATATTACTCATGTTCGTCTTTGCTGCTATGCACTTTGTAAAATTAAGAGGCAATGTTACGATGTACCGCTATGAAACAACTAGCTGATTAGTCAGTAATGATTAGATCGCGAGTCTCGTTCGCATGTAATTGCACCTACCATAATTCCTTTCAATACGCTCTCATATCTCAACTACTCTAGCATCTTTCGTCAAATTTCGGTCACAAATATACAATATTACCTTTTAAGCATAGCATATCATCCATAACTACTTAATTATGACATTTGCTATACTTCTTTATGCGCTGGTTTCACTTCGCGTTGCTCGACACACTCGTGACTACCTAGGCTACATCAATTTTATTATGTCGTCAAATGCTGCTTAAATTTACTGATCATCCAAAATATTCGCACATTTAGCTACTGTATTATATACATTATATTTTCATTATCTTGCTATTGCTTTTCGTGGCGTTTTACAAAGTTCTCATACGGTCAACTAACTTGCTAGTTCCAAGCAATCGTCGCTAACGTACATGATGTCGTAAGCAATCTCTTAGCTAACTTCGAGTATCGATTTCGCATAGTTCAAAGCGACAAATACTCTACCTGTATATCGTGATACACACTTCATTTATTCTAGTTTCTTGTCATAAGAACATAAATTGAAATTTTTCTTCAGATTTCACAATTTGCACGAATATTTTCCAGTGACAATGATGGGACTTGCGATATGTTGACCTAGCCTCAATCTCGAGCTGATGTCTCGGCGCCAACCGAGAACGGGAGATTTCGGAAACTGTCGGAAATATGATTTTCCGTATTTCAAGCCATTTGAGAATTTTAACGGAAAGTCGAAACCAATTTCTTTTAAAATTGCTAATTTCTAAAGCGTTATAAACATATTATCTTTACCAGATCGTCGGATTTACACAATTATTTCGCCAAATTTTTCTATGACTTGTTGTCGGCCAATCTCGTTAACACTCGTAAACGAGCTCGGGTTTATATTGAACACAAGATGGCGACCTTCCATCGAGGAGCAAATCTATCGAAGCCGATTTTATTTTTAAATTTTATGTTTAACATCCTTTTTGGTGAGTAGAAAATAACATGTGATGACATTGCTGTTTAACAGTCTTACATTTTCAACTCTTTTGTCCTTATTTTCACTACTGTTAACCATATAAAAATCACAAGGTGTCAAAGTAGCTAATAGTGAACAGAAATATGCTCATTGGCATTGTCAAGACCTCGAATGTTCTATTTTATGTTCTATGTTTCCTATATAATTATTTAATCTAGCGCAAAATTCGATCATTTCTTGTGTTGCATTCATTTATACTACAAAACGAACATTTCTAGTTACGGTTACCGTAGTAAATTAGATGTCACGTGATTACAGTGACAGTGATGTTCAGTTTTAAGGGTGCAAGGTAAAATTAATTGTGGATTAAGTTGATATTTGAGAGCAAGGTAAGAGCATAAAGCCCAGCCTTTCCAAATATATGTATGCTATGAATGTAAAATATAAAAATTTTCTTGGATGAGGATCCTGTGCACTCGATTGCTAGGCTAGGATGTTTGAGTAGTTTTATTGTTTTGTATATATCTTTTGGTAAATGTACAAAAACTCAGACACACAAAATTTTTCTAAACATTCTAATCAGACAACAGGTGAATTATCATACACCACCAATATACACCACCAGTATGCACAGTGAAAAGTGGTCAGTTGGAAGGAAGCTTATGTATTTCGTGTAGCGTTTTCACCATGAATAATTCAAAACATAATGAAAAAATTATGTGGCTACTACTGACTCCCTGCTTCAAATGACAAAGTCTATGCTGTGGACCTGAGAAAAGTTTTTCAAAAGCGTATTCCTAAGGTTTTGCCTGGATCAGAAAGAATTTTTCCTAAGTGATAAAGTGCTAAAAATGTGCTGAAATGCAAAAACTACAGTAAATAAGCTTGTTGAATTTCACTCCATGGTTTTATTTCTGATTGTAATGTTAAACTGAAAAAGTAGTTCATGTCTAGTTCAATACTGGTAGGTAGAAAAATAATGCTAAGCTGAGTTCTGAATGTAATATCAAATTAGCATGTTCTACAAACAATGCTGTGTGCTGTGGTGAAAATTGCTAAAAAGGTAAATTGGAACAAAACATTTTGAGTTATATGAAACAATATAGTTTGCAGGTTTATTTTCGTAGTAACTGCTGAGAAACAGCATACAGGCCATACATTCACATTGCCATTCAAAATACTTATACTATAAGTGACAATGTAAGCAAAACAAAATTTCATTTACTATAACATTGCATGCTGTCTCACGCCTTAGCACTTTGTTTTGTTCCTTTCATGACATGACATCCACAAGAGACAATGTCTGAAATCAGGGCGACACATTCTCAAAAGAAATCAATCCAATAATTGTATATCTTCCCTCAAGTGGCTCCATCTTATGCAAACAAAGAGAAAATTTTGTTGATGTATTTTATTCTATAAAATTTGAGATGGTATTGTACTGTAGTTCCACATTACTTTTAAATAATGTACATTTATATTGACACAAGGCATAAAGAAAATTTATTATTACCTAATTAGACCTTGGAAAGATTCCAAGGAATAAAATACAACTTGAGCTGCAGTATGATATCAACGTATGAATTCTCAAACCTAAACCAGAGTTAAACTACAAAACATGATTATTTAACTGTACTCGTTTGTAAATATGACTATAATGCAATATGTCAAACATGATATCATTGTATAATATATAACAAGTATTTACATACAGGGCTCCTCTGAAACACAGCTTAACAGCTGAATGGGCCAGTCTGCCAAAATACAACTATCACGATAATAATGATGATGATCATCATCATCATCATCATTCAGGGAGAAAAATTAAAACTACTGTTTACAAGCTATTAAGTCAACATCAGCGGCCACTATATAATACACTGTATTTGCAATATTTCTGTGTAATTTCACTTATGAGTATTATGGGTGGCAGACAAATCTTAATTCTGCAGTGGGTTGATAGAGGTGACCTCTACTAGTACTGGGATATAAGTTAGGGTGTTTTGCATTAGGGCTATGGAAGATTTATACTGGTGATACTAAATCTTTCTCTGTCAACTACGAAAATCCTATAAGAAGTTACATGCGCTGAAGTTTTATACACAATATATTATTTAGAATTGTAAGGAATTTCGTGAGACTTACTGTGGATGATGTGTGGACTGGAGCTTTCCTGCTATTTGCAATACAAGTCATAAGCTCACGAGAATATGCTACAATCATAGCAAAATTATTGTGAACAGTACGCACGGATCTTGTAAGGAGCAATCAAAGTGAAAATCAGCGCACATGTGACGCTGTCTTTAAACATTTTACTATCCACATAATTTTGGCCATGATCATTACAGCTTCTTTCACTGCATGATCAACTAAAACAGAATTCAGAATTTCGAGCGAAGACCTGAAGTTGCTCAAAACGTCAAACGACTCAAAACGACTTGAGTGTAGTGGTCAGACCACTCGCCTTTCACCTCTAAGGTTGACTCGAACCCAGTCCTCATGTGAGAAGAGTATAGTCAACGCTCTGCCGAAAGTCGTGGGTTTTCTCCGGGTACTCCAGTTTTCTCCCACAGGTAAAGTTGACAGGGTGAGATATGTAATACGGGTTCACAGGAATTGGCTAACACTGTTGTGGTGACCCTGGCTTTGTGGCGAAGTTAATAAAATAAAAAAAATTCTTATTTTTATGGATGAAAGGACGTAATACATATTTTCGTGTGTTTTTATGTACTACAGCGACACCGTTAGTTCAAAAGATATTGAATTTATTGTTAGTTTGACAAAAAATCTAACTATTGCTGGCAAATGATTAAAAAATCAGATTATACTCGTATTTTTGTGTTATATTTATTATATCATGTTTACACATTTCCATCGTGATAACGGATATTATTTTTTGCAGCTATCAATGCATCTGACGTGTCCGTTCACTATTGGAATGATCCGTCACAGGTGAGAAAAAATATTGGTTAAAGCCAGTGGCGGATCCAGGGTAAGTCAAAATAAATTATAGCAGCTCAATTTTAAATTCAAAATAACTTTATAAGAATGTCATAGGTTATGAATTTCAAAAGAATAAAATCTAACCAATGAAGTTGCTTTGAAGGTATTTTAAAATGTAAATATATCCTAGAATGAGCTGTGGTAATTTATTTTGACTTACGCTAGATCCGCCACTGGTTAAAGCCAGTTCTCGCGGGCGGTTTTAGGTGCCATTTTCTCTATTAGACGATTTGGACAGCTGCGTGTGTTACAGATGTTCGCATTGACATATATACATCTGGACTGCGACGTGCTTGTGCGAATTTTGACTTGAGGCTTTTGCGTTACCGATTGAAAGCAATTGACCACAACGAAAAATATGAGAGCATGTACATTTCATCAGAATGCATTGCAGTCATCAGAAAAAAAAGATGAAAATCGCATCTAAACTCGCAACAGCGATCGCTTGTTTAAACTAGCCTGTGTTGCAGTCAAAACAATCTCATACATTGTAAATATACCCATGGTTGCCTAATGGGGTATGAGGTACCCACGATTTTACCGTCCTTACCCGAACAGACACGAAGGTCTAGCTATTTATTCATGGCAGCGTTTTAAAGTAGCTCTTTCTCCTCAATTATGAGTAAGACTTTGAGTAGAGGTTCGACTACCAAGGCTGGAACCACACTGGCCTTTAAGCTTGGAAGACAAGAGTGGTGGCCAGGCATTTGATATGAACGAACACGTGATATCTTAAATTTCCTCTGGATGGAATTTTGTGACAATATACATATTACATGTATTGTACTTTTTACTACCTGTACTAAACACAATATTCATAGGTTGCAGATGTGGAGACTGGTAGTTTGAGTTTTACCAATGTTCCCAGTTCTGTCTTACTACGATCATCAGCTGGAAGTATCAAATTACAAGATATTCCTCAAGTTATTTCTTTGGCGTTGGGTTTCTCCTCTCTCCAGGTATCGTAAATTTATAAACTGTAGAAAACCATATGATCTCTCACTAGTTACTTTAGCTATATGTATGAAGTTGCCTTAATACTAACAGAACTTCGAGCTTCGAGCTAAAATCCTTTGTTGAAAAGCCTTTTCGACTCGAAACGGCGGAGTTTATCCTGACTTTTTTGTGCTTGTACTTGCACTACCAACACTAGCAACGTTACTTTGACATCTTAGCAAACTATACGGTACATAATAATAATGTGAATGACGAGTTATGTAAACATGAAATGATTTGCGACATGTGCTTTCGTACGTGAAAAACACCACTATATTTATTGTAATGGTGTTACATTTGTGAACTTGTTTCTTCATAATGACGTAGAATAAAGCTGCAAGACTATAAAATTAAAATGTTTTCATATAGAAAACTTGGTTTTTTTTAATAGACTATAGATTGGGATGGACTGTCTGCTGGAAGTATTTTCAATCGTCCAAACGCGAACGTGTTATTTATCATTGATGGTGTCAGCAAAGGTTAGTACTAGCATCGTGTGAGAATACTTACCGCGTTATGTGTTGTGGATTGCATCATTTTGGTGCCAGGCCTTCAGACAAGTTACTATTTATACCCCGTTCTTCCACTAAGCGTTGTAATTGGAAAGATTGTATTAACATTGTCAATTTTGTATGTTTTATTGGTTGTTTTCTTTCTAGGAAACACTGTTTCGTTTTCTGGAAAATCACCAACTTTTACTATACTTAAGGTAGCTTTTTTCTATAGCTAGTGCAATGCATTTCGCTCACTCGCTACTGCACTTTAACACTTTATGTATTGCGATTTCACACTGCTCAGTTTTACTTTTACATATTACCATTTCACATATACTTTTTATACGTATATTCCCGAACAACTACACAACTATCTTTCCTCCCTGAGACTGAAAGAGCATCCCATCGACCAGTTTCTGGACTCTGTACTAGCTCAATGATACATAAAAATACAGTACGATGTATAAATTTTGTGTTGTAGAATGAAGGTAACTCTAATCTTGATATGTTCCGGATATCCCCGATCAAAAGCTTCGTGAGCCACATATCAAGTGTTTTAAAAGACAAGCCACTGGTTATGTCTTTCTCTACGGAAAAACAGGTAACATATAATTATATTTGTTCTTTGTTTTATCAGGCACACTACGTCCTCTTTTTGAATGGTACTATGTTCGGGCATCCCGATCCTAACCTCGCCTCTGTTTTTATATAGCTTGCAAAGGCAGCCTCTGCACCGGGAAGCAACGCTCATACAGTCTCTTGGGATGCTGAAGTATGTACCAGGTCACTTCCAACCACTGTAGATAACATATTTTTGACTAGCTGCATAGGCTACAATCTCGTCTTGTATGTGGTGAAGTCCATGCTGAGTTTAATGCATGTCAAAGCGAGTTTCTTTGTTATACAGTACATATGTGCAGGTTGTCTTGTAGTGGATTTAAACATTTTGTGGTTATCACAGTCCAGATCACTTAATAAACGCGTTTTCATTTAAGTTTTGTTTTGAGTGTTTATTGTGTTACTTGTAGGAAGAAGCGTTCAAAGATGACGCTAATTCAAATGAAATCGACTTATCTAAAAACGAGGTATTTTGAATAATGTACGGTATGTACTTTGATTTCAGTAATCGTTTCAATTGATTGTGAAAACGTCATACTGCACACGTATGTGTTCTTATTGTGTTTGTCTTTACTCTTTTGAAAGCTTTTGAAGATGTTTGAAAATGCAGATTTTGGTGAAGGTACATGTTGTAATGCAAAATACTCTCAGATATACGTAACTTGCTGATTTATCTTTTTTGTACCTAAAATTCGGTAATCCTACATGCAGTATTACAAGCGCAATAACTTGATGTCACATTTTAGGAATAAAATACGAAAAGAAAGAGCAGAAGTTCCTGGTGTCAATACCAGGAATGGAGGATGTATCATTTGACATGAATGAGAATGTATGTGTATCTTTAAGCTCCACAAGCTGTGTATGATATTGAACATCTATTGCAGTTAATTTACTATCTTTTATTGCACTTGCCTGCATTGCGTTGCTTTTACTATTCTGTAGATACACCATGAGCTTATTTTGCCATAAGTTTATTACATATACTGTACATGTATGTGTTCTGCATTATACTAAAATTATTTTATTATCCTAGGACGATTTTTTATTCTTCGCGGAAATACGAACAATATTTTACTTGTACGAGAAGGTAATGATACACTAATAACACTTGGAAAACAATATATACAGTTCAGACGAAATAACCATATATTGGTAAATATACTATATGAAAATACACGAGTAATATCTCCTCTAATTTTAATTTTATAGCTCAAGAGTTTTGACAATTTGATTCACGATGACTTTATAGATTTCTTCACTTTCGGCATTTCTACCATGAAGGTACAACATTCACTTGGATTTCGTTCACACGATGCCACTACCAAACTTTGCCGGTACAAAATCATTACGTTTTGCAACTATTTACAATATATTGTTACTTCAAACTCCTACGGTTACCGTAACGGTTTCACATTTTATTCATGCCCGGTATCGTGTGAATTGTGTGTAACCCCTTAACGTAAGAGTTTCGTACCGTTTGCAAACTTTGCAGGTGTCGTGTGAACAAGATCTTATACCGGTGGTATACAGTATCCCGCTATAATGTACCCGCTTTTCGCTAATTTATCCAGTTCTGTTTGATCACCTCGTTTACGTATTTGTTTTACTGTAATATAAATAGTTTTATTTTTGCTATTTTGTTTAAATACTTTATAGGGTCTTTCACAACGCTACGGTAATGATTCCCAACAAGTGGCTGCAGCCTTTCATATTCTCGACAATGTTATCCCAAAGGTGCGCGAAACGTACTTTTTGTTGGGGCTTTTCATTTTCTTTCTAGCAGATTTTCTTTCTAGCCACAAAGTTTTACCATACTTAAGGTAGCTTTCTTGCTAAGGTAGTTTTCTCGTTATTTATTGCAATGAATGAATGTCATTGCGTTACTTGTGTATTTCGCAAACGGGTAAATGCTTCTAGACTCGATTGGACATCATATACGATTTTTATTCCAAATTAAGACATTTAATATATACATTACTGTTGAGAATTATCCAACCTCGAGTGAAGTGATGCGATGATTTATTTTGTAGGCATCCTATAATGGTTAGCGGACAACCAAGACTCGTTTACATACACAGGAATAGTGATTCCCTTCTGTATCCAACATCATACTGTAATCTCCAATAATTAGTACTTCTCATATCTCACTACGCTCTTCCTTGTAAAATTAAGCATGAATATTCAAGTCTGGCAATGAATAAACACAGTCTGGGACATGAATCTAAAACGGTAAATTACTCAATCGTTGCCAAAGGTCATTCTCGTTTTATTTAGATAACGAAATTATTTAATGAAATGTATGATGGACAAGCACTTGTAGAAGTTGTAAACTTGGAGAAAAAAGAAAGGTGTGTTTTATCATGCTCTGATGTTGCTAAACATAATTTCATCTACTATTTGAAATCGTAAAAATTAAGCTATAAAATTAATGTTTCTTGTGACACTCTTGTGATTTCTTGTGGGAACGAAGTGGAGGGTGGACTAGCGTGCCAAAAGGATGTCAAAATTTTAAGGATTTATAGCTATCGGGTTTGAGGCTACATGATGAGTGTTTCAGTGTTTTGACCGTACTTTTACTATATAGAGGTGAACAAGAGACACCGTCAAATGAAGACGACGACAAAAGAGGCCCGAGAGTCCGACGAGACCTCACTGAGAGAAAGGTAAATTGTGTTGCTACAGTCGAGCCAAAATTCAGTGGTTGTACTGAACCTACAGCGAGGGCCTATTCCCTGTAAGACTTACTACGATAGTAAGTCGTTTTAGCAATGATTTAAACTTGTCGATGAGAAGAGCGAACTGGGAAACGTGCACGCAAATCATGGATGTATTTCCATCGACGATGATTTCTCTTGAACATGTATTATGAAAACAAAGACACACATGGCCTATATAAAGTACTTGCCATATACTTACTAAAACAGCGCTCGTCCCAGTGCGCATGATGTTTCAGGCATTAATCAGTGCCATGAATTTCTTATTCTCTTTCTATGTAGAAAACAAGTTGCAATAACGACAAAAACTTTGCTATCGTCAATGATTATTATGATAACGAGTTTCCTGCAATATTTAACATTTCTTTATGGTTGATGATTATCCTCGTTATAACAGTGTATGTTGTATCTGTTGTCATGTGGAATATGGATCCTGGTCGTGATAGTATTATATATCGTGTCACAAGTCAGCGTATCAAGTCTGAATAATGGAACTGTAAATTAACTAGCCTTAGGTATTGAGTGTAGGAAGTAACTTGAGTCTAACATAGTCTAGCGGTATATCAAGTGCAGTAAAAGCCACGGATGTTCTCGGTATACATGATATACCAAAAATATTCGGGTTGAATTGATTACCGTTATATCAGTATGGAATTTTCACTACGTGTTAGATATTTCACTACGGTAATATCATCGAAAAAGGAGTTAAAATTAGACTGGAATTCTGTCCAAGCAGCTTCGAAATTATCACTAGTCAACGTCCGTTATATTGATGCTTATGCAGTACTACAATAAGCAAATGATATAAAATTGCACGTACTTGCCCCCTAAACACAAGAACAACACCAGAGGCCAACACATACCACGATCAATTAATTTTATCCGAGGACTCTGTTAATTAAGACCCATGAATACTGGTAATTTCTTATACAGAACATTCCCAGTAAAATCTTTACTTACAGAAAACTGACTTTGTGATCGTAGTAGGATAACCGCTTGATGATAAGCCTAGACTCGATCACCACTCACATAGTTACATTTCATCGACCGTTGCCTGCGATGTTCCGAAAATTGCTCAGTTCAAAAGTTAATTTAACATAGAAATTCAAACTGATTTGCTTTTTACAGTAATTAAGCATGAAGTTATAGTTGGTAGTCGTTGAAGTTTTATCAAAATCTTCCTTCTCTTGCTGATTTTGATGCTTGATTTTTTCGAAATATGCCGGGACTTGTACTAACAAAACATTAAATTTAACTAAAATTTATTTCATAGATTGCCTACAACAATTATTTAAATAGAATTGAATAAAAATTATGTAAAATTGTAGCTTTGTTAATTTCTTCACCGTTGTCAAATTATTGTCCAGCACCAATTCAAAGACAAAGCTTCGTCCAAGATCCAGCATCAAAGAATATTTGTTTTAAACGCGCAAGGCATTGTCCACGCCACTTAAAATTTATCAGCTTGGATGAAGTAGATCTGTATGTGTGCATTTAGCCCACCCAGTCACCAAAACTCTCTAAATCTCCGAATTATTCAGAATTGTTTGCAAACATGGATAGTGCAATCACGACTTTTCAATCGCTTCTTTAGCAACCTTCATGATTTCTCCTGCTCCACGATTCAAAAGCATGTCGGCAAGTTCAGTACCGCACTTTTCCGAGCGTTGTAGGGTGTGTTTTAAATAGTCAGGAATAATAACACAAGTCGTTGATACATCTGTTAAATATTCTACAGCCTCCTTCTCACTTATGCTTGTTTCAACTGTGTGGCAAACCTCATCTGTCACACATTCCGTGCCATCCAAACTTAATACAGCGCCTTCTAGTTTCAACTAAAGTTAAACCAAATTCGCTATTAGTCACTTTTTCGTTGGCTAGAAAAGGGACAATACAATGAACACACTAAGACCTTTCGAATAATTTAAAACAATTTTTAGTATGGATTTTAAGTACTCTATTATTTTCATATCGTTTTAATACCCCATGCAGGATGCAGTTGCTCAAATCATAGATATTAGAAAGAGGAATGGATTGGCAACGCTATTCAATACTATACACGATCTTCGGTTCAGTTATTTTGAATAAATATACGCATAAACGAAAGTGAGTTCATGAGCATAATTACCATACAAGTTGGGCAATGTTTGCTTCCGGCGTGCTCAACTGAAGATAAAATATAGATAACAAAAGAGTTGCCAATCCACCCCTTTTTCTAATATCTATGCTCAAATCACCGAGAAGACTGGTGCAGAGAGCCTGTATGTATATACGCACATTAATTTTAATTGATGTCTACACACCTGTAGAACCATTGCTTGCACTTACTTTGTCATCTTTCCAGTTCGTTGAAATACCAACTGGTGCACTGCAACCCCCGCCCTACAAATATGAGGAGAAAAGTAAACACAGTACCCGGAAGGTTACACCTTAAAATACTGTCCTTATAAACAATTCGAATCTTTGAGTTTACTACGGTATGTAGATATTTATATTCGGAGTCCTGTACGCGAAATTGTTCGATCATATGTGAAATGATAGTACAATTATGGCACTTACCAAGCGGCGTAAATAGGCTCTTTCAGCAGCACAACAAACTAATGTTTGTACATCATTTAACTTCGAAAGCACGTCTAAAGTTTCTCTGTCGCTACTCCTAACCTCTACAGCCAGGGCACCCTAACACAATGAATGATATAATTAGTTTTATTTAAATACTCGATAAATGAGAATGTTGAGATTGTTCCGGGTCAGTGGAACTATTAGGCACATTTTATTGGACAACTTGGGCTACTAACCAGCAGGATAGCACCGCAGTAGTGACAATACAGTATACAGGGTGTGTCAAAAAAAGGTAATAGAACTTTAAAGTGCCCTGACGCGTTCACATCAATCTACAGAAATCATTCTTTCACAGTCGGAAAGACTAGGCTTTTTAGCTTTCGATTGTTACCATTTTTGTGAAAGTTAAATACAAAATTGAGCAAATACTAATTAAATGAAAATAACAGGTTGAAATCGCATATTGTTAACTCGGAACAAAAGATAAGTCTATTAATCATTTACCTGTCACGAGAAACAATTAATGCCGCCAATAAGATGCATTAATTTTTACTACCGAAGCTAAAATTTGTTAATTTAATTCCCAAATGGGATTCAATTTCAACAGATCGGAAATTTCGATCGGCAATTTTTATCTAATTCGCATTTGCTCGATTTTTCATCAAACTTCACAATAACGGTGGCATTCATGCAACTATGAAAGAATTATTTCCATATGCTGAATATTGAGCGCCCTAGAACACACTCCAAATTACGATTACCTTCTTTTTGACCCACCAGGTATATGTCATACTATACTTATCTCACAAGTTCATCAAAACTTAAATTTATAAATTGTACAATTTCTGTTATCGAACAATTAGCAGATTGTATAACGGTCCGTGCAACAAATTCTAAATTTGAATTATTTGATGAAACACAAAACTTGCAATAAAACACATTCGTTACCTGCCCAACTGCGTACAAACAATCAGGTGGTGTTAACACCTAAAACGTAAAGAATGAAGACAATTGATAATGACTGACGGTACTTAAAACACTTGTCTTATAGAAATAAATCATCATAAACGTATTCTAGCAAAATTCTTTACTATGCTGAGCGAGTTCGTGCCTAATATTCAAATTTATAATATAGCATTTGTAAATTCTGAACGCTGATTGGCTAAGAGCCGTGTTGATATAACTCTATGTCAACACAGAAAATTTCCCGCCACTCTTCTGTTAAAGGTCTTTGTGCTATATTATAAAAGAAATATAAAACATTTTTCCGTATTGATATACAGTTACATCAACACTCGTGAAAATTCCACTCGTGTTGATATAACTGAATATCAACAGGGAAAATGTTTTATATTTCTTAAATCTAAAAATTTTAAAAAGGAATATCATGTCATTCACATACTTGACTTATTCTCTCATGCCAATTCATTCTGTGAATACCAGCAACAGCCAACACTAAAGCATCATACTTATTGTCTTCATCTAGTTTTCTTAACCGAGTATTTAAGTTACCCCTCTATATTCAACTGCGTTAAGGTTAATGTTTTACTATTTCAAACATGAAAAACTAGTGAAGGTAACAATAGCAACAAGTCAACAAGAGCAACAGTGGTAGCCGTAGCAGCAGCAATACTAGCAGCACCAACACTAGCAATACCAGCAGCAATAGCATTACCAGCAGTTGTATCTGTCGCAACGGTAGCAGCAATAGTAGTAGCAACGGTAGTAGCAACAGTAGTAGCAACAGTAGTAGCAACAGTAGTAGCAACAGTAGTAGCAATAGTAGTAGCAATAGTAGTAGCAATAGTAGCAGCAGCAGCAGCAGTAGTAACAGCAGCAGTAGTAACAGCAGCAATACCAGCAACACCAACACTAGCAGTGCCAGCAGCAATAGCAGTACCAGCAGCAATAGTAGCATCAGCAGCAATAGTAGCACCAGCAGCAATAGTAGCACCAGCAGCAATAGTAGCACCAGCAGCAATAGTAGAACCAGCAGCAATAGTAGTACCAGCAGCAATAGTAGTACCAGCAGCAATAGTAGAAACAGCAGTTATTGTAGTAGCAGCAGTAGAAGCAGCAGCAACATTAGAAGCAGCAGCAACAGTAGAAGAAGTAGTAGCAGTAGCCACAGCAGTAGCAACAGAAGCAACAGTGGTAGAAACAGGAGTATTAGAAATAGCAGTAGAAACAGGAGTAATAGAAATAGCAGTAACAACAGCAGTAGCATGCAATAGAAGTAGAAGCAGAAGCAGTACAAAAATGTTTAGCAGCAGCAACAACTGCAGCAGAAGAAGCAGCAGTATTAGAAGCAGTAGTAACAGTAAAATCAGTACCACCAGTAGCTGTAGTAGAAGCAATAAAAACAACATTAGCAAGCAGAAGTAGAGAAGCAGTAGCAGGAGAGACTGCGGCAGTAGCAGTAGCATTAGAAGTAGAAACAGTAGAAGCAGTAGTAGCAGACAAGCAGCAGTAGTAGCAGACAAGCAGCAGTAGTAGCAGACAAGCAGCAGTAGTAGCAGACAAGCAGCAGTAGTAGTAGAAGCAGCATAGACGCAGTAACAACAGCAGCAGTAGTAGAAACAGCAGCAGTATTAGAAGTAGAAGCAGGAACGGTAGCAGAAGAAGAAGAAGAAGAAGAAGAAGAAGAAGAAGAAGAAGAAGAAGAAGAAGAAGAAGAAGAAGAAGAAGAAGAAGAAGAAGAAGAAGCAGTGGCAGCATTACCAGCAGTAGAAGTACCAGCAGTTGCATTTTGAAGGATACAACATTTTCGAATTTTAAGTGTGGACATCTTCTCATAAGTTGTGCAATTCTCCGTAGAGAACTTGTACCTATAACACTACAAATAGAAGACCACATTCTATTAGTTTTCAGGTTGGAATAACACATAAGTAGGGCAATGTTCAAAACTAGCCACTCGATAAATATAGATACCTTCCTGGAGGCAGAGTTTGAAGAGTATGTCCATGATGCTTCTTATGGAGAATAACAGCATCATACTTGTTGTCACGGCTAAAATGAATTATTCAAAACGAAATACTACCAGCAAAAAATTTCAAAGCAACTTATTCTTACAGAATTTGCCTCAAGCTCTTAACTCTACATGAACCTAACAGCACAGCACACCACATTTTTGTACACAAAATAAATTGTAAAAAACGTGGCATTAACTTTGATGCCATCAAACTCAAAATGGTTGCTCAATAATTATAAATATGGTACAGGTAACACAAGTGTAATAATTGTACAGATTTGCAAGTTCACACCAATAGTCATTATGGTGCAGCATACTATAATTTGCCTAACACAATCATGATTGTCATTTAGCGTGACCTAATAATACTCCTGCTTAATTTTAAAACAAAGCAATAAATTACACATCTTAGGGAATGGGCTAGAAGGGCCAGTATGAAGGACATGTGCTTCCCAGATCCCAAAGTGAGAAAACATTGGAGCAGCATCAAGAAAATGTTTTCACTTTTCTTAACTTACAGGTAACTGATCAGCACTTTAATGATACGACAATTGAATACCGTGTAAATTACAGTACTGCTACTACTAACCGAAAAATAGTTCCAATTCCCAAACCTTTAGGTAGTGTTGTTGGAAGATCTTTCAATGAATGGACAACAAAATCAACCCTTAAAACAAATCACAACTAGAATTTTTGCCTGTAAAAACATATGATAATGGCAAACACAGGTGGTACAAGCTGTTAGCATGTGGTGAGTAATTTCACATGGGTCAAGTTCCCATAGTTGATCTCTCCTGTGCTTTGAGGGGTTTCCTCTTGTTATTTTCGTTGACTAGGTTATCAGTACCCATAATACTGTCATATGTTACCCTCATCTAACATAGTCACTTACACTACCTAATACCTTATTTTAGCTAAATAAATCATAAAACACATTTACATCAATTGCACAGAAGGAATATCATTGTCACTGATATAAGTTTTGAACTATACAGAGAAATGACATGGTGATACAAAATGCTGAACATTAAAATTATTTGGTAAATTTATTTCCTATATGGTCAATAAACTTCAATCTGCTAAATAAAGAAAAGTGCTTTAACACCTTCCATCAAGTAAGGCATCTTCGAGTTCTTTTGTAAACAATGCCTTCTCCCCAATCTATTAAAAAAATTACACAGGTTAGAATAGGTTAGAACCTGTAATGCGTACAGAGGGTGTATCAAAGAAAAAATCTAAAAATTTTGCTTTCAACTTCATCAAACACCTTACATAAACCTACAAAGATTTTTTTATTGAAATAGATTGTTTGAGTGCTCATAATGTAGAATAAAGAGAGAAATTAAGAAATGTTTAGTTAATAATATGGTAATTTTGACTTGTGGGTGGAAAATATGTTGGCCGTAGTATTGCTGTTTAAAATTTCAGAAAATTTGCTCGGGTCTAAGACATCAGAAAAACAAGGTGCAAACCTCTTTATCGAGAAAAATCAGCTTCTGTCGTACCTTATGTTTGCATTAACGTATTTTGCATACAACTCCCAAGGTCCTGACATTTAATTAAAAATTAGACTACAAGCTTGAGATTTTAATGTGAGTTGAAATTTGCTGAGTTTTTTATACAAACTGTAGAACTACTAGCTAAAGGGTTATATATTTCATATTCTGGCAATAATTAAAATACTTCCCAAATTGACTCAATCACAATTTAACCCAGGTAATTATCTATTGGCTGATAATTATAGTTCATGGTTATTAAGATGCAAGTTATTACAAATATTAACAAATAGGTAGCAAGTACAATGTACAATGTAATATAGTTACTGGAACAACCTTTGGCAAAGCTTTGTCTAGCACTTTATCACCCAATGTATCCAACGTTACTGCAAAACATGCAAAATATTAATCGTGCACAGCAAACTCATACAACATGTAAATAATTGGACAATCAATTTATATTTTGCTAACATACCTCTCATGGGCATTTGACAACTTTTCTAATATCCTCAGGGATAGCAAAGGTGAGAGTAGGAAAGGTATCAAATGCCACAAGTACACCCAGAAGAGGGAGGTTAACATGTAAGACCATATAATGTACAGTATTAAATATATCATTACACACCAATTTCAAAATTGTATTCTGGAAATAACTTCTTCACTTCTCCAATTATAAATTCAGTTTGTATTAAAGCAAGCTGAAACAATTAAAAAGCATTTAATAACCTACTTTAACTTCAGGGCCGTGGCTAGAGCGTTAATTGGAGGGGGGTGAATATTCATATATTTGTGTTATGACCAACTAATTTCTTTTGAAATCAGTCGTCATTAGGGTTAATTTCAAAAGAAATTAGTTGGGCATAACATGAATATATGAATATACACCCCCCCCCCCAATTAACACTCTAGCCATGGCCCTGTTTAACTTACTTACTTTGCTAATACTTATTTTAAAAGTTTCCCACATGGAATGTGTTAACTGTATGCCCTCCTAGTTAGTATTATGAGGTGTTCGAAAAAAAGTAACATATTGCACTAAAAATACTATTTAATTTCTCAATAGTTCCAGCTTTTTTGAGACACTGCTACTACACATAAGTGATCAATCTGTTGGAAACTTACAGTCTTAGCTGATTACCAAGCCCCATTTACACTATAGCTGGATTACATTAAAGCATAGCAATTTTCATACTAGATTCGGCTGCGGTTTACACTGCAACACAGTATTTGGTATGCTCTGTGACTCAAAATTACTTCTGATGGGATATGAAAAGTAATCTCCGGGGTACTAGAGCAGCATAAACAGGCCAACTGGGTTTTCCCAAAAAATTTTGGAGCAAAATTTCCATTACAAGGTACAAAATGGACATGGAGCAAAGTTGTGAATGAAGTGGTATGTGTCCAGACTGCATTTGAGAGGCCAACTGCCACAAATCTGTGGCGTGGAGCCGTTTGAGGAAACTCCCGAAACTGATATTTGGTGGAGGTTTACGAGAATTTGGCAAGAGCAAGATTCTTGAGTGGTGAAAAACTATTTACATCTTTGAGGGCAACCTTGACATGGCCTCATAGCTGATTAATCATGAATGCAGTGCGGCAAAGTGAGACTATGAACTTTTTTTCTCGATGAGTTAATTGTTAAATAATAATTACTGTATTGTCTTGTTCTCATTGACTTATTATATTATGTTCCTGTGGCCCATGGGCATGGTTGTTGCTAGCCAGTGTGTCCACTATCCTGCACTCACTGCAAGAGAGTGGACTGGAATCTGGAGCACAGACTAGGCCATTGGTCACTGTGGTCTGTGGTGGGAATGGCAGGCAAAATTTCTTTCAAAAACATACTGGTGGCAATCTGTGGCATCTAAAAATCTTGGAATGCACTATGGGTAAGTGTGACGTGTGCAAGGATTAATTTTCGAAGTGAAAATTAATCAGCATGAAAAGTAATCCGGCATAGTGCGCATGGGGCGCTAGACGGGCAGACAATACATGAGACATTTAAATTCCTGTGCTTTTATCATTCAACTATACAAACTTAATAAATCATGCTAAAACCATACGTATTACACTAAATAATACTGATACAATATAAATAGACTTTTAATACTTTGAGATTGCTTATCCTTTTCCATCTAATCTTGATCTAATAGAGAATGTATAAAAAACCTTTATGGTAGTGCAGGTTTTGACTTTGGCCAGTGCCAGCCATTTCCACCTCGCCTGTAGCTTATATAATTTAACATACATTACGTACCTGGCTCTTTCGTGAACCTACTTTCATTGATCGCTTAATCTCTGCCATTGTTTCAAGAAAACTTAGCAAACATAAAAATATTTGATTGGAACTATCTACAACTTTTATAATTACACAACAAGATGCAGAATTTGACACGTGCCTTTCACCACGCTCTCACATTGACTTCCTGTGTAAGGACTGGTGACTACTTCGTTTGTGCACGAAAAATCCGCCATCTTGGAAAGGATATAAAGTTGTTCACAAAATAACAGCAGAAAAGAAAAGCTATGGCGCTGCTGAGGTCAGTAAAAGCTTTGGAGAGTTTATCTCGTAGTTCAAGAAGTATTTGGACGTCGTCAACTGTCCTTGCTAAGCAAAACATGGATCCTATACAAGAACTTTTTGTGAACAAGTTGGGTGAATATAAATCGAAAAGCAAAGGTGGAAAGCTCGTGGATGCCGGCGAGGAAGCAGATGCAAGAAGAGAGAAAGAAATAGCTCAGCTACAAAGAAGATATGGTGGCGATGCTAAACAACTAGAAGAATTTCCAAAATTTAACTTTGCTGATCAGTAAAATAGTGGACTGTTCATAGTAGTTACAACTCTCAATGTGGTTGACTTTTTTTTGGACAAATGCCTGGTTTGATTAGAGGCAATAGCTGGGGGTTTAAACAGCTATGTGTGGTAATTGTGAATGTGGTTCTTATATATTTTTAATTTATATAACATATAAAATAAAAACTGAAATAAAGACTGGGTTTGCTTCTGAATATCAGATTTGATTTTGATATACAGTACTATAAATTGATATAAAATTTTAAGAACACAATAGAGGGAGACTTCGCTGGATTCACCTTTTTCAAGGTCTTTACCTGCAGACTGCCAAGCCTAAACTGCTAAAATTGCATGACCCTACATGGTTTCAAAAGTTATATAAGTCAATATTTCCAATATTCAAGTTATAAGTCCAAGTATATTCAAGTTGCTATAACAGTAACACCACATAGTCTAAGTAACACCACTTGTCATCCTGTGGAGGCAAGCCTTTAGTTTTTCACTCCATTTTGCCTGACTGACCTGAGCATAGGTTATGGGGGGGGGGGGGAGGGCAGGGCAGAGCACATGTTGAAATTGAGGATGGGGACCAGGGGTGTAACTTGGGTCTCAAGATTAGGGGTGTGAACTAATTTTGCCCGACAAAAGGCATGGTTGAAAATGCCTCGCCCACACTAAGTAGATATTACTCACAAATTGTCAAATAAATAAAAGTAAAAAAAAATCATTTTGTTACGCATTATATTGCACCAACTTCTTAATTTAGTATTTTTTACCTTTTAACTTAAACAAATTAAAATTTCTTTAAAACACGTGGTTGCTTTTTACCCAACTAAACACTTAGTTTTGCCCGACAAAACTGTTCATTTTAATCTTTGGGGGGTGAACCACCCCCCCCCCCCCAATACTTCCCCTAGATTTATGCCCCTGACAGGGACTGCTGAAACCACAAAGCTACAGAGGATGATTATCATGATTTATCCACACACATACACAAACCTCGTAGTCGGCAGTGTTGCCAGATCGTGAACAAAGTTCACAGATTTGTGAACTTTTTACCCTCTACATGAACTTTTTTTGAACATTGAAAATCTGTGAACTTTTTGTGAACTTTTTAAAATATCATGAACAATTCCATGAACTTTGACATTTTCATTTTTTCAATATGAAAATGTTCAATGATTCAACTAAAAAACCCGTAATATGTTTAGAAATATGTCTTGCAGACTTGCAGTGGCTGTAAGAAACAATAGGTGCAATAATAAAAGTATACAACACAATTTGTATAATTTATGTTAAATTAAATTTCCCGCCTTTTTTGTGCTGTTCGCTGTGTTTTTAGAAAATCAAAATGTCGGATTGGTCGGAAAGCAATAGTAGCGATGATAATGGATTTGCTCGCATAAAAATATAGTCTAATGAAACTCCTGTTTTTTAAATACAATTTTAAAAAAGACTTCTTTAAACATAGTCTGTGAAGGATTTTCGGACATATTGGTAAGTTCCAACATTTTCAGACGATCTCCGATAAATTCCGACGAGTTCCGATCTTAAAATTTAGGGACATGAACTTTTTGTGAACTTTTGGCGTAAGCATACATGAATATTTTGACATTTCATCTGGCAACACTGGTAGTCGGGTTCTTTTTAGACTTACTCCAAATAAAATCGAAGAAATAGGGACTTGGTTCTTTTTATACCCAGCTTGACAATACAAATCAGTCACGTTTGCTCTTCACAGCTACCCTCCATCAACCAGAGTAGTGCAGCATTCGATTCCTGAAGCCAGGAAGCTTGAATGTCCACATACAAACGATTTTTACTCAGATGTACCCTTCACAAGGGTTATTCACATAGCACGAAATAACACAAAATGATCAACTCTCATCATATTTGTATCATTTCGTTCAAAGTCACATATGTTCATATCAGCATTTGAAAAACTCGCTAGTACAAAAAAAGAATAATACATCAAACAGCTTACTAGATATCTAAATTAAAAATGTTTATTTTAAACCCTGTCTATTATACAAAGCATTGTTTATTGAGATATTTATGATACAAAATAGTGTTACAACTTAAGCCCTTGAACTTTTCTATATATGAAAAAACTGACTTCAACAATTACGTAATGAAAAAGATGAAGCTGAAGGTGGCGGGTGAACCTTGGGCATTTGAGATCATTACCAATCAGGATCCATAACGTGGTAACTCGACAATGCGCACTCAAATCGAAGAAATTCTTCGTAAAATGAGTAATGACAACTGCGAAGTGATTCTGAAGAGATAATCAACTTAAGCATTACATCGTCCTTTGAGTAACGGTTAACCTTGTTGCGAGTTCCTAAAGCAAGCTTTATACGCATTCCTTATACAGTAAAAGAAACTCACAAAGCTTATTCTTATCTCTATATCCTGGCAACGCGTCGTAAAGCTAGCCACGTCATCGATCCTTGGCTACCAGGTTTCAACTTCTATACTGAAGAGGTCATCAATAATTGCATGTAACATTTCCGCAGACGTACAGACCTTGCTCTGAGAGGGCAGGTTGATTCAAATTCTTAAATGTTGAATAACCAGTCGCTATCGTCATTCCTATAAAGCTCTAGCAGGGTAAGGGCTATCTATTGAGAAGAGTATTATTTATACGCGTGTGAAAATGTTGACAATTATGAACAATCCCCAAATACGTATTGATTTCCTGATTATTGCAAAACTAAACTAAGATTTCATATTTCTTATGTTACGAAGTCATACTAAAGCTAAGTGAATAAATAAATTTAGCACAATCAAGAATCTTGCAGAACGCAAGGAAGTTTTTTACACTGATTTCAACTCAGCATAACAGGCAATCTTCACGGTCAGCGTTCCTGGCATTTCTTCTCCAGAATTTCGACCTTTTCCTTTCAACTTTACTGACTGTTGAACTGTGCTATTGTTTACTTCAATTGGAATTACGGCACGGCCCATAAAACTATCCCAGAACACGTTACTATCGTATACCTAGCAAACCGAAAACGTAATATGAGATTAATGAACTGTTTTCGCTTGAGAAAACTGATTATGAATACACATTACATTTACATGATTTTGGAATTTGTAAACTTCTCAATTCTTCATGACACAACAAATAAAATACATGCATGCACGTCATATTATTGCCTTGACAATCACAAATAACCATAAATTATGTTAGAGTTACGTAAAATATCGTGTTGACGACAAGTCGAAAAAATCCCTCTCAACTACATAAGCTAATACCAGTTCACATCGACTATATATATAGATCCCTGGGATTTAACCCATTCTTACATAGTAGTAGCACTTACATCGATAATAATTTCTCCATTGATGTTCCTAACAAAAAACAATCCTCCCGCATTAAACTTAGGATTCAAAGTATCATTTTGTACTGGTGTTGTAACCTTTCTCCCATCACATTTGATAATACAATATGGATCCGCTCCTGAAAAAAATCACTTTACAGATCACTTTGTTGTAACGCGAGTCTAATGTGCAAGAACTTTTAAAGCATTTTCCACTTTAATCGTATCATAGCAAAACATGTACCGTATTTCATTGTTTTGTAGATACTCAAGCAGACGTTTTGTATCGCTACGTTAAGGTCGAAATGAAAAACGGGCTTTCAAGCTGGACTCGAATCACATAACACGTACCTACACCAAACCTGCTCATTTTCTTAAGACCATTACCACTGACCACAGAGATCGACAGTACGGCACTAGGAGTTCCGTATTTTGGAATACAACACAGAAAGGGGGAAGCTTTAGCGTTATGTTGGGTCAATTCTCTGAAAATAGATACAATTTGTTGACAAGTTTCTCTATTCAAACACTTGAAGTTCACTGGTTAATTCATAGTCCGCGTCAAGTAAGTTAACAACCTATCCGTTTATAAATTACTGCCTGAACCCTGAACAAGTAATTACACAATAGGTACTAGCATCGGCATTATAGTGAATACATAATACACACGTTGTTCACATAAAAAAAACCCATAAAAATACACGTTGTAGCTTTGTGATGTTGAACATTTTCTGGCAAGTATGCCCCCCCCCCTTGTTTCCTCTCGGGGAGTTCCAGTATGTATTACCCACCCCACCAAGAAGGGTTCTTAAGAATTTGTGTTAATTAAAACTTCATGGGAAAAATTATCCATCGCTCACTTTGCTTTCGACTTCTTTTCAGTGAATATTCTCAACATAAATTCTCCTTCATTATTGGCATCAAATGTGGAGGGAACAACAACATAGCGGCCTGGATCCAACTCTAGTTTCGTAAACACTTCACGTGCGTTGATAAATATGGATGATCCTGCCTTTTCCATGGATGTATGTAGACGATATGCACGATTTACTTCAACCTAACAAAACATATACCATAAACGATAGCACGGACTTTCATTCCTGCGACTAAATGCATAAGGATGTAGTTTAATTAAAAGAATAAAATGTGAATATTCACATTATTTAAAAATACATACCCGCATGATGAAAAATCCAATTGTTAATGCTTCTTTTCCATGAGCTTTTTCTGGTCTGTTATCTTTTTGTTGTAAAGCAATCATGCAATTGCGATGCTTCTCGTCTTTGATGCTGAATGCGTACTAAATGGAAACAAAAAGAAGCGTAAACTAAAGACAACACATTTGTCACCACAATATTCGTCAGTCACTGAACAATGAGTTATGAGTGTTCAACTTGGCAGCTAGCATTTCACATGCTGCACCCATGTTGTTATGTACGCTTGCCCGATATAAACGCAGGTCGTATCAAGCAACAAAGTTGCATGATGTTGCAAAGACGTGTTGCGAGGGTTTCATACTGCCATTTGATATCAACCGTTAATCGAAACCAATCAAACGCTTTGCTTTACGTTTATTTCCGTTGACGTTTAGGCGGGTAAACGTCATGTTTTGTAAATAACAATTGTTGACGTCTGTTCACCCAATAGTTGACGTTTACACCAGGATACTGCAATTTACAAGAATAATTCAATTTAGTAAGACAGGTGTATGATAAAAACGTATCCCAATGATGAAGAATTATTAAAAAAGTCGTTCAATTCAGGTAAAATGACATAAAGAGTTGAAAAAACAAACGAGAAAACGTGTAATTACAAAACATGACGTTTACGCGTCCAAACGTCATGTAAAAAACCAGTCATAAAACAAAACATTTGATTGGTCACGGTTAACGGTTGATCGCAAATGGTAGTAATCGTTACCTGAGGATTCGTAAAGAAACTTTCTTTATTGTTAATACATCCACCCGCAGATGAACCAAGTTTCCACAGTCCTTTATGAGAAATCGCGCACCATGTCTTTCGGATACTCAATGTCTTCGTGTTAGGAACATGACAAACATTGATGGTGGTAAAATATTGACAGAAATCATCGAAGGACATCCTGAAAACGACAGAAAGGATGGAAAATTACAATCACTACCAAAAACAATATCGCAGCATCGCACTTTCATTAGAGAGTATAATATGTCTCATTCGGTAATTTAATATATATTATTCCGTGTTTTACATATAGCAAGAATGTTCATTCATATTGTTTTTCGTCGCCAGCATCTTAATATAGTTGAAGTACAAAATATCTGATGTCCCATGTAGCGCTAAATATCCATGGTATTTTATAACCATTGGTTCGATTCATTAAGAAACTCCTATTGAGAATGAAACCTTACAGGTGAATGGTAAGTATTTCAACCACATGGCCACCATTTATATGTGGTCGAACTGTTGTACTTATGTTGATTCTTCAGTAAATTTTTCACCATATTCATTATTGATTCCTTTCATTTAGCGCATGCGAACAAAATTGATAATCCGCATGATGCCCAAATAGATATTCTGTATTACAATATAATTATACTGCATTATTATAATATACAACTAATCTAAATTTAGGGGGCATGTCATACGACAAAACAAGACTCTAACCAGAATTCTCCATCATCTTCAAAAACAATGCCAAGCTTTTCTCTATCGCTTTGCTTTAATTTATTCCACTCTGATGATCTATAAATTGAAATGGAACGATGTATTTATTATTTAAAGCGCGAGATTCACTTAAGCGTTACCACTACAGTCGCAGGATCAGGAATGAAAAAAAGTGGGATCTCAGGATACTGAGGAATATTTACCTCAGCAACAAGTTGAGCGACATGTGAACTTACAAGTACATTCATAATGTGAAAGCATAATGAAACGTAAAACAGCATGATTTTGAAGAATAATGCTTGACTATGAACAATAATCTTCAATACACCTTTATGTAATGATTATTTTCGTGGCCTATGAGATTGTTGCAATGTGACAATTACATTACGTAATTGGCTAAAGGATGGGTTGGATTTGCAAAATTGGTTAAAAAATTCTTTTCTTTTAAATATTTTAAGGGCTTTATGGGCTTTTATTCAGACTTTGACCCCAATGGTGACGATAACCGATTATAATACAAATGGAGCAACCCAATCTCAACACCAATAAATAACTCAAGATTACATAATTATATTCTCCACTTCACCATAACCTACCCATCACTCCACGCTCCTTTCCATTCTTTTTGTCCCCAGGGATTACGTAACCTGATCATGTAGAGATAATGGCGGTTGAATAAATTAAGAAAACCTTCTCCCAAAGTGATCTGAATGTAATGAAGAAGAAATGAGATACTGTTAACGATCTGCAGGTTTACGAACAGGTCTACACTTGGCTTTACCACTTATTCTAAATTCAAGCATCATAATAATCGTCATTAGATGACAAGGCGTGGCTATAGTAACAATACATTGCCTCGCATGTTCACAGGTCTATTTTCATGGCCCACACCACTTGGGTTGAATATAAACCAATTATTCGAATAGCCGGAAAACCAACCTTATAAGTAACTAGTAGACTTGCCCAAGGACGTCTCGCACGATTGGGTTTTGATAGGGTCTATGCATTTTATTATGAGATCAGTTTTGGAGCGAGACTTCGGGTAAGTCTAAGAAACTAGTTATCGCAGTATCTATAATCATGGCTAGTGGGAACACCAGTGATAGAGTCTTTACAAAACTATTTTTTACAGTCAGTTATGTTTGTGTAAAGGTACATCTGCCTTTTTGGGACGCGGTTGACCCTACCAGACATAGTATAACTTACTGCGTAAGTTTCTCGGCAAAATCTGTCACAGTCCAGAAGCAGTATCTACTACAAGTGTTCATTAGTTAACAGTACATACCTTCTTCATGGCTGTCACACCATATGCATGGCCCAACACCAAACCATTTTCTGTTCTCTTTTCTACTTCAGCTGCATCTTTTGTCTGAAGGAAATTCAATTATCTTAATAATGAGTAATCCTACTAAATATAAATTACAAAGCACGTATTTTTAAACCAGCCAATCGTAAATGAATGTAAAGAGAACAAAAGGTACATTTTGCGTACATTTTACACTTGCTCATTGTACAGTCGTTACTTTTTACAAAATAGGAATTTACTCCAAGTCATGGTGCTTTACATTGATTTTTTAAGCCTAGTTCTCATATGTTGCAGACAGCGTTAACGACCATTGTCGATGATTGCTTATGAGTAAAATGCTTTAAGAATTTTCTCCTTGGATAATCACCGACAATGACACGCCGAATATAAAAAAAACCCAACTTAATTCTCACCCTAATGGAGGCGCTAATAAGTGCATGGTCAGTTTTCATTGAGTCAGACAGTTCTTTAAACAGCTGCATTCTCTTGTCATTGTCTGCACCAAAACCTCCATCGATAATATCTATTGGTTCGGCAACACCTCCTGTAAAGTCTGCTAAAGCGTCGGCAGTATTTCCACCTTCCAGTACTTCATAACATCCATTCACTCTGCAAATTTAAGGAGTTTGAAATTGCTTGAGCAATTTAAGACAGTTGTCACCCAAATCACTCTGTTGTTCGTGTCCTTTACGAACAAAATTTGTTTATTCGCGGCAAGCAGGTGTAATAGTCAAGTTACACTCCCTACTCTGGTTATTTTTAAATGAATACAAAGCCCATGAAATTGTATTTATGACCCGACGTTTCTACACTCCCTTTTAATTCCTTCATCAGGGGGGGGGGGTCTGGTGTTACCTGGAACCAACGTTGCCAAGGTAGGTAGTCCATTCAATAGTACACGAAAAGTATACCAGGTTCTTTCACTACCAGAAACGATAAAGTGAAAAGTTTCGTGCGAAGGCCTTCCCCCGTCGTGAAGTTAGCCCACTGACGTCGATTTTCACTTTATCCATTCAGATGGTGAAAGAACATATACCTTTCGTTATCTGATGTTACAGCGCTGCACCTTTTATATCCGAGGGATAACATTATTTGTCAAGAAAGTGGATAGAATATCGATAACGGTAACCACAAGAATACCTCCACATTCTTGTCATTCCTCGAATATATAAATAGCATTAGTGCAACACCAGATCACCCTTAATGAAGACACTAGACAAGAGTCTTGAAATATTGGGTGGTAAATGCAGTTTCATAGGACTTTGTATTCATTTAAACAAAACATGAATTTGTATTCATTAAAATAAAACATGAAACAAAACAATCACATGAATTTTTGCCACATTTTTATACAGCCAAAAAGCCCCGCATATGACTTTCAGGTAAGATATCAAAATAAAGAATAAATTGCGCTCCTGTTTCTATCGCTTATAATTTTGAAATATGTTGAATTTTTTGTTACTATTGTTTTGTATTACATTTCTGTACAATTACTTTGCATAAGCTTTTTCCACCAGAGCACTCCAGAACTCATTCTTGGCTGTGGAATGGACATAAACCAGTTCATTATTAATAGTTGGAAGAAGATCATCAACAACAACTTCTATCCATCGACCAAAGCGCCAAAATCGAAACCTGAATATCCCTTGATATTCATTCGGTTTTGCAGGATCCCATTCCTGATTACCTGGGATGACCTAGAATCACAAAAACTTTCAATTTTTTACCGCCAGAGTTTGAAATAACCAGCCGAGTAAACCAGATAAACCAGTTTGGTTTTCCAACCATAATCCAGTTCTACCGACCAAATGCTAAATTGATGGAAAAATTGGCCTCAGGGTGCGATATACTATAATTTGTGTACCACATGCCAAAGGTACACTGAAATTAAGGTCTGGTACTTCTATACCTGTGGCCATGTCTATGTTATGTTAGTACTGGAAATATTCTTTTTGTGTAGTTGCATTTCTTTTACTTCAGTTCAGTAACTATAAGGATTCAGAGTTCGTACAAGCCAAGAAGAGTAAAATTCAAGGATGTCTTGAGGACTTTCAAGGTCATATGTCAGGAAATTCAAGAACTAAAAAGAGTTGTTAAATAATGCTCTAACTGAAGCCCAGATGAATTTGAAACAGTTTTAGAGGTTATGAACCGCTGCACTTTCAAATGTAAAAAATGTCCAGATACCAGAGTTAGATGAATTTAAGGTCTGACACAGCTGGATATAATCACTCTGTTATGTAATTAACAAGTAGATCACTTAAGAGCAAGTTATGTAATTGTTTTAGTAAAATAGAGATAAAAATAGATTTTAAGCCACTTCATCAAAAAATGCGACAAATTGTCTTTGAAATGAAAAAAATACACCTGGAAAATTATTGTTTTGCTACTCACTATCTATCAGGGGATAGATAGTGAATAGAGTAACCAATCAAATGACAGCATTTGCAATAGTATACTTGTCTAGTATATATAATTCTAATAACTATAGTTAGCCTTTGACCTATGTTGCTGGATGCTATATAAACAACTGTGAAGGTTCAGTTCTATAAAATTGTTTATTATACCTTTTTCTTTAACCTGCTGATACAACCTTCAATATAAAATTACAATAAAAGTGCAACACTTTAATTCTTGTTACTTATTAAATTATAATAAGGAATGTTTTAACCTGTTCTCCTGGATGAAAAGAAGAATAGTCATAAAAGGGGAAAAACAAAAAGGAGATTGAACAAAGAGAGAAGGGATCAAAGGAATATAATAATGATAACGGAGAAGAAAAGAAAAGACTGAAAGGTCATACCTTTCTCCAGAACATTGCTTCTTGTGCAACGAGTGCACATGCTGCAACAAACCAGCAATTTCCTAACTTGCCCTGAGTAACATCTTTTGTGTCTATACCACTGACAAATAGATGTGGATCTTCACAAATTTCCTAAAAATAAAAAATAAATATCATTAGCAAGCAACACTGCCTTAATAAGGCATTATTATCAGCCCTGATGAAGATCCAGGCTTACAGATCAAAAGCTTTGTGTGCCTAATAAGCTTAGTGGTGTTTACAAAATTATATTTCAACTTTAAACAATATGTTATACTGAACATTTTTACATGCAATACTAGTTTGAGCAATTTAAAAAACAACATTTTTTTAACATTTTAATCACAGGCCGCCCAAAAATTGCATGTAAAATTTGTCACAAGCCGCGGCCCGCAAACGACATTTATGAAAGCCATTATATATTATAAATACATAAAGTTGGCAACTTTATTCCAGTTTAGAAACATACAACTTCATATTAACTTTTTTTACAAACATTGTTGAAGGTCACTTTTAATCAATGCCAGACCACACTGTGGTACATTACTGTGGTACATACATGCATCAGTTGTTATATCAGAATTTATAAAACAGCTTTGTATAAGGTACTACCAATGCCAATAATTGACCAAAAGCCAAAAGTGTTTATCAGTCAATCACCAAGGATTTAAGGGTAGTGTTATGGTGAACATAATTTATGTAATAGAAGGCAAAATGTATGTGTGTATCTCTACAGTCAATAATGAAGGTCTGTTTATAATAATCTTCACTAAATTCACATATTTTACAATGACTTTTGCTACAAAAATATCAGTAAGCACAGAAATCGTTCTAGTGCATACTTTAAATGTTTTGAGCATTTGCCATGTAGTGTAAATGTTGATACATGGCTGAAAATATGTAAAGTCCCCAAGATATATACTGCTTAATAGTGTGAACAGTTATGTATTTGAATATCTGCCTTTGAGAAATTCAGTGAATGAGAGATCTTTGAGTACTTTCGTGCAGAGTGTAAATCTGAGACACTTAAAGCCCAGAGGTGTGCCTAAAACTATTACTAAAAAATAATATGTCAGAATCCACTGACTTTAAGTTACTTTATATTACAGGGCAATTGTACAATATTTTATTTACTCTGGAACATGTTATTGAATGTGTTATGTAAATATTGAGACAAGAGTGAAGTGACAATATCACATATATGTTAAATATGGAAGAATTATGCAGACTATTTAATACTTTACCAGCACTGCTAACTATTAATTCTTCAGTTAGCAATATAGTAAGTCTAAAATCTACTGCGGCCATATATTGTGGGGAAAAACAAAACAAGGGCGTACATGCTTTTTACGCTCCCAAGGATACGTGTACAAGTTTCCTGACATCAATAACGCTCAAAGAAGTATCTGGAATAGTAGGCTCCGAGCCAGAATTTTTTACAGGCAAGGAGGCAACTGGTAGTTTCTCGGTTTACTTAGTGATCTTATGTAGTTTACTTCACTTCATCGTATTTTGGAGTGCAAAAATTATCGTACATGTGTATATAAATGAAATGGTCTGGCCAAGATATATAATAAAACTATTAAAACATTTATAATACGTTATCATTCCAAAATTAAAAAACAATATCAAAACACTACATATAATAGTCACAAATTAAAATACCTCGAAGTCACGAATTAATAACATTCGACTTTATATGCACGACAGATATATTTTAATAAATTATGATCGTGTTGGGCTGATTCTAAATTGTGAACGTAGTGCGGTTACTGAAAACGGCTGCATACAGTTAGCCTCAACAAACTATCTTAATAACGTTGGACAAAGTTCAACCGCACCTTAGGTCTTTTCCATTCAACTTGATCGGGAGGCATAGATCTACTATGATACATTGACTTGACTTCTGGAGGGAACTCTGGATCGACAAATAACTTCCCTTCTGATTGGCATCGTTTCTTTAACTTCGCATAGTTTTGATTTTTAAATTTTGTAATAGCCATCTTGTTATTGATAGAACGCTGCTATCGTCCACGCAACACACTGGAAGTCTGGAAGCAAAGCAAAATAATGTATTTGCATTTGTTATTGTCATAACCTCTTTGTGACCTGACAACACCCCAAATTTTTATATTGAAACCATGATTGAAACATGTGGCAATCCCGGGCAATCCCGCAAACGGGCATAAAAAATAGACAGGGGGGAAGGGTCGTTTGCTTCAAATGTTATTACATAAAATTTTACTCCTACTAAAAATCACTGCTTGGATATGGATAAAGAAAAAAAGTTAACTTGGAGTCTTGTACTCCGTGTTTCGACATAACAAACTTTATTTCAAACGTTTCGCAGAAAAATATTTTGCTCCCAGTAAAATTCGTAGAGCATGTGATAAAGACAAGCTAGAAAAATTTTCTTTGTTTTCTTCACATAAAGAATTTTAAGTAGCAAAATCTGGCGGATATTTCCCACTTGACGTATTAAAGGTTATACAAAAAATCATGTTCTAGAACAATAATTAAATCAAAATAATGAGCGCGCATGCCTTGAGCCCGCAAGATATACACAGCCAGTGGTGTTGTCAGTGGATGTTGTACATGGCAACGTAAACAGTTCAGAAAATTATTATCAATAGTTGATTTTAAGATGCAATTTATGTCGTTTCATGAAAATTATGTGTTCTAATTCAAATTCAGGTGAAAAACATGGCTAACCTGATACATTAATACAAAGGCATTCCTTTGGAGCAGCATATATTCGTTTGTTGACAATGCCAGGTAATAATAAAATATTGATCACTGTATCATATTTACAGAGATGTTTATAAACTGTATATAATTTAATTTATACGGGGCAATTAATATACTTGTTAGTTAGTTTGTTAGTTAAAATGATGAACTAATGTATCAATAAACAGGAAAATTTACACGCACTGACAGATGTGTATACACTGTATAAATGGTACAATTATAGAATACCTGACCACATAGGATTAGGGTCAGAGTTAATGTTAGGGTTTTGAACTGGCCAGGTATTCTATAATTGCTCCCACTTCACTGCCAATAACCTTCTATATAGCACTTAATCTCAAATGCTTTCAGCTTAGCTGTTGTCATCATCTTTCTTCAATGTCCATGTCTCAGAAGAATACATGTATGTGCAGCAGCACAATGAAAACATTAGCACACAGCAGTTGCAGCTATACGTCATTGCTTGTTCACCAAGTCCACAATTCACAAATATATTAAACCACAATATAAGCTGCAAGCCATCATTGTGCCCTATTTCATTCTTGCTTTACTTGCTACTCTAACAATAACATATTCATTGATTGGGAAGCTCTGCAGTTTAAAGGTTGATCACACTAAATAATAAGGTTTGAGTGCTGCAATTTTTCTCTTGGAGCATCTATGCATAGTTAATTTCTAAAAAATGCACTAACACATATATAAAGCAAAGGAATATGTAAGTTGACGTAGAGCATTTTATATTTTTATTCGCCATTCTGCCAAGGTAAAAATGGCAGTTTTAAAATATCATTATGCACTGTGATGTCACAAGTATGATATTTCCATATTAGTCTAAGTGAAATATATATCTCAAGACATGAACAAGTTAATGAAATTTTACAATAGAAATTAAACAGTTTATTTTATGTTTATCTTTATACTGAGACCATAAAACATTGGAGTGGAATTTTGTTACATAGACACACGAAGCTGTGAAGGCTTCTGCATTTGTGAAGGCTTCTACTTTTTATGCAATAATTGACTGCCCAGAATAATGGGGAAACAGCCAGTCCAGCATTTTTATTGCCAGAAAATTCAATTGACTTGTTAGAACTTGCATAATGAACATGCGTAAATTCGACATGCATGTGGACACAAACCTCAAAGGTACCAACTCGAGTTGCTCTTCTGTTGATTTTCTATTCTGTGCTAATGTACCACGAAAAGTTATTCCCGTACGGGACAATGAACCTTACGGTCTAGGGACGAATTGGGATGAGGAATTGTCGGAAAATCAACAACGAGGAATTCACAAATTGCCAAATGGCCATTATGAGATGCCATTGCGGACATCCAGAGCTGCCTAAAAACAAGGTACTCGCTTTACGCTGGTTAGAAAAACTTGAGACTCAAATGGAGAAAGATCAGCCCTTTTATCAACACTTGTAACAGGACCTTTATAAACGATCTATTACAACGAGGTTATGCTGAACCTATTCCTGAAGACGAAACAAACGTAAAAAAGGAGTGGTACATCCCGTATCACAGAGTTTGCCATCCGAGAAGTCAGACAAACTTCGTATTGTATTTGATTGCTGTGCGAATTATGGTGGCGAGTCACTTAACAAACAGTTCAACAGTATCCAATCGCCTTTTCCTGTGATGTTGAAGCTATCTTTCACCAATTTCACGTGAATGCGGATCATCGAAACTATCTGCATGAGGTTCCTGCGGTGGAAGGACGGAGATGTTTCCAAGGAACCTAAAGAATACAGAATGACTGTAGTCCGTCTATGTGTCGTCACTAGGATCCCGGATAAAGGCTATCGCACAAGACAACGAGATATTGAAATTACCTCGATATGGTTGGCAAACATGATGTCCGTCCTGCGCCCTGACTATTTCTTCTTGAGAGATCAGTTGTAAATTAAAATGATATTAAAGCATTATTGAAACAGGCGGTCTCTATGTTTTATGTTAAAAGGAAACAAATATTCGATATTGGTTGCTCATATATACCGTATAATAGTTTAACTAACAATTATGTGACCAACAATTGTTAGTTAAAACTATCATATATGATACAACCAATTTCGAATGTTTGTTCCCTTGTAACATAAAACGACGAAACGTTACGTCACCGGAGCTAAAGAACTACGTAGCGAGTGAAGACAACCCAGCAGACGACGCCTCAAGGGATGTAACCGCTGAACAAATAGTTTCAAATGCACGATGGTTAAATAGACCTTAGTTTCTCTGTGGGAGCTTAGAAACCCGTGGATTAGAAACGCGCTTAGAAACCCATGGATTAACCTTAAATACGGGTAGGTGCAAATTCTTAAAGCAGAATTTAGAATGGTATGATATGGTCTTTTCCAGTAAAGGAGTGTGCCCTGATCCTAAAAAGATTTCAGCTTTTGTAACACATCCACCCCTTCAACTGTTTGATAGGTATGGCCATCTACAGCTCACAGTTTATCCCAAACTTTGCAACAATAACCGAACCACTTCGTTGGCTGACACACAGAGGTGTAAAATTGTTTGGCAACCAGAGCAGAAGGAAGCTTATCACAAACTAACAAACTGCAATGATAAACAGCACAATAATGAGCTTAAAATCAAAGAAAACGCATGTAGTTGTCGATAGCCCTGTTAGATTATCTGCCATTTTGGCTCAAACACCCCCCGGCAAGGATACCCCTCCAAGTATTATTATCTATGCTAGCCGTGCTTTAACACCCACCGAGCAAAGATATTCACAGACAAAGAAGGAGGGCCTTGCGATTGTGTGGGGAATCGCAATTTTCCACATGTATCTTTATGAGGCCCCCTTTACTCTCCACGCAGATCACAAAGGACTTGAAACTATATTTGGGAACCCACTTTTTTAACTTCTGCAAGAATTGAGCACTAGCTGCCCAGATTATCCAGCAATATCACTTCAATGTAGTCTACACCACAGGAAGTGAGAATCCTGCAGATTTCCTTCCCGACACCCTCCAGGTAATAAAGTCCAGAAACAGAACAAACAGAAGACTATGCTAAATTTCTAACTGCTATGGCAGTTCCACCAACACTATTACATTAGCAAAGCAACTACACAGGATGAATCCTCGTGTGCAGTATTGAGCAGTGGAGCAAATTGGAATGACCCCAAACTAAAACCCTTGAAAAAGATTAAAAACAAAATTACGATCGATCATGACCATCAGGTATTATTACGGGGTAGTCGGGTCATAATATCTATGTCGCTACAAAAGCAAGTTATTAAGATAGCGCACGAGGGCCACCAAGGTATGGCGAAGACCAAAGCAGTTTTGCTAGAGGCTGTTTCGTTCCCCAACCTGGATAAACTTATCCGCGCAGAATTAGAATACTTCCTGGCATGCCAAGCTAAGTCACAGATCTGTGCCTATCAACGTAATAGCAATGTCCGACGCACCTTGGGACAAAGCAAAGATTGATTTATATGGTCTTCTATCCCGTCAGGGCAGTACACATTAGTCGTCATCGACTGCTATTTACGATTTCTTGAGATCGAAATTTTTACAACTATTTCTGCTCAGAAAGTACTGTAACTCCAAAACTGGATTGCATATTTGCCCGACACGGAATCCCCAGTCACGTAACCTCCAAGTGGACCACCCTTCCAAAGCAATGAATTCCGGCGATGTATGATTGCTATGGGAACGCCGCACCAACGCCCCTTTAGCCGGCAACGCGGAATCGGCGGCCTTCATAAGCCATTAGGAAAGGCTATTAAAACGACACATCTGGAAAATCGACCTTGGCAACAAGAATTGTCCAAATTCTTACTGAATTATCGATCAACACCTCCTTCAACAACTAGAGTGTCAGCTGCACAACTTCTGTAAAATAGACAAATAAAAGGAAAGATTCCAATACTAACCCGAAATTCCAAAGTATTAAACCGACACTGAGAAGCGAGAAGAAACGAAGAATAGTAAAAAGAAGTGGGAAAAGGATATACAAATGAACGTCGCGTTACGAAATTTACTTGTATTAAAGAGGGTGATAAAGTTCTGGTTAAACAGAAGAAATGGAACAAATTATCAACACATTTCTCCAGTGAACCATATACAGTTGTGGTGGTAAAGGGATCAAAAGTAGCCGCACAAAACCAAAGCCATTTCATTACTAGGAACTTATTGTTCTTTAAGAAAATTCCAAGCGACCTTCAAGGCGAAAGCGACGGGATTGATGATATTCCTGCATCTACGACTTCTACGCAAAATGAAAGAAAGAACGACAGGGAAGAGATTAGTTCTGCAGCACCAACGAGACGGTCCAGAAGAAACTGTGCTCAGACTGATAATCACGGACATATCCTATCGCATCAGCGATAATAGTACACATAGTTACTGTAAATAGCAATTGTATCATTATTCGATTTCATATTTTGTTGTTTGTTAAAAAGGGGGTAATGTAGTGATTACGTCACTGGTACCAACTCCCGAACACGGACATTGTATGTGCCACTGAGCTAGTATGTGCTGATAGAGGACTCGGATAAAAAGAGGACGTTAGATGAAGCTTAAAAACGGGTTTAATAAAAGACAAGTTATAAAGTACAACAAACTGTGATAAGGGTTCCTCATCAGGGAGCTCAAGGGAACAATTTAATTAAGGGAGCCATGTAGACGGCACTAGTGCCATAGTCCTAGACATCCGGTAAAGAAAATACTGTAGTTGTGTAGGACTGCATATTGGCTGCGTTGTTATATATTGGCTAGGTGAAGCAAAAAAAAGTACGGCTGTTTGATTTACTTTCACTTAAAAATTAAAAGGTTTTTACACTCAAGTAATACACCGTAAATTCCGCGATGTTTAACTTAAATTTTGATGTATCTCATGCACATTTTCGTGCAATGTTCACTGAGGCAACTAAGTTTAAACTTAAGGAAAATTAGCTGAAAATGCCCCTTTAAAACGAATTGAATAACCGTTGTAATTTAATCACCATTATTGTTTTAATAAAAGTGAAATTGAAGTTAGAGATGTTCTTAGAAGAAAATTAACTTTTTTTTTGTTGTACGATGGTTGGTTGCGGAAGTAAACTTATAATAAGACTGATGTTATTATTTGTTCCAATACGTTATTCGATCTCCCGGGACAATAAATATGTTCTCATGAGCCAAGAAAGGAACGTCGCAATGTAGTTGGAACTAGTGCTGTGCACCGGAGCCGGAGCCGGAGTTTTGCCCTATTTTGCCGGAGCCGGAGTTGGAGCCGGAGTTTGCTCACCTCCGGCAAAACTCCGGCAGCACTTATTTGTGCTGCAAACTTCTATCATAGATCAACGAAAAACTAACTCCATCGAAGAAAAAGTAAATACAGCCCAATACAGCTTGACACAAACATACAAATTATAATTATGGTATTTTATGTTATTTTTGTATAACTGTGACGTTCGCAAGACGGTAAAGCATGTGAAAATTTTACCTAAAAATTTCATCAAACGCTGCAACGCCATACTTACAATATTCACATTACTGTCAACATGAAAGGTCGAATTTGTGTTTTAAAGAATAACTTAAACATTACCCTCATCAGTAAGGTCTGAGAGCGGAGTCTTTTCTTTGGCGGGTAACATTGTAACAGGAAACATTGGTAAACTTGCTTTCATTAAGTTTAATAATAAAAAGTTTTAACCACATTGACCTTGCGTCTTGTTTTTGCAAATACAATACCGTGCATCATGCACATTACAAAATGTTAATGCGAAGAATTCGAAGTGTTAAATAAAAAACAAAAATGGCGTTTCCAATTTAAACTGTAAAAATTTCCAGTTTTGACAAATTTGCACAAGCCTAAAATTTTCTGCCGGAGCCGGAGTTTTTTTTCCCGGAGCCGGAGTTTTTTTTGCCGGAGCCGGAGTTTTTTTTGCCGGAGCCGGAGGTGACAAAACCGGAGTTTGCACAGCACTAATAATGACCAATAATTCTCAATAAACAATAATGACCAATCTCAGTGCATGGAGATACCTTTTCTTGTATATTAATTATTATACAATGAAATAATTATACAAACGCTGTTGCGCTAGTGTCCATGTTCCTCAACAGTTTCTGAAGAACTAACCTATAAGGAGTAGGTAGATTATCTTGATAAAGAATTTGACAGGATGCGAAATGTATGTTTTTACAGATAAAGTTCGTCATTTCTCCAGTATCCACGAAGCTGTTCGTTTTGGTGATGTTACAGAACTTCAAGCAATGGTGCAAAGTGGAGCTGGAATTAATGATCTTGATCCTAAGTTTAAGTTTACACCACTTCACTGGGCTTGTAATTATGGTAGTTTAGAGGTATTTATAGTCATGAGGCATAATTGTCAAATAAAATTTTAATTTAATTCTTGCACCTGTAGTCACTTGTACATCAGGGCTACCAATATTTATTTGCGTTAGACTGCGTGCACATGGTGTCGTTTCTGAGCGTTTTCATTCCGAATTATTTCAAAAAACTCCCGACTTGTTTACACAATTTAATGAAAACCAGCATAAACCTCGTTTAAGGACAAAAACTAGAAACTTCATGTGATCAGAATTTTTATAGTTCATATCGTTTTCATTTTGACTGTGGTGAGAACGCTCGGCAACGACTTCGTGTGCACATAGTCTAAGACGTTCCTCAGGCCACAGGAGAGGGGATATGAACAAAAGGAGGCGCAAAGATATTCTCGAAAGGGTTGTATTATATGATGCATTATATGGTGTTAAAATTTATCCCTTCCACACGGTAACACTACTGTCCTTGAAGAAGGCCATGACATGTTCTTTTGCAAGTACTGCTCTCGATGTTGCTGTTTTGTATTTTGTCCATGCATAATTTGAAGTGCCCAAGTGACGGGAATTTTAATTGAATTGTGTGGAAGAAATTTTCTAACTGTAATACAAGTTTTTTTATGCTTTTGCGCCCCAGTGCTTTGTTGACTCAGGTGGACTAGATATTTCAATTTGCATTTTTTGTTCTGCCAACTTATTACATCATAATGAATCATCATGCAGAAAGTGGACGACAATGTTTTCTTATAATAAGCAATTTGGAAATTATAATTGTGGTATAATTATGTTTGTCCTTATAACCTCCGTAACATATGTTTTAGCGTGTTAATATTTCAAGAATTTTGTTCAATCAAGGCATAGGTAACTTGTAATCAGGAGCAACTCGGTAAAACATCATTAGTGAACAAAATAAAAATATCAAACTGTAATTTCTCACCAACAAAGCACTGTAACAAAACAGTATAAAAGAACTTTTATAATTCCAGTTTTAAATGTTTTTATGCACACGCCATGCAGCAAAAATTTTCGTCTCGTATCCATGCACTTTAACTTCGAGCATGAAGAAATTCAGTGGACATATATGATACACCCACTACGCTTGTTAGATCTGCGCACATTCTGCGCCAGTCGGCCTACCCTTAGTACGCAATAAACATTCATACCAAATAGTCATGTCTGATTATTCTGATCAACGAATCCCTATCAGTCACAGATGTGCAACAGGAGCGTTTTATGAAGTAATTATTATATGTTCTATGACATACAGTAGTTAGGTAATAGTTACACTGTGTGCCAAAATTATATGCAAACTGATCTTCTTGCTATAGCTGTGGTAGTTTTATTTAAAAAGGAAACTTGGTACGTTTTATGGCAGCACTAATACACGTTTAGATCTAAAATTTTGAACCGACCTGCGCATTAGTAAACAAGCGGTGGCCATTTTTGTGATTCTTTGCCTATTCCAGCGTGCCAAATTTTTAATTATGCAAATTATTTCTAATTTCTTAAATATGAAGAAGTGCAGGCGGAAATAAAAAATAAATCACTTTTTAAATATTTATTTGGGAACAACAACATGTATTACAAAAAAATCTCACTTTGCTATCACAGTACAATGGATAATTAATATAACTACCATTTTTATTAATGAGAAAAAAGCCTTTGATCCATTGAAGATGTCAAACGTTCAATTTTATCCGATAAAATATCTTTGGCAGATATAAGACAAGAGTTATCCCGAATAACGTGTGCATAGTAATAAGTACACAGTTTAATTTAAACTGTATATTTCGAATCGATTTGGTTCATCTTCAGCAGAAAAGCTTACAAGAATACGTTAAAACAATTACGTGTACGAGAATTTTAAATAGCGTGCGCAAGTTACGCGTAAGCAATAAATAACTAAGAATCAAAGCCGTCATTTCTAAAGCGTTATTTTGTTCATTTTAACTAATCAATTAAATAATTGCAATTCTTTGCTTGCCTTAAGGCCATTATTTAGAACACATTCACGTCGTTTATTATTTTAGTATCATTTACAACAAGATTAACTAGCTCTTTGTTAGTTTTGTTGGTCAAGTCATCTGATTCGTAGCAAGATTGTAAATGCTTGTTTATAGCACTGTCATTGCCTTTGTATGAATGTTCTTTAGCGCGTTCTAGTGATGTTCGTTCAGTTTTACCTATGTAGCTATTGCTACATTTTTGACACGTGAACTCATACACAACATTAGACTTGTTTTTTCTAGGAGTTTTGTCTTTCATGTTGGTGAACATGTTGAGTTTGGTGGTTGTCGTTCTTGCTACAATTCGTACGTCAGAAATGTTAAGACAACGTTTCAGTTTCTTTTTTAGACCACGTAAGAGTTGTTCCCTTTTATGGCCAGTGTAAGGCATCTCGAACCAAAGTGTTGGTGTAGTTGTATTGTTGTCATTCATTTCGTTAGTATCATTGTTAGTATCGTGATGTTGTCTAAAACGTTTGATCAACGAAGACACAACTTGTTTGGGAAAATCGTTCCATGAAGCAATTCTTCTAATGAAGTTTAACTCTCGTTTGAGATTAGATGGTGAACAGATCTTATAGGCTCGAGAAAGAAGAGAGCGAAGCCAAGCTGTGCGGTGTTTCCATTGTACGAAACTGTCAAAGTGCGTATATTGACCAGTAAAGGTGTGTTTTCGGTATATTGAGAATCTGTTTCCATCAAGATTTAGATCAAGAAAGTGTGGTGGTTCGTCCGAGAATGCATCGTATGTAAAACGTATGTTATGGTCAAAGGAGTGGAACTTGTGTAAGAGGAAGTCAATGTCATCACGTTTTATAAGAAGTAGAGTATCATCTACATAGCGGCAATAGAATTTAATTATACCTCTGTTAATCAACGGATCAATTATGACTTGTTCAAATTCAGTTAGTATAATGTTCGCTAATACTGGACCAAGAGAGCCACCCATGCTTACTCCGTCGACTTGTTCGTAGTAGACACCATTGCAGCTGAAGATCGTTTTCTTGCAAGTGTCCCTTATCAATTTCCTTAGTGTTGTTTTCTTCAGGGTTGTATCTAATTCCTTCTCATCATAGATGCGCTTCTCGATAACTGCTAGAGTTCTTTCTAGAGGTACGTTCGTAAAGAGGGATTCAACATCAAATGAGACATATTGGTGGCCTTGGCTAAAAAGAGCTTGATTGATTATTTGAATTCGAGACTTAGCGTCAAACGTGTCCTTCACAGTATGTTCATTTCTTGTTAATGGCTGTAGCAGTTGACTCAAGAATTTTCCAACGCCGTAGTGTGTTGTTCCAGTTGTATCTATCATTGGGCGAAACTTTAATATTTTATGAAATACCAAAGATGATCCTTGATGATCATCCCATAGATGATCTTTGGAGGCGTACTGGCGTCCACAGGAGTAAATGTTCCTTTTCAGGATGCCTCGTAGATTTTCTATTATAGGATTTAAATCTGGAGAGCAGACTGGCCATTGCATGATTTTTCCATGTCTGGCAAAAACAATATTCAAATATTCAGTGATTAGCCTTGCAGCATGAGAAGGTGCATTATCATGCATGAAAACCATGTTTTTTTCGGAATGCCAATTTCTTCTTTTTGTACCATGGGACGAGATACTTTTTCAGGAAGTCCATGTAGACTTTGGCAGTCATTTTAAATCCATCACCAAACCAAATTTTTTAACGGTACGATGATCACGGCCTAATTCTTCAACCATTTCCAAGGTGATACCTTTACAAGATGATACCTTACTGTGAAGCTCCTCAATTATTTTGAACTTCTCAGTTTTACTCAAAGGACCTTTACGCCCCCCCCCCCCCCCCCCCCCCATCATGCATATAAATTTGGCACGCTGAAATGGGCACAGAATCACAAAAATGGCTGCCCGTTGTTTAATAATGCGCAGATTAAAATTTTAAATCTGAGCATGTATTAATGTTTCCATAAAACGTGCATAGTTTCGGTACATTTTATTGAAAACTGCAGGAGCTATAGCAAGGAGACCAGTTTGCAAATAATTTTGGAACGCAGTGTAGATTAAAAAGTTAGTTACTTTAGCGTCGATTTTTAAACTGTTTAAGTTCGGCTAGTGTGAACAGATTAAAATCACCGAGAAAATTGACCGTAACGAAAAAGATGGCGGGTGTATAGTTTAACAGAATGCTTTGCGGTCGAAAATTGTTTCAAAAACCAATTGACGTCTGTTGAAGGACAAGTATAAGACAAGTTATTTCCTTTGTTTTGTTAAAGTTTTATATTTTTGGGTGCTTTTCTTGGCATCTTTTCTCAACCTTTTTTATGCTTGACGCCTGCAAAGCATTCTGGCAAAATGTACATGCGTCCAACTTTCTCGTTATGGTAAATTGCTTTGTTTGCGCTCAAGAACAGTAGTTTTAATAGTTCAATAGTTTGATATTTACACCTGCAATCGGCTGTACTAACATTAATGATAAAAATCACCAACTGCTTGAACCAATGCTTGAACCGGTAACCGCTCAGTTTATGTCCTCGTGTACAAGCATTTTCTCGGCTGTTAGAAAATTACGTACATGAACATTGTTGAGTATTTGTACAATGTGTCTTACTAGTCAGATTTACGCTTTACCAAGCGGGTAGCGTTGCACTTTTTTTGGGAGGGGGGACCGGAAAATCGCACGAAACGTTCCATCAGAGCGTCTGCATGCGGGCTATTAGACTACTCGTGCTCTCCAAAGAAAAGACTCAAAGGTTGTTTGAACTGTTCGTTTCATGCCTCGCGACTGGTGCTCTCTATCGCCCTGTCTCTCGAAACAACGCTCATAATTTGATCTGGATTAGGAAATGGCTAATTAAAACGATGTGCTTCTTATCTAGTGTTTGCATTGGTTGCTGTGGCATGGGGCGTCATACTCGGAAAAATCTCCCGATGGTTGGACACCAGCTCACCTAGCTGCAATACGTGGACAAGACGCTTGTCTACAGGTAAAAATATCTCTGCGTCTTATTGTCACCGTAGCAAGCGTGCACTACAACTGTGCCTCGGAATTCTCCTTCCTTTATCACTCTTCATCCTATTGTTCGTTTGCGACTCTTAATGCATTGCCTTTAAGAACGCCAGTAAATTGTTGAGTGCAAACGTAGTGCACTTGCGTACGCGCCCTGTGATGTTCCGTGCTGAAGTAATTCTGTATGGAGCATTCAGTTAGGATCGTTAGCGCGAAGTAAATCAAAGTATATATAAATAAATATTTAGATTGTTATTCAATCAGTCTGTCCGGCTTTAAATTGGCATGATATCTGATTGTTTAGAACAATCAATGAATAGTCAGTAGAGTAGATAATTTAAGACGTTCATGAAAAATCATCAAATGTTAACTTATTTGGACGAGGCATGGCAGGACATTTTGCTGACATTGCTGTCTATGATGGACGAACGGATCCGAATTGATATAGCACTGCAAAGATCTCTCTTGTGGTTCTAGTTAACTTGTTTAACATGCTCTTTCTCATTATCATAGTTGTGCATATTGTGTACACAGTTTAAGTACCGAACATCTCCCTTCATTACTCGTTCAAGCTCGAGCTTTTAGGTTTTGTTGTTTTAGTTTGTTGTAGTCTTATTGTTTCAAATTATTACAGCGAAACCAGAATTGTTAAATGTTAGAATCATGTATATACCATATAAACTTGAACCAGAATTCCATGTTTGCAGCGTTTGATTGTTTACTGATTGTGGTAATAATCAAGAACATTTTATGTCTAGGCGCTAGCTGCAAACGGTGCATCATTAGAGGCCAGAGATCTCAGAGGTAAATTCTATTATTTTTGTAATGTCTTAAATAGCATCTCTCATATGGCGACTGTGTTGATGTGAAATAATAGATTTCCTCAGCTTAAATGTAAATAACCGATTTCAGATCATGTGATATGATCATGTGATCTCACATGGTTTACTTTCATTAGCTATGGGTTAATTTATATATAAGTTGAGAATGTCAATTGCTTTAATTTTGTCTCCGTTTGTTGATTCGTTTGGGAGCTACTACCAACAAGACGTTAAAATTCTACAAAGCTTAATTATTGCAATAAACTCGACTATAACGAAGCGGATAAAAGGTAGTTTTTTGCATAAATTGCAGTCCTTTATTTTTTAATACACGTGATTTATCTTTAAAAGGTTCAACACCCTCTCACTTGGCAGCAAATCATGGAAATTCGTACACCTTACAGTCAATATTAAGACATGGAGTAGTAAGTGCTAGAACTTCTATAAAAATATTTTTGAAAACCACTGCTGTAATTATGCAATTATGTTGATTATGGCAAAAGATTTTAACGCAATATTGAGCGAGCTATCGAAATTATAAATCGAACAAGGCCTATTAAATTGAATAACCTGGTAAGATTGCTTTATCGCTTTCATTGTTGTAAAAAACGTCACGCGTGTGAACATGTTTCATACAGATATTGCCAAAAAAATTGTCTTATGCCAAATTTGCCTTTTCTAGCAAGATAGATTTGTATGTAACTAAAGGAATAATCAATAGCTTGTAATGCTGGCTACACGTTTGGTACGTGTTTAAGCAGAAACCTCCTGACGTTGATATCTTTAGTGGGTTTTTGTTATGACGCACGTTCGAAGTCTCAAAGTTAAAAAATATCAAAAATATTTGTAAAATTTTATGAAACGCTAATTGTGCAGTAATTAGCTTAATAGGCCATTTTAGCATTCTCCAAAACACTGTCTTGTTCATTCAAAGTATCGGTATCTCGCTTAATATTGCATGAACATCTTATTGTAATATATCAAAATTTACCCTTCCTGGATGTCATGGACAATCTATTTAACTGCTCTAGTTTTTCTGCAATATTAAATTATTTTTCTGAGACATCCGGTATAACAACCCCCCCCCCCATTTATCAAAATTCAAACTTGTCATCTTTTAGTAGTTACATCCACGCTTGCACTGTATGCTCAGCGATATACCTAAAATCCTAAACTAGAGATTAAAGAAAAAATTACTGTTTCCAGGATATTAATACCGTTGATAAATTTGGATGGACCGCTGTTCATACTGCTTCGTTTCATGGCAGGCTCGGATGCCTCCAGGTACGAGCCTGCAATGCTTAAAGAAAAATTCTTCAGAATTTAATAAACGTCTTCAGAATTTAATAAACGACCATTTTACTCGAGGTTATATTGTTTGGAACCTGATGTAGAACCACTTTTCCGTTGTAAAAGGCTTATCATGATTGTATCGAATGTTATATTGCACTTCACTCGGCATGCTGTTGTATTTACTTCCATCATAAGTATGCGATTGTATGTGTTACCGTGAAGACTTGGCCCAAATCTATTATTATGCTCTTTTAAAGAATATTGCGCATCAGAATTAATAAATATAAAAGTATTTATAAACGTAATTGCATGTACAACACAACAGTACTGTTATCGAATGTTATATTTTCCAACAATTTGTTTGCTGTTAAAATTCCTAATTTTGAAATCATTCAAAGACTTGCAGTTAACAAGCATGCAGCATATATATAGGACAACAATCAAACAGACAACAAAAGGTCTTATTATTTTCATTTTTCTAAACCTCGCGCCAAGGGGGAAATAAATGAGAGACTGAAGGGAATTTTGGCCCTACAAAATTTGTGAAGCTAAACGAACTGTAGTTCTTTTTATAGATATCATACCATATCATTTTATATTGTATAATTTTAGCTTTTATTTCGTTGGGGGGCTCGTCTAGATGAAGTTGATACATCAGGGAATACACCAGGTTTGTCTGCTTTTTCTGATTTTGTTCTAATAACCTAACTGGAAACTTTACAAATTAAAATGTTTGGTTACATTATGTTGTTTTAGTAAAATATACAATATATTAACTATAGTTTGTTGTTATCTTGCATAGATGTGATCAATTTGCTTGCTTTCTGTTTTAATTGTTTGTTTGTTTTACTTCTGCATGATAAATCTTACTGCAAGCTTAACTTGCATAGCCTAGTAGTTTGGGACGACTTTCTCTATCCATTTTATAGAGTTATGCAAAACACCAACAATACACCGGACATATTTCACATGCTTAAGGTTTTTGGTAACTTCTTAGCCAGTCCTGACTGATCGCCTGCCTGCATGACAAAGAAATCCTGGGTAAGAGGATGAACAGGGCCTTATGCCCTGTCCTGTTGTGTTTCCCTCTTCTATTCGCAAGAACTATAGATACCGTATAAGCACTTCTTTTATCTTTTATTTTACACTTATATTAAGATGTCCGAACAATATATAATCAGTCAAGGCATATGTGCATGGAGATATAATTTGTTGTGTTTTGTTTTATGCAGTGCATCTTGCAGCCGTTGAAGGTCATCTGCCATGTGTAAAATTCCTCATCTGTTCAGCACCAAGTATTGATCATGCACTAAACGCGCGTAATGATCAGGTATGTTGTACTACATTTGCATGCACGCTCATATCATGAGAGGCACAACATTTAGGACCAATGAGGACTTAACTTGTTTCTCGTTGTAACATAATTGTGGGGCTTTGCGCTCAAAACACGAGTTTTAATTATGTTCAGGGAGAGAAACCTCTGGACCTATGTCGACAGATGCAAAAACAGGATTGCGTAGATTATTTAACTGCCGTTGGTGAGTAGTTTGAAGTAACTTTATTCACCGTAGCCAAAAAGATGGCGACATGTTGATTTTACCAGAATGCATTGCGGTCTGAAACATTTAAACATGCAAATTAACGTCTTTTGAAGAACAGACAGAAGACAATAGGTTATTTTCACTCAATCCATTAGCTTTGCTTTTTGTCATCTTTTCCCAAGTATTCTAACTTGATACCCGCAATGCATTCTGGTAAAATCGACATGTCGCATACACGACACATCTTTTTTGCTGCGGTGAATTACGTAGGAGTACAAAAATGAAATATATTTTTTGTATAATACTGTATATATCACTTAACAAACTATTGTACATTAACAAATATAATGAAACATAATGACCACCAGAAAGCTAGGTGAATACAGAAATATAGCAATGTTTCATGCTGCGTGATTATTACATTGATTTTTAGAGTACGATCTTCTACATCCTGAAAAAGAGGAAAGTAAGTTATAACTAAAACATCAGTTCTTCTGTTTGTATTAGTCTATAGTTAATGGTTATTTATCGATCTATTACTCAAGTTCGTAGACCTAGCTAAGAGCACCAGATGCTTACTGATACAGAACGGACACAGATTTTGTAAATTACTCAGTTATCAAACGATCTCAAACAGTCATGTTTTCACCAAACGACGTTTAAAACAATAATTAAATGTTAAAAGCTAAATGTAAATCAGGCTCATTTTGTATCAGTGTATATGTAAACAGACACTGATTAAGCATATGTTGCCTTTTAATTTTGTTGATGAATTATTGCAGTTGATAATTATATAATTATACAAAATTATATTATATTATATTATATTATATTATATTATGTTATATTATGTTATATTATATTATATTATATTATATTATATTATATTATATTACATTACATTACATTACATTACATTACATTACATTACATTACATTACATTACATTACATTACATTACATTACATTACATTACATTACATTACATTACATTACATTACATTACATTACATTACATTACATTACATTACATTACATTACATTACATTACATTACATTACATTACATTACATTACATTACATTACATTACATTACATTACATTACATTACATTACATTACATTACATTACATTACATTACATTACATTACATTACATTACATTACATTACATTACATTACATTACATTACATTACATTACATTACATTACATTACATTACATTACATTACATTACATTACATTACATTACATTACATTACATTACATTACATTACATTACATTACATTACATTACATTACATTACATTACATTACATTACATTACATTACATTACATTACATTACATTACATTACATTACATTACATTACATTACATTACATTACATTACATTACATTACATTACATTACATTACATTACATTACATTACATTACATTACATTACATTACATTACATTACATTACATTACATTACATTACATTACATTACATTACATTACATTACATTACATTACATTACATTACATTACATTACATTACATTACATTACATTACATTACATTACATTACATTACATTACATTACATTACATTACATTACATTACATTACATTACATTACATTACATTACATTACATTACATTACATTACATTACATTACATTACATTACATTACATTACATTACATTACATTACATTACATTACATTACATTACATTACATTACATTACATTACATTACATTACATTACATTACATTACATTACATTACATTACATTACATTACATTACATTACATTACATTACATTACATTACATTACATTACATTACATTACATTACATTACATTACATTACATTACATTACATTATATTATATTATATTATATTATATTATATTATATTATATTATATATCAACTTCCCTTCTAGACCTTGCATTCCCTGCCCATGCGGCTGCATACAATGGGGATCTGTCTCATTTAAGAATGCTTATTGAAACTGGCGTGGTCTCGGTGAATGAGAGAAATGACAAAGGATCTACGCCTGCGCACAAAGGTGAGATAACCATGTTAATTTTCGAAATCATATGATTTAATTTGATTTTGTTTCCATTTGACAAGTCGTCTGATGGTCCCAACTCACTTCAGAGTGTATTGTGAAAATACAGCTTCACTAGCAGACCATGATTCTGCTATGTGCTTGTTTATTAAGGGATAAAATATTCAACAAACACCCACACAATGCATTTAATTGTCGCATCACTGTGATGCAATCGCTTGGAAAACTGACTAGACTGTTCATTTCAATATATTTGTTCTTTCAACCAAACAATTTAAAGATATTAGAGGGGGACCAAGGATTCAGAATTCATCTATGGTTAAAAATTTTCAGCTGGAGAACGTACTTTGCTCGATGAAAAACCATCTTGCCTGTCAGTTTTCGATAAAATAACCCTAATAAACTTGCATGAGCTTTCATAGGATTTCTCAAATTTCTTCTTTCAGCTGCTGGTAATGGCCATGTCGAGGCACTTCAGTGGTTGGTAGAAAAAGGAACTGACTGTAAGTTGATTAGGGTTGGTGCAGTAGAAGTAGTACAGTAAAGGTAGTGGAGTAGAGGTATTCCAGTAAAGGTAGTGGAGTAGAGGTATTCCAGTAAAGGTAGTGGAGTAGAGGTAGTACAATAAAGGTAGTGCAGTAGAAGTAGTGCAGTAAAGGTAGTGCAGTAGAGGTAGTACGGTAAAGGTGGTGCAGTAGAAGTAGTACAGTAAAGGTAGCGTAGTAGAAGTGGTACAGTAAAGTCAGTGCAGTAGAAATAGTACAGTAAAGTCAGCCCAGTAGAAGTAGTACAGTGAAGGTAGTGCAGTAGAGGTATCACAGTAAAGGTAGTGAAGTAGAAGTAGTACAGTAAAGGTAGTGCAGTAAAGGCAGTGCAGTAGAAGTAGTACAGTATAGTTAGTGCAGTAGAAGTAGTACAGTAAAGGTAGTGCAGTAGAAGTAGTACAATAAAGTCAGTGCAGTAGAAGTAGTACAGTAAAGTCAGCCCAGTAGAAGTAGTACAGTGAAGGTAGTGCAGTAAAGGCAGTGCAGTAAAGGTAGTGGAGTAGAAGTAGTACAGTAAAGGTAATACAGTAAAGGTAGTCCAGTAGAAGTAGCACAGTAAAGGTAGTGCAGTAGAAGTAATACAGTAAAGGTAGTGCAGTAGAAGTAGTACAGTAAAGGTAGTGCCGTAGAAGTAGTACGTAACAGTAAAGATAGTGCCTACTACTACTACTACTGGAACAGTGTATACTATTGTAACCGTATCGTTTTTGGTGTTTCAGTATCAATTGTGAATTCGGCTGGTGAAACACCCAAAGATGTTGCAAGAAGATTCGGTAGACTGGCTTGTGTTAATTTACTCGGCGGTGACATAGGTACACGTCTACAATTCTTCGTTCGGGAGTACCCGCATAATCTGTAAGCTCCAATTATTCGGCCTATTTGTTACGCGGCGTGTAGTGAATTGATCAATGACTGTACAGTTTTCTGCCGTGTAATTCTTTAAAATACGATGACTAAAATCAGTGAAGTTCATAAGTGTACACGCAAGTTTTCTGTCTTTGTAGATTTGCATGCCACCCGCAGATGGTGCGAAAAATCTTTTTGTTGATAGATATTGTTGCATTTCTCAGGCAAAGAAGAATTAGTTGACGAGGCAAGTCAAGATCAAGAACAGAAGGAACCTCAATCAAGTGCTGAAGCAAAAGGTACTACTAAATCGTTTAATGCATCACAAAGAAGCAACGGTAGCTTCTTGTATATTACAAAATAATTAAAGTTAAACCCATTAAGTAAAGTCCTCCATACATGTCAGTTAAAAGCTAATCCTGTGCAGCTGTGCATTCCACATTTTTTTTAATTCAATTCAATTCAATTCAATAGAGAAAGTTTAATTAAAAATTTAACTAGGAACGTTAATAGCTAAGTTTGAACCTAATCCAGCTACCCATCTTCTCTGAAAACACTGTTATGTTGAAAGGTCGAGCAAAACGTAAAATGGAGGAACTGCAACATCTTCTGGACACTGCAAAAATGAATTATCAACAACTCGGAGGCGAACTAGAAGAAGATAAAATCAAACAAGAGGAACTGAAAGAAAGTGCAAGGTAGATAATCTATAAATGATTTTGAAAGGTTTCTAAAATGCTTACTAAAGAGAATTTAGTATGCTGTAATGTAATTGTTGTGTACATCAAGGACTTTACAGATACTGAATCTAAATTAGAATATGTAATTCATGTCTTTTAAACCCTCCATAATCAGGCATCAGCTATCGTAGCAATAGGAGGTCCTTTCTTATTTTTTGCTGTGTATCAAAATTGATTAATGTGTGTGCCATGTGTGTGAAATTGAGGGAGTCCTTATAAATAAGCTTTCATAGTTTCTCCTTTGGACTTCCTTGCCGCTAAGTAATGCTTTGCATGTGTGATTTACTTCTACTTACATTTACTTATATGAATTTCGTAATATTATGAAAAGTTAGTTTGTTTATATGTACAGTGTAGCTATACTTAGTGGTTAATCTGTGTTAAATCTAGGAGGTCGGTTGTACGAAAGGTGCATAGCTCTATCCACCAGATAATGATTTTTTGGACTGCCACGTAAAGGTATAAAAAGCAAAGACATCAGGGATATAAAACTAGGCAGATCTAGAAATTTAGGCTACAAGACAACACAAGACAATAATTTAATTAGCACTCTCAGAGAAGTACAAGATAAATTTACAATACATTATTTACAAACAAGAGTGAAGGCCATCTGCAATAACTATTAATGGGCTAGACAAGGAAGATGACCTTAAAGTAGGAAATGAAACTATTATATTTAACAAGGTGACGGAAAACAATTAAAATATATTATATGTTAACCTAAGTTACAATGCAACATTAATGAGACAAACAAACAAGGCACGAAACAAAAAACAAACAGAAAACAAAGAAAAAACAAGCAAACAAAGAGCAAAGAGCCAACATAAAGTATAATACTTATTGAATCAAATGAAAATAGATCGATTTGATGTCTGTGGATTGAAAATTTAATGTCAGTAAAGGCCAATTATTTGATTTTTAAATTTTTTTTTGAAATAAGTCATGATTAAAGATTTAAATGATTCATCAATAGTATTCCATACTTTTGGTCCACAAAACCGAATATTAAACAACCCATAGTTCGTTCGTGTTAAAGTTAACGAAAAAGCTGTTTTAGACGCAGCACGTGTACCATATAGATGCGTGTTACAAACTAAGTTAAAATATCCATCAAAATTGCCTGGGAGATTGCCCCTGCTATACCGAAACATAAATAGAGCGGTATGAAAGTCAACAATATCGATAAATTTTAGGAGATTGAGTTCTTTGAATAGAGGCGAAGTATGTGCTAAAAAGTCGGAAAATGTTATAATACGCACAGCTTTTTTTTTGCTAGACTATCAAGGGATACAAGTTAGTTTTATAGGTATTTCCCCAGATCAAAACACATGAAAAATGTATAAATGATTGAATAATAAATTTGTAGAAGAATTTGAGTAGAAACACACTTACGAAGCTTTAACAAAATTCCAATGCCTCTTGAAATTTTTTCGAGAGTTCATGGATATGGTCATTCCAATTCAAAGAGCTATTAATTAAAACACCTAAATACTTGATACTTTTTTTGCATAATTACTTTATCATGTATTTTGAGATTAACAGAATATGTAGGGTGAGGAGGGTGAAAAATAACAAAATTAGATTTTATTATCAACATTTAAAGATAGCTTGTTTGCACATAGCCACTCATTAATACTATTTAATTGATCATTTGGAATTGTGTCTAAAACCTGAAGGCTTTTATGAGAACAAAATAAATTGAAATCGTCAGCATAAATATGGAAATCAATATTGGGTGCACATTTATAAAAATCATTAATATATAATAAAAAAAGCAAAGGTCCAAGAACTGAACACTGAGGAACTCCACAAGTGATAGGTTTGCACTCAGACACTGAGTTACCAATTGAGACAAATTGTCCTCTATTAGAAAGATATGAACAAAACATCGGTTGGATATGAACAAGTCATCAGTTGGAGTATGCGATTCATAATTCAGCAAATTAATATTGAAATCTCCCATCAAAATACAAAATTTGTTTTCTCTTGAGATTTTATCTATAGCCTTTGTCAGAAATGTGGTAAAATTTCCCCAAGTTACTATTAGGATGTCTGTAAATTACCGAACACACTATATTTATACAAGGCTTAGCATGGATGTCAGTCCAAAGACATTCAAAATCTGCTGAAGAAGTGCTGAGGTTATTCCTCCGAGGTTAACGCCAAACTCATACTGTTGTCAAAACGCTCGGAAAAAACCTCGTGTGCACAAAGTCTAAATATGGATTTTATCAGTTAATCTGTTACTGAAGATGTTGGACCTTTCGTACAATCGGCCTTTGCTTGTGAAATTCTTATTTCCACACAAAATGGAAAGTGAATTTCTGTTATCAAACATGCAATGGAAAAATTTGTCTTTGCAGTGGTACATTTCAGGGCGGACTTTGGAGACGGTACCTCAGCAAATTCCGCCCCACAATACCATTAGACACAAATTTGGCATCAGTCTCTATAAACTTCGGAAACGCATATTGCTTCCTATAGCAAGTGTTCAATAGAACTTAGTTTTATTATTTTATTTATTATTATTATTTTGATTTGCGAAAATGAAAGTCAAGATAATTCAAAATATAATAGAGAGTTAAAAAGAACATTGAAATATTTTCTCGTGCAGGGTTATCCGAGAGCTGGAGGCTCAATTAGAATATGAACGAATACGCCGTGAGGAACTTGAAGCTGATTCGGATAAACTTCGCTCAAAAATTCATTCTCTTACATTGGAGCTTGAAGAAATGCGTAATATGTCTTTATCTAAGGTAACCATACAACTGACCTTTTTAACTGTTTGTTGTAACAAAACTAAGAGAGAATCGATCACGTTATCCAAATTCATGATGTGCACGTTTTGATGACGTCTTGTGAGATTTTCTGTAAGCGCTTCATCCATCGGTTTGCCAAAAAAATTGTGTATGATACATCTAAATTATCTTGTGTAGGAAGGGATCTAGGTTGCACTATTTCGAACAATTATATATATAAAGGAAGGAAAGGCTTTGCTGTATAACTGTTTTGTTCCAAAAAGAAGACTTTCGCAAATTATAAGTATTCTTGTTTTGCGTTCGCATATATACTGTCTCGTTTTAGTAACTAGATGTTTCGTAATTAGACATTTCTTTTGGAAGAAAAATAACATACTGAGCCTGTATAATTATGAAACGTTTTTCTAGACGCTGTTACCTCGGTCCTCAGAACCTGTAGTGAACCGGCAGCGAAAAAAGAAAACAAAACCACGTCCACACACAGCTTTTGCCAGCGGTCTTCATGGCTTCTTTGACTAGCAAAAATACGATTTCTGAAACGCTAAAGCAACCAGGTTTGTTAATACGTAATATTTAGTAAATTATATCTAGCATGTACTATAACGTCTATATATAAGCAGCAGCTTTTATGTATTTAATCCCCATTAGGGGAAAAACTGACACCTATCTAACAACCGGTTATCTAACCGACATGCCTTGATATCACGTTAAAGTTGCATGAACTACGTGAAATAATTGTAAAACATGTAACAATCAAATGCTAGGGAAGGTTTACACTAGTTAATAATAGATTCTAGCTGAGTTAAATTTGAATATAATAGTCCGGCAAGGTCCGATTTTACCATTGATGTATGCATGGTGCCATCCACATGGAACATGATTGTTTTAAACCCAAAGATTGTTCATTTCGTCCTATAGACCGATCCCGGCTATGCTTGATTGACCGGCAAAACAATGGGTAGTTTTCCCAATGGAATACAGAATGTCCGATCAACAAACTTAAATTTATAAGAAGTTCAAGCTGTTGTCGATTCTTTTGCAAATGTACCTTTAGAATGCTTGATTATAGGACCGACATTTGCAAATTTGTAACAATCGGGGTTTTTTCCACGCTGTATATCGAAAACAAATTTTAGCTTGTCCGACGTAGCAACAGTAACTAGGGAGGGAGAACAATAGATGCGAGATCGGTCTATAGCCTGCATTACATGCAGCTTAGCATTTTTTTTATACTTGTAGACCTTGTGCATAAATCGTGATCCGGACCGTGTATTCTAGGAAACGGAAATTTACCCATTGTTATTGGTCACTGTTTGCGACGAGTGACCAATAACAAAGCGTAAATTCCCGTTTCCTAGGATACACGGTCCGGATCACGATTTATGCATAAGGTCTATTAATTACAACATCCATATCCATACTTTTACATATACATGGGTTGTCCAAAAAAAGTAGCCATACGTCAAACTAATGACATGGTTATCTTTATTTTGTCATTTCTCAAGAATAATATATTTAAAAAATGTTCTTATTCAATACTTTGTTGGCATCTCTTTCTTGCATCGTCTGGGCATGCTTTCAATAAGACTTTGCAAATACTCTATGGATAATGATATGGATAATGACTCCCACCCTTGTTTGAGAATTTAAGACTATTCATCTTCATTCTTTGGCTTACGTATAGATATTCGATTGAGCTCGACCCATAAATTTTCTAGGGGGTTCAAATCCGAAGATTGCGCTGGCCATTTTATTACATTGACTTTCTTATTAGCGAGATGTCGCTGAACCACTCCACATGTATGTTTTGGATAGTTATCATGCTGGGGTCGGTTGAACGAAATGTGTATAGTGCTATCCACCGGATAGTGAAGGGCATAAAAAGCAGTGACACTAAGAATATTGCCCTCACAAGACATATAAAGAAACTTTAACTTGAAAATGACGAACTTTAATGTAATTTTTACAAGTAACTGAAAATGTTTAGAAAGTTAGAAAAATCACTATCCGGTGGATAGCGCCATTCACCTCTCGTACAACCGACCCCAAAATACAAAATAATGATTACCACACAATCGACGAGCAGAAGGAACGAGATGGTGTATTGAAATTTGACGGTATACTGGGCCAGTCATTATTATTCCTTTTAACCCGATGAAGATCCCCGCACCATTCCAGGAAAAATAACCCCACACGTTAATTGATTTTTGGTGCTTTACTGTCCCTTGCATTGTACGACTGTTATTTTTCTTGCGATCATTCCGCCAAATCAATTGGAAAGAGTTGTTTTGCGAGGTGAATGGCGATTCGTCACTCGAAATAACACTTTGCCACTGATTAAGGTCCCACTGATCATGTTCCCGGACAAGTGCTAAACGTTTCAGCTGATTCTTCTCACTAACGTAGGACTTCCTGGTCTTTTTTCTCCAATGTATTCCATTTTCACGAATACGTCTCTGGATAGTTGACTTGGAAACTTTTCCCTCACTTTTGGCCTGAGTGAATCAGTGAGGTGTTTTTTGTAGGGGTACCTGTTTTAGATTGCCGAACCGGTCAGTATATATACCGTTGACTTGTTTTACGCTTTCTACGCGAGCCAGCCGTGCGATGACAATCCCCACTCGATTTCAGCTTGGCACAAGTCTTCGCTCCTGCGTAACTGAGGCCGCTGTTTTGTTAGCACTTACGCCTGCTTTCAATATTCCAAGAACTTCATGATTTCGAGCAACCTTTTTCCTTGCTTTCTTGTCTTCCTCTTGATTAAAACAGTATTTCTACTGGGAAGATTCCACAATTTTTTACTATATTTCTCCAAACGTTCTATTGTAACATTTACCTTCAGTCTTGTGGTACAATTTTATTATGTTCGTATACACGCGCAATGCGTAATGACATGCAACAAATGTACTACATTGGATTTCTCTCCTACACATCAACGGGTTTTACATATTTTTCTTATGTTAGGCGTTCATTCATCAAGAGTGAGACCCAGAAATGGCAGAAATACAACTGTAATGTTATTTTTTGCTATCTTTATTCCACATTTCATTACTGATATATTTCACTTTTTCAAAAAAGAAATGCAACTTAATTATTTACAACTTGGCGTCAGCATGAATAATGACGATTAGTGTTTTGTTTTTTCTAATTCCTTTGATGAAATGATTTGAAAGAAGCAATAGATATTATGTGTGTTCGCATGCAGTGTTTGTTGAGATGTTCCTTATGATATTTCCCCTTATATATATGCAACATCGTTAATGTCTCATATTGACATGTTGTTGTAATCCTGCCTATTCAAAAAAAAGGTACGTCTCAACAGTAACGAAACTTGGAAAGAAAAATATGTTATAGAGACGTTAATTCTACTGATCCAGCTGTTCTTATATGAAAAGCTGACAAGAAACATACAGCTTCGGGTAATACAAGCACGCTCTAAATGCAATGCTGCTAATATAGGTGATGTATCATACCATGACGTAAAAACATTATTATGGTAACAATTAATATATAAATTTACTTTTGTGAAAACACCACGGAAATTTGTTTTCACAAAATCATATTGACATTGATGACACTATGCTTGCATGCAAACTTAAAAAGAACTTATTGTATATAGATTTACTTTTGTAAGAACACCACGGAATTAAAAAGAACTTATTGTATATAAATTTACTTTTGTTAAAACACCAGAGAAATTTATGTTTTCACAAAGTCATATTGATATTAATGACACTACGCTTGCATGCAAACTTAAAAAGAACTTATTGATATCGTACATTTTGACTCGCCACAACTATTTTATCAATATTCACTAAAAACACTATATTTAATTCTTTCAGTTAGTCTTCACAATCTTCTTCATCCACATTGTCGTACAAGGACTCGTACAAGGACAAATTCATGTAATCCTGCAAAAAAATAAACATCATTATCTTTATTTTCTAGAATCACTGAGGTTCTGACGCTAATATCTTAGTTTGCTGAATTTAAAATGGGTAACAATAGCATTCTTTCTAACAATTAGCGTAATAAAAAATTGAACCAGGCCTCTTATATACAATTAGATTTTCTTTACTGATATAAAAATAAGGCCACTGCACTTCCTGCCCTGGGGTTCCTCACAGTGTACATCACCTCGTGTTTCATCTCCATTTTCGACATAACGTTTTTAAGATTTGAGAAAGATGGTCGTTCTTCTGGATTTGAGTTCCAACATTGAAGCATGATAGAGTAACTAGAATGAAAAAGTAACGATTTATTTTGTAGCTACAATCGCCAATTAATTATGTAGGAAGCACAGACGCGGCATATGTTGTTAGTGCAAATTCCTGAGCCCATGCAGACTTGCATTTCATGTTATTCTCTCGGTTTTCTTCAGGTAATTCGGGTTCTGCCCCTTAAAATAATAAATATACCTTTTGTGCTATGTATTAGATATAAAATATATGATTATTCGCATTTGAAAACGAAATGTTGAATTTGCGCTAGACAATTACGTTATGTTAAGGGAGGCTTCCATTTGTTAGCTCTAACTGTGTCAAGTTAATTTCATGTAAAACCGCAAGTTATTGAAGAAAGGGGCTTCGGGAGCAAAGTGATGAGACCATTTTCTTTTTCCCCTCAAGGGCCACGGTTTCGATCCAGGTACGGGGTAACCCTAGCGTTAATTGGGGGGTATTTATTCATTCTGCCCGACGAATTTCTTTTATAATCGACCCAAACCCCGCAATTAAAACTCTAGTTACGCCGTTGTCATTGGATGAAAAGAGTATATGTCAACGCTCTGCCGAAAGTCGTGGGTTTTCTCCCGGTACTCTGGTTTCCTCCCACAGGAAAAGTTGACAAGTTGGGTTAGATGACAAGAGCCCACGGTAATTGTCTCACACTGTTGGTGACCCTGCCCTTGTAGTGAAGCTTAATAATAAAATTAAATTAAAATAAAATAAAATAAATTGGCAATAACGTTCTAAATTTAACAGCATACTTGCCAAGACACACTTACAGTTCTTCATCTACATGTTTTGGTTTAGGCATTCTGTAACCTTGTTTTAGTAAATGGTAAACACGAGATCCTTTCATTTTAGGATAAGGTCTACCACCTACAGTAAAAATCAACAAAATTTAAGCATTGATTATGACTTCCTTAAACTTAACTGATCACTGGTAACTGAATTTAGGAATCTTTGTGTAGTTTTGGCTGGCGTTTGACACATAATCATTTAAAATCTTTTCTGCTCATGCATTTTTTATTTTGTTTTGCAAGTATACCTACATTTATTTTCAATATACAGTTACTTTTGCAATTAGATTAAGTCTGAAGTGACATATGTGTAGCCATGACGTGTATAATAGCGGTTGGATGGATACTTAAGGTTTATGCTGCCTACGCAGATGGTGAGCGCAGAGACAAACCATAGACAAACACATCAAGAAAAGGTCTCGACAAGAGTATTATAGTCCCTATTCAATGATAGAAACACAAGGTTTCCGTTCAAAAAATGATCAAAGTCGTGGAAAGCACGTCTTACTACCAGGCTGTAGGCTAACGTAAACATAGTTACCAATGGTGCAAATTTCAAAGAGGACGATCCCGTAACTCCATCTATAGACAAGATCGTATACATTTAGATGTTTACACAAAGACTTTAATTAGTTTACTTGTATTAGTTCACATATACAGCTAATTCAATTAGTTAAGTTTGTCTTTCCAAAAGCGTAATCTGTGAACTATGAGCGCGCAAGGGATGATAGGTTATTGTTTATTTAGACTGATACTCATGGAATTACCTTGTAGCAAGTACTTTGCCGTCGTATTCCTGTGTCTGCCTCGTCCCCAGTCGCTTTTTGTTTAAAGCAGTTATGTATATAGCTCAAAGTAGTTTAATATAGTAATGTATATAGCCAGCCTGATATAGCTTATTAGCTTCGCCAGCGCTGATCTCTATGTCTACTGTATGCGCCTCAAATTACATATTAAGAGCCTGCGGAGGAGGCAGTTCCTGTGTACCTTCGATGCTGTTTCAAAGGAACAAGTCCAAGTTTAAAATCAGCAATAACCCGTCATCCCTTGCGCGCTCATAGTGCACAGTTTACGCTTTTTGGAATGACGATCAGTTTATTCAACAGCCTTTAAAGTCCACTTACACATCGCTAGCCGTGGTACATTTGTCATACATCAATGACTCAATTGCAGTCCACTTGACAGGAATGCGACCCTTGGCGAATAAATCAACAAAGATAAAATAGATCACTCATACACAACATATATGGTCAACATACAGCTCTGCATGTTTCAAAGTAAAACTTGGTTATGCATGCGAATCTTAATTCGAGCCATTACAATCTGTCAAATTAATAGAACAGGTTGAACATTTTAAGAATCTACTTTCTTTTATGTGATCAAGGCTACCAACCGCTCAGAAAAAAGTTGAAAAATCAAAATTGAAGCACCCAGTCCTGCATTCTAGGAGAGTTGCTATTTGATAAATTACGTATAGTTTACTTTATTTTTTATGAGAGATCCTTTAGTTGGGGGCCCGAGGATTTGGCGAGGAAAAGTATCTCTTTAAAGTCTTTTCTCCCTCTTCGGTACCTGCATATACTAGATTATCATGTAGTATCATAATATATGCATACCCTTGAAGTCCGTGTGTATATATCGTCAGTGTATTTTACGTTTCTTGCCATTCCGAAATCTGTGACCTTGCAGACAAGGTGTTCATCAAGCAAAATATTTCTTGCGGCCAAGTCACAATGTACTATCTGCATAATTTAAAAGAAATTGATAGCAAAGTTCAAATTTTCAGAATCATCACACCAGATATTCAATGTAACGACATGTAGTAAAAATACAAAAGTAACGCGTGATAAAGTTGACGACGCAGCTAATCTATTAAATATCTCTATAAAATATATCGACGCAATAGTATAGCGAGTGGACAGTAAGGCTGCTCAGCAGTGCCGCCCTACTTTTATGCAGTTTACTGGATGCAACTTCTATGACTCGCACTAATTCAATAGATGAGTAATGAGTCATATGCAGACACACAAATATAACTTCCATTCCCTGTCATTCCCTGTCATTCCCCACTTTCCCAATTTGCTTGAGTGCACACGAAACAATATCTTGAAGTCGAGGCAAGTTGTAAAAACTGTTGAAAAGAAGCAGCTTTATGAACTAATGCATGCATAGATGATAGTTTTTTTTTCCGGCATATGTTCTACTCGATCGAAGCGAGAAAGTGATCAGACAATTTTCATGCGAATTGCCAATTGTTTCTATCTCTTATAATTGCTAACATAATTATTTTTTTCACTCCAGACACAATATATATACCTTGTGTGAAGCAAGAAAATCCATCCCACACGCAATGTCTTTCGCAAACATGATGAGTTGCTTCGTTGTGATATCTGTTCTTGGTTTCATATCGGGGTAATTGAAATATTTGTCGATTTGCCCACGACTTTTTCTTAAATATCCCAATAAATCCCCATTTGGTACAAACGTAATCAATACCAGCAGAGGCTCTAGAAAAAGATGTAACCGTTATATTAGATGCGGTGTCAGACACAGGGTGTCCTGACTACGCGAATAACGCAATGATCTTATTTTTTCTTTGAACTTGGCTTCCTTTTTTGACAGCACTAATGACGGTTCGGCTTAATTATTCAAGAATACTGGCAACCGTGTCACGGACTCGATCTGAAGGAGCAAGATAGGAAGACATGCATGGAAACGTGATGGTGAGCTACATGGGGTGGCCGAAAAAAGTAGCCCCCATCAAAAATGCTTACATTGTTCCAATGACCCTATCTTAAAATAACATAAAATGTAAACAAGTGTTATGTTTATCAGCTTGCATTGGCAGCTCCGGGTAATTCGTAGTGAAACACTTGCAATCAATAATGTGGTGATTTCATGTGCGCACTGGTATCTTTAGGGGAATGAGTTGAATGCAATATTTTCATATTAACCAAGGCAAGTACAAGGTCACAATTTCTATACCTTACGGTATTTTAGACCTCGGTTTATACGATACCGAATCCGTATAGTCACGATATCAAAAGGGATGGTTTCAAGAGTATGGCTTCTTAATTTATATTATTGTTCACAGAATTTAATAACAACTAGTCATAGAAAAAGGGGTAAGAATAAATGTGACCGCAAACTGACTGAAATTGACCGCCGAATGCTGCGGGCCTTAATGTAATGTTAGCGTAGAAATTGAATTATCAAGACAAACCTGTTTTAGTCACACAACCGAACAAATTGATGACATTTGGATTTTGGGGAATACGTTTCATTATTGCTAATTCTGAAAGGAGAGCTTTCTTTTCACTTTCAGAACCATTTTCTAAAAAGACAAAATTTATTTTCTATTATATTTTTACCAAATTATGTCACCAATAATACGTACAGCACACCAAAGTATCCTTCATATGACAAGTATTGTAAATGTCGATCTATGTACTTATATATGCAAGATCTAGATACCATGAATACAAAAGCAGCTAAACTCCCGCTGAATATTGAAGATAAATACCTGGAGTATAAGGATTAATACAGCTACAGATTAATACAGCTAATATACAGATAAATTGTTTGCTCTCGGTATATATTCTTATTGTAATTATTTTATGCTCTATCTCAACAAATGATATGAAGTAGATATCAGCTATGCCCGAGTAAAACCTAAATACATTATTTATCTAAAACAATTTCGAAAGTGAATTAACAACTTTGATGGTCTAGGTAAATAATAAAAGCAAATGTTTCTTTCTGTAAATTCTTCTGACTAATTAAAGTCTGTTATTCAAAGATAGGAAGGAGATTGGGGTCACATGCATGTTAGTAAAATAGGACATAATTGTCTGTACGTAAGTAGTAAAAATTCTAACCTTTGATCATCTTAATTGCAACAACCCTCTCCATAATTTTGCCTGAATCATCTCTCAATATCCCTTTAGCCACTTGTCCAAATGAACCTTTACCAATAATCTTTTCTATTTGTATACTTTCTCTTTTAACTTCCCATTCATCATTATCTGGATTTTCTTCCTAAAATACAGTATCTCACACACTTACTCTCGAAAACTGCTGAAGGTTGCTAACTAAAATTAATCTTTATCATAATAGATTATGTCGTAGAAATGCATGTGAAGTACAAAATACAACAACAGGTTAATAATCACGTTGCAAGGGTATTGGGAACAAAAAAATTCCTTGCTCATTTGAAAGAGCTTTTAAAATAACTAACAAAGCCTGCTAAAACGTTTTCATATCTTTTGCCCGGCATATCTGGTTTTACCGTGACGTCATAAGTGGGATAAGCCATAAAAAATTACTCGAAATAGAGCGCGTAACAAACAATGGTCAGCCAAAATGCTGTTACTTAATGTGTGATATCAAATAGCACGTAGAAACGAGTTTCTGGTTCCTTCTGATCACTGCTTGTCAATAAATAAATGTCGTGTGATCCCAATCATGACGTAACACGCATATGTCAAGAAAGTACTTAATTTTAGTAGGGCAGTAATCCGCTCAAATGATAACAGGGGCAAATTACGAAACAAGGTAATCTAAAATTTTAAACTATTCAAAATGGGAACTAAGTTAAACCACTTTTGCCCAAAGAGGACAGAATGCCATCGAACATTAAACAATCAGTATAATTTCTTTAGTAAATAATGCTTTTCAAGCATTTTGATTGGTTACCTGACTGGCTGACCAGTAAATATGAGGCATCATTTACTAGTTTGCATTTTTTCAAAATGACTGCGAATGAGAATCGTTTTGATGTATTTTACTTTTGCCAAAATTAGCAAATGGAGAAAAATTGCATTAATATATAAACTCGGAGAATACAAACAAACTTTGATGTTAAACTATCTTAAGGTAATAGATCGTCTGCAAATACCTATTTAACATCATTTTTCTTTGTTTACTCGATTCTTATTGGCTATAAACATTTCGCCAAACACGCGTGTGATTTTTCATTGATACTTCTCGGACCGTGTAATTTCCTATACAAATACTTTAGTTTTTACTTAGGAATTTTCAGAAGTAAACTGTATTAATAAAAGACGATAGTGCATTTTATACACGTAAATTTTACTAAAGAAATTATACTAAAACAATTATTCGCCTCAGGATCAGTGATTATAGTAATCACCAATAATCACTTCGCCTTCGGCAAATAATTGTTAATTATTGAATGAGGTCGAGCAGGATATGAGGAATTATTAAGGCAGAGGTTTGTGTCGGCTGAGGCAGATAACACAAACCGAGGCCTTAATAATTTCTCATATTTTGCGAGAACCGAATTCAATTATTGTTTCATTATTTTTTGAAAATATTTTAAACTCAGTTTAAACGCTTGCTTTGTAAGTAAGAAGACACAAGCTGCTAATAATGGAACAGCATGAAATTGTTTGGAAACTTTAATAAGCCAATCAGACTACGAAAAAAAATTCTTAAAACAATTGTCAGATTGCAAGGTCAGTCAATATACAGCGAAATGACTCATAATGTCGTGTATTTGTTTTCAATATATGACGAAATGACTCATAATGTCGTATATTTGTTTTCAATATACGACGAAATGACTCATAATGTCGTATATTTATTTTCAACCCCAAATTTGTGCAACTACCAAGCGGATATGACGATTTCACCTTCGGCTCTTAACCAATCAAAACTCCTAAAATATTTTCAATAAATAATAATAAGTATTCTGTAATCTGATTGGCTCGCTACTAGTAGGATGCATGTTTAACAATTAGTCGCCGAAGACGAGGTGATTACAAGTCTGTATTCACTGACCTGAAAGCGAAGTGAATATACGCTGGTAATCACCGAGCCTAAGGCGACTAATTGTTTTAGTATAAATTTCCAGGTGTTTACAAATAATAATCAACAAAACTTTATAAAAATTCACGTCAAGTAGCTATGTTACTTTATAAAAACAGCAAAATGCAAAAAGCTATAGTCACTGGCCAGTGACTATCACTTCAGAGACAAGTGAATCTTGACCAATCAAAATGCAGGAAAATCAATGGTCACCTGGAAATTTATGCTAATGTAATAGCTCATATCCTACTAGTGGGGAAATTAAGATGGCGGCCGAAAGTTTTTCAATCGCAAAAAATCTTGTTTTGAGCATTTTGGCAGCCTTTCTTGGTCATAAACACATAAACTTAGATAATTTTTTTAAAGGTAGTATATACTTGATTTAAATGTCACCTAAACAAGTATAAAATACAGTTTTTTACGAATTAATACTGAACAAGTCTCCCGAAAGGGGAAAGCTGGCAACTAGATTTTTTTGAATTGCTGTTATAACAAAAACTGTGTTTAATTTTGTGGTAAACAAGCAGTGGCGGATCTACTCAGTGAACTTAAGTCCTGGCTTTAAAAACGAATTTTACCCCCTGCAACGTGGGTTCCGAAGTTTCGTGAATTCTGCGTGGATTTCACGTGGATTTCGCGTGGATACTAACAAGTGTTAGCTAGGAGCAACTAGTGAGCTAGGTCACACAGTAGAACAGTTTTTACTTTAATAAGACAAAGGTAAAGTGGAGTTAAAAGAGTCATCTACACGATAAATGAATTATATTTAACGTTTTGAACAATATTTGCAGATATACAAAAGCAATTTATTGCCTTCCTTAATTACATTTATACATGACAAAACTTGAATGTTTTCTTGTATATTTTTCTCACATGAAACAGAAGAAGTTGAAAAGATTATATTTTAACTTTTAAAAACGAACTTTAAAAGCTAAATCGATACAATTTTGCCGTTTTCGCCAAGATTTTTTGCTTGACTAACTGTTTCCATGGAAACAAGAAAATTCAAAATTCAAAATGGCGGAAAAACTAATGACTTAAAAGCCAAATTAATTCTTTTATCGTAGTGAATTTAGCCCTGCGTGCGGTCCTTTTTTGGGGTAAAAATGTTTATGCAGTAACAAAGTTGTTGCTAGATGGCACAAGAAGTGTGTTATGTCACCTCATCTGGGAAAAAATGAGTAAAATAATTGCCATACAGCCATAAAGCTGTCAAAAGTCAGAAAAAAATTGCCTCGGGAGACTACCCTGTATCAAATACCAGCTCTCAGTAACTATGAAAATAAGTTCGTTTCCCACCCATTTTGGGGGAACTAACCGGAATGTGTGTCCTCTGTGCCGAAAACATAAAAAAAATTGAAGTAGAAATGAAAAAATACATCAATTTTTAAAACAATTCTTTCTTTGTCCTAAACTATACATTCAGGACACACATTCCAGTTAGACTGATAAACTTGAATATACGTGCTTTCTAAAGCATACAATTTCTAATGCTAACATTATTCCCAGACCCATCTCCCAAGTCCGCAAAGATAAGTAACACAATATCAAGGATATTATGGTCACGTGACCGTTTCCATAGCAACAAAATGTTGCAGTTTGTTAACACTAGGCCTAACTATTATTATAGCAAGTTTGGTAGAGGTTGCTTTAATATATGATGAGTAATTGCCATTTATGTCATATTTTGCTAAAATTAGCTGGAGCCATGACTTAAGTGCACTGAGTAGCGTAAGTCAAAATAAATTACAACAGCTCACTCTAGGATATATTTACATTTTAAAATACCTTCAAAGCAACTTCATTGGTTAGATTTTTTCTTTTGAAATTCATAACCTATGACATTGTTATAAAGTTATTTTGAATTTAAAATTGAGCTGCTATAATTTATTTTGCCACTGTAAACAAGCATTTGTTTCGCCCAAAACATTTATATTTTTTAAGAATTTCAAACTTTTGGCAAAATTTGTTTGAAACATAATTTTAGATAACGATATTAAAGTAATGTTTTATCTATCAGCTGAAGTTGTTTACATTGCTAAACTGACTGATAAAAGTATTTAGAATAGAATGGAGTTTAAAAATTTCGTTATATTCAATATTTTTTGTTTCGACAGAGTATCATTAATTTGTTTTATATTTGTACAATAAATAATTCTTAACATCAGATTTAAACTTTGATGGGTTTTAGGTTCTTTGTTTCCTCATCAATTTCGTTCCAAACCTTCACACCCGAAAATCGGATATTAAATTTACCATAATTCGTTCTTACTTTTGGAATAGAGTAGGTTGATCTTGAAGCAAATCTAGTATGATAATTATGTCTTTCTTTTACAGATGTAAAAAAATTAAGAAATACTTCTGGTAACATTCCATTATAAAAATCATACAATGCTGCAGTACAATAGAACTCTAGATCATGCATTTTCAATATGTTTAACAGTTAAAAATAAAGAATTTGTATGGTCATAAGAATTTGAAAAAGTCATTGACCTAATTAATTTTTTGTAATATATATGTGAAGGGTCAATAGAGGAAGAATAAGTATTTCCCCAAACCACTAAAACATATGTTAGAAATGGGTAAATGAGGGCGTAATGAAGATTAATAAGTACGTTATGTTAGAACTGACCAGTTCAATGATTTCATAGTCGTCTGTGTTACAAAGCATAGCTCGATCTTTTGCACTAACGTCTTGTCTAAAGAAATGATAAAATTTGTCGTTAAAGTTTAAGTTGCACAAATATAAACTTACTATCAAGGGTCTACTGTGAAAGCAAAAACAGCGATAGAATGTATCATATGCACCCTGTAAAATATTTTCTGCTTTCTGCACATTAAAAAGTTAATCTTAAGAATTACTATAATGGGTAAGTAACATAAGACCACGTACTGTGATCTTGATTCTCTTTGTCCACGCCTTTTGTAGAAAATAAAAAGGGTTAAGATTCCCACGGACAAAGCAAACAGTGCTGCTCCCATCAAACTCAATACCAGAGTATAGTCAGTCGATTTCTCTAAAATAAAGCAAATTGAAAGCTATCAGGATTACTGGTGCATCAAATCTACTTAATTTACAGGGCCATGAGTTGTGCGCTCCGTTAACGCGGCCTTGTGTCAGGCCAGTTGTTTGCTGATGAATAATACCTTTCATATCAGTGTCGTACTTCAGGTCGCCAACTTGAAAACGAAGCGAGCTTGACGAAATATTCACCTTGATATAGATCAAATAATAATTTTAAATTGATAACCAAGGTACTGTAGCTAGTGTGCATTTGAATCTGGTAGTACATAAGTTCCAAATATGTAGTTCTTGCATGTACAATTAGGTACTTCAGAAGTCTGCTACGGCATTTTGTAATAAAACACAGTAGATGGTTTTTTGTGACACATTCCTATAGTTTGAACCTTCTAGTTTGAATTTATTAATTAAGTTAAAGTTAAACGTTCACTTGGGTGGGTTGGGCTTGAAATTTAAAAGTTAAAAAATAATAATATAAGTATATTTCTACCCATGCATTTCTTGAAGATGTAACTATGTCCATAAAGATATAAAAATGGATCTGGATACTATATAAACAATCATTTTGTTTGTTGAAACAGTAATGCTAGTAAAAACATACACTGTACGTCAAAATAAGCTTCTATACAGCAGACACCTCTACAGAACAGACACATCCCAAGATGTCTGATATATGGGAGTTTTGCTGTAATTTGTCATTTGATTCTATTCATTTACATGTTTTTCAGTAACAAAACTTACCCAAACTTTATAACTATCTAGTTTGAGTAAGGAGTTACGACCAGGGATTTCACAATTTATTACGTTCTGAAAAAAAATGAAATTAATTTAATAGCTAAGCTTTCATTTTTCATTCCTATGTATTGTATGTACTGAATTCTAGCATAATGTTAGATTTTATAATTATATTTTGTTAAGGTTAGTGAAGTACTTTATGTAAGCGTTATCGGTAGGGGTCATTGTTGTAGTTAGTCCGCCATATTGAATATGTATAAACGAAGATATATTATAAATAAAACTCAGATATTACCAGTTGGGGTGCGAGGATCACATTGGTGGCAGCTTATAGTTTGAAAGAAATACCCACGTACTACAGTACCGCGAACCAGCGATGCCAAACGAGGAAAAACCCATAGAAACGAAGCGCTTCGAGCGACGTTTGGGCGGTTTGGAAGCGAAATAATGCCAGATGAGTTTGACAAGTTTGAGGCGGCGTGGACGGTTACAAAGCGAGCAAATACGAGTGAGACAAATAAACCCGTTCGATGGTCGACCCCAGAAGGGCGTGCGAACATGCTATTAGCACAATTAACGGACATTTTACTTGTTTGGGCAATTCGACAACCCCAAGCAGATGAAAAAGCGTTGTTAGCGGCCCTAAAAGAAAAGTACGCCAAAGTAAAGTCACAGGAAGCGTATCAACAAGACTGGCGTGATATTAGTCAACAACCAGGTGAAAAATTGGATGACTATTTTCAACGTTTGGAGATCGCATATGACAATGCATATAGAGATCCAGAATTTCGGGAGCCAAAGTAAAGTCTCGCTTATTGGTGGAGAAATTTCGAGTCTCAATTCGTGACACACGTGCACGAGAGAGCATATTAGATAAAGGTATCCTGGACGACGAGGGAAAATTCAAGGATTCCCTAGTTATTATCGGAATGGCAAAGAGGGCAACCGAGGTTGGAGATCTCCTCAAGTCAAGCCACGCTGTTGGCTTAGTCAACCACCCAAACCATGACCAATTAGGATCGATGATTACGGAGGCGGTGGATAAAGCTTTTGTTGCAGCCATGCAAGGACATGCTCCATAGGTACCCCGGCAAAGCCAAAAGGGGAAGGGAGCCGACCGGAATAACCAAAAAACATGGTGTTGTCACTATTGCAATACAACAAATCATACTGGAGGGTGCCCTCCGAACAGGTTTTTTACAAGCGCCCGTAATCCAACGTGGCGGTTGCGGGACAACACGAAGCAAACATCCACGCAAAAATAAAATGCAACACGGTGCAAAGAGGAGTGGGACTCAGGATGAGGACTCTCTACCTACGAATGAGGAACTTTAGGCAATACGCAGGGGAAGAATGAAAAAGTTAAGCAGAGGAGATTCCGAGATGGATGGACTATATGAACGGAGGAATGACTCAATAAGACATCTAAAAGGGGTACTACAACGTAGTCCTTTCATACGTGCGGAATGGGGAAATGATGGGACTCGAGTTAGCATGCTGATGGACACCGCAGCAGAAATTAGCCTCATTGATGAGCGTATGTTAACAAGTGTGGAACGAGAATCACTTGGGAAACCAGATGCTCAACCTCCACAAGGGGTATGTGGCGAGGTTATCAATTTTGTGGGAACCCTAAATAAGACGGTGAAAGTCGGTGGTCAAGTGGTGTGAAATCACAAGCTCTATGTTGTTAGAAACTATGTTGTGAAATATCTTGTGGGAATTGACTTTATTTACCGACTGGGGAGTCGGTGACTTGGGATCCGTCGAAGGAACGTCTGTTTATACACGAGACAGGTAAAGGGGTCCCGTTGGAAAGGATGTATCGTACGACTGCTAACACCACATTAAACAATGTTTGTGTTGTGGTCAAGGAGGATGTTTTGATAAACCCAGGGAAAGAGTGTTTGGTCAGATGTGTGGCTGTTGGGGCGCAGAAAGACCTTGAATATATGGCTGAACCAAGTGTATCCCTTGGGGACGAACCAGTTCGTCCGGCATGTTGTATTGTTAGAGTAAACAATAACGAAGAACTATGGCTTCGGGTGATTAATGTCGGTAAAGTCATCGAAAAACTGAAAAATGGGGAAACAATTGCACAATTACACCCAGAGTTTGAGGCTGCACTACCTGGTCAACAAGTGGAGCCCAAGGGTAAACGTCGGGTCATGCAATACCAGAGTGATGATCATTTAGACCGTAAGAAACGTGAAGAGCTTGATGACGTGCTTTCAGAATTTTTTGGCGTATTTTGGCTATCAGGAGACCGCCTGCCTTCGATCAAGGGCAAGGTTCAGCATTGTATAAGTCTGAAACCAGGGTCGAGGCCTGGAGCGGTTAGACCTGGGCGCTTATCTCCAAGTGAACGTGGAGAAGTTAAGAAGGAGATAAGCTACCTTTTGGACCAAGGACTAATAGAGGAGTCTACAAGCACATAGGCAGCCCCGATAGTTGTAGCACGAAGAAAAAATGGCCAAATTAGACTGGCCATTGACTACCGAAAACTGAATGCTCAATCGTTCGTCCAACACCACCCGATACCCCGGATTGATGATCTTATTGATAGACTGGGTGAAGCTAAATACTTTTCCTCAGTAGATCTCATGGCATTGAGAGAAGAAGATGCAGAGTTGACCGGGTTTGTAACGCCTGACGGACACTTTCAGTGGACGGGACGTGGCACACCATTTGGCCTATCCGGGGCACCTGCAACCTTTCAGCAGTTAATGAGTGGAGTCCGCGGTTCACTTAATTGGGAGGTTGCATTATGCTATCTTGACGGCATATTAGTGTGGAGCACAACCTGGGCAGAACACCTCCAACGATTGCGAAAAGTTCTCCAAAGGATCCGAGAGGTGGGAATGCTCCTCAATCCTGAGAAATGTACCTTTGGCGTGAGACAGATTGAGTTCTTGGGACACGTGATTGGAGATGGAATGCTTTCTATCAATGAAGCTAGGAGGGAGGAACTGTTAAGGACACCATTACCAACGACAGTGACAATGCTTCGCAAGGCCCTTGGGGCATTTTCTTATGTACAGCGTTGGATCCCTGGAATGGCTGATCTTGAAAAACCATTGTATGAGCTCCTGGACAAGGATGGAAGGAAGGAACTGAAATGGACACCTGAAGCGAGGGCAGCATTTGAGAGACTCAAAGAACAGGTGGTGAACCCCCTCATTGTACCTACCTGATTTTAGTAGACCATTTGTGTTGGTGACAGACGCCTCCGGGGTAGGGACAGGAGCGATGCTAGCACAGCGTGACCAGCTTCAGCCTCAAGGACCTTTAACTATAGCGTTTTTTCATCATACTCTATCTTCTGCGGGAAGAAACTACAGCACCACAGATAGAGAACTTTTGGCGATTGTGTTGGCAGTAAAGAAGTTTAGAGTATATTTGGCTGGTATTCGTTTTGATTTAATAACAGACCACCGAGCGTTAACGTGGATCAACCAGAGCCTTGACTTAAACGACGTTCAGGGAAGGCGAAGGAGGTGCCTGGAGTTGCTTCAACAGTATCCATTTAACCCAGTGCATCGGGCTGGGAAGTCCCCTGAGCTAGCCATGGCTGACTACTTGTCTCGTGTTGGGCATGGTGAACAGGTAGCACCGCTATGGATAGCGAGCCTAGCAATTTATCAAGCTGAAACAGACAGTGCATATCGACTCTTTCCAATGCTCTCAGAGAACGATATTCGAGAAGCGCAGAGGACATGTCCAGCAGTAGGCAGTGGCGTAGGAACAGGGGGGCTGGGGGGGGGATCCCCCCCCAAAATTTTTTAAGTGGGGACTAAGCCCCCCCAAAAAAAAATCCGTCCGGCGTCATTTTAATCACGTGAATGTTTTGTTAGATAGTGTGTTAGAATGGTTAGAATGCTAGATTGGTTCCCAGATTGGTTCTAGAGCCTAAAAGATTACATTTTTCCCTGTAAGAATACACCAAGATTAACCAGATAGTTTCACAATTTCCCTCAACCTCGTCCCCAGGGTCAACTTTGTAGGCGCGGTGAGGAAATAGATGACGCTGGTAAAGGCTGTCAAAATCTCCTAGATTCTTGGAGATTTTCGAGCATGCACCGTCAGTGAATAATGTGGCGCTGACTCAAGTTACCACTGGCACAGAGCATTGGCGTGCAAATTTTCACAATGTATACAAAAATTTACGCTCACATAAAAAAGAATTTAAAAGAATGTTTTTTAATAATGCAAATGGATACTTTATTTGCCGCATATGATAAACTAAATCTCCAAAATGTATATAGTACCTGCATAGAGTACGATACGATCCATTCGATCTGCACGCATGTTATTCTTACGCTACATTCGACCATCTAGTTATGTAATTTGTTGGACTAAATTGCGTCCTTGGTGTGATACTCAACATTAAAACAACTCAAACCAACCACAAGTTATATATTAAAACCCCAACCTAATCAATGTGCAGAAAACAGAAAGTAATATTATGCTGTCATTTCGTTAAACCAATCACATTTATTGTCACAAACCCTGACTGGTCGAATGTGTTAACCAATGAACAAGGAGATTAGGACAGCCTTTACCAGGTTCATCTATTTCCTCACTGCGCCCACAAAGATGACCCTGGGGACGAGGTTGAATTTCCCTGTTCTCGTGTCAATATCTAATTACATTGTTATAAGACCCATAAAATCAGTATTTGACTTCAATAAGCATTTAGTATAGATATCAGAAATTCACATTCACTAATCAATATCCAAACTTCAACTGATGCATTTTTTCTTGAAATCGTTATACACTATTCACATTTTTTGTAAAAAATGTGCCAAATTAGCCTTTCTCACGAACTGCGAACAGGTGCATGTCCGCCATGTTTGGGCTACCGAGTAGCGCGAAGAGCGAGATGGAAAACACGACAAAAGTTGTTTTTTAAAAGCAAACTACAATGTTGGAGTTGAAGTTTTAAATGGTTAAAAATAAGCAGGCAGTTTGATCTTTCGTTGGTAAGTAAGAAGTATAGTTACTTTCATCCTGGAGAAATTCTGGTGTCAAACTTGCAAAATATAAAGAGAAAAATGATTTTGAACGAGCGAGGAGCCAACTCAAGGTGAGAACATTTTTGTACTCAATTGCTGTGTTTTCAAATCCGAGCTATGTCAATTCTACTACACTTAAGGTCATATAATTTGGTACATGTTATCATGGACCGTTTCTGCATCTGGATTCGGTAAAAAACAAGACACTAGTACAAAAATTTAAAGGTTTTTTTGTTGTTTTTAAAACATGATCGCGACACGGCCGTATTGACTCAACAAATTTCATGATGATTTGACTCTGGCTACAGTAAATATTAGCTAAAACTTAACAAAAACAAAACTAAAATAGAAATAAACAAGGCTGCTGACTTTCCTTTGTTAAAATGCTATAAATTACCTGCTTACTTAATCATAAATCTGCATTCTTAGGAGTAAGTGTACGAAATTTTAGACGTTCGAAAACGGGCTTTTGTAGTAATAACCACAGGTCACCCGGAAGGCGTACAGTTCTAATATAGCGTTCAGTGGGACAGCATCTGTTACATAATAGAGAGCTTAAGCAAGCGACGTTTTTGTCAACACGGACGGCAGCCGGAAGTGAGTTGCATCGTTATAGATGGCGAATGATGGCGTCAGCCGTTCTCGTTCAGTGAACTCAAATAAGACTGGAACGCTACGTGGAGCTGAAATTTTGAAGCCAAGATGGCGGAAATTGAAGCTCGTCTTGTAGGTATGATCCAGGCCCCTGCGCGGAAATATTACTGAATTCCGTATGAAAAATCGGCATCATCTCATGTGAAAATTTCATATTTTCGACCGACTATTTTTTTTAGTACGGCTTTCCCATGTCTCTAGAAATTATAGCAAGTGGTCTTTCAGAATAACCATATTTTAGAAGCAGTTCATCATAAAAAGCAAAGTTATTAGGCGAATGAAATTCAAGTTCACAAAAAAACCCGTAGAGAAACACAAGCAAACTTTTGTTTTTTTCGACCACCTATGAGGGATTTGAACAAAACACAGAATAATATGGACTGCAGTTGGATTAATCTTACCTTTTCGTTTGGTTTTTAGCTTTTAGGTAGGGTATTTACCGTTAAAATCAGCATTTAGGTGCAAAAATTGAAAAACATCGATCGGAAAACTTTCGTCATTTTTCAGCTCCCGCGAAGCCCACGCAGAAAACACGCGTGTTTTATACCTACAAGACGGCCTTCAATTTCCGCCATCTTGGCTTCACCCAAAGCTCAGGCTATTTACCTGAAGGTATCGTTCCAGTCTTATTTGAGTTCACTGTTCTCGTTTGAAATCAACAACGGCAGTCAGTCAACTTTCACGTTCATGATTTCAAACGAGAACGGCTAACGCCATCATTCGCCATCTATAACGACGCAGCTTACTTCCGACTGCCGTCCGTGTTTACAAAAACGTCTCTTGCTTAAGCTCTCTAATGTATATATTAACACAAAGGTTGGCAAGTAAATACAAACTTGAACGCTCGTACAAAATTTAAACCACAGAAAAATCTGCAAAAAGACTTCGATATTCATTTAAAAACATACACATATTGAGAAGACATACCTGAAAAGCATATACGTTGTATTTTTGGGTCAATTCAACATTTTTTACCCGACGAAATTCGCGAAAAGTCATCAAATTTTTAGTTGATTTTCGCTAAAACTATGCGCGATGCCGGCTGGCTGCCTTACGTCACAGGAAAAAGCTCCCTGATTGGCCTGGTGAAAACTCAATTTTTTTACCGCGAAAGCAAAACCGGGGAGCTACGCAATATACAATGGATATACAATGCTTCTTCTTTTGAACCTCTTCACATCTTTAGCACTTCAGTTTAAAATTTTTCGCACTTGTTTGCAGTTGTTACTGAGTTGTTGTTTTTAAAAAAACTTTCATTTCAAATTTCCCACCGCAGCGTTGGCGTAGCTCTTTGAAAATTTTAATATTTCCCCCCCCCCCCGGTTTTGCTTTCGCGGTAAAAAAATTGAGTTTTCACCGAGCCAATCAGGGAGCTTTTTCCTGTGACGTAAGGCAGCCAGCCGGCATCGCGCATAGTTTTAGCGAAAATCAACTAAAAATTTGATGACTTTTCGCGAATTTCGTCGGGTAAAAAATGTTGAATTGACCCAAAAATACAACGTATATGCTTTTCAGGTATGTCTTCTCAATATGTGTATGTTTTTAAATGAATATCGAAGTCTTTTTGCAGATTTTTTTGTGGTTTAAATTTTGTACGAGTGTTCAAGTTTGTATTTACTTGCCAACCTTTGTGTTAATATATACATTATGTAACAGATGCTGTCCCACTGAGCGCTATATTAGAACTGTACGCATTCCGGGTGACCTGTGGTAATAACGTCAGCAATTATAATCTTTGCAGTAGGCGGTACATGTACTGCTTTTGAAAGTGCTCAAATTATCAGTACGTGCAGTAGCTCACATTTGAGAATTTATAGAAATTTTTATATAACCACTTACAACCTTTTTTGGTGTTTATTTTGCTTGGGTTCAGAAAATATTACTATACGAGGAACAAAACGTTAAATTGTCGAGTCATGCAACATCGCGATCATGTTTTAAAAACAACAAAAAAAACCTTTAAATTTTTGTACTAGTGTCTTGTTTTTACCGAATCCAGATGCAGAAACGGTCCATGATAACATGTACCAAATTATATGACCTTAGGTGTAGTCGAATTGACATAGCTCGGATTTGAAAACCCAGCAATTGAGTACAAAAATGTTCTCACCTTGAGTTGGCTCCTCGCTCGTTCAAAATCATTTTTCTCTTTATATTTTGCAAGTTTGACACCAGAATTTCTCCAGGATGAAAGTAACTATACTTTTTACTTACCAACGAAAGATCAAACTGCCTGCTTATTTTTAACCATTTAAAACTTCAACTCCAACATTGTAGTTTGATTTTAAAAAACAACTTTTGTCGTGTTTTTCATCTCGCTTTTCGCGCTACTCGGTACCCCGAACATGGCGGACATGCACCTGTTCGCAGGTCGTGAGAAAGGCTAATTTAGCTCATTTTTGCAATCAAAATAAACTCCAAACTAAGTGCCCAAATCGCCGGAAATGGCATTTCTCGGGGGAGGATGCCCCCCGGACCCCCCTACAGAGCTCGCGCCTTCGGCGCTCGTATGTTCAGCCCCCCAACTTTTAATTCGTTCCTACGCATCTGGCAGTAGGAAAATACCTGGAAGCACGTGAGCCGGGAAAACATGGGCAAGCCCACTAACAATGAAGCAAGGGCATTGTGGCAAGCACGTGATCGGCTGACAGTTCTTGCTGATGGTATTGTCCGCTATAATAATTATAAAGGACGCTGGAACATGGGATCGTGTTCGTACCATGGTATGGTGGCCCGGAGTCCAATCAGACGTAGCGAAGTATGTGGCTGGCTGTGACACATGCCAACGCGCCAAACATTCCAGGAACGGTAAAGCACCGTTGAAGAAGACAGAAGCGCATGCGGTACGGCGTGGTATCGTATGGAATGATATTTACTTTATGGTATATACAGCTAATTTAATAAAAGTTGTACGTTCAAAAGTGAAACTGTGAACTATGAGCGCGCAAGGGATGACGGGTTATTGTTTATTTTCACCTCTACACTCAGAATTATTTCTTTGAAACAGCGTCGAGGGCGCATACCTACGACGGCCAATTTATTTGCTAAATAATCCATCATCCCTTGCGCGTTCATAGCTCATAGTTCACGCTTTTTGAAAGGCAACCTTAATTGAATTAAACTGTATACTTAACTTACTAACCTCTGATCTGCTAGTAATATTACATCTTTGACCCCCAACTGTGATGACAAATTTCAACAGATCTTCATTGTTTTTCACCTTAAGATATTTACCCTATACAAACAATGAAAATTTTAATTTTTCAGTTTGGCAATTATTATGACCGATCGGAACCTGCCATTTTTTAAAAAAAAGTGCATACGCAAAAATGTAAATGATTGACTTGATGTTCATCACATTCGCATAAAATTTCACAGAAAATAGCCATGAATTTATTGATTTTTGGAATGATCCACTTCGGTTCCTTCCTTCAGCATAAATTAATGATGCCAGAAACCTCTCTAAGGTGGACTGCATCAGGGCCGAAGCTACAATCCGCGCCAAATCCATTTGGACGCTCAACACGCAAGCACAAAATGCTTCAGTTCACGTTCAGCACTTCTGCAATTCATGCCCTCATTCCCCCAATCAATGTTGAAATGAAAGCCGAGTTTCAAAATTGTCGCTCTCATATCCACATACAACATTGGGAGGGGGGGGGGGAGTTTAACCAAAATATAGATTATATTTAATAGGAAATCATGAAAATAGTTTAAAAGTTGCACTGTCCATATGCTTTTTGGCCTGGATTGTAGAACGTTAATTGGGAGGGGGTGTATAATCACATATTCGTGTCCTGTTTGAGTCACAAAACTGTCCTATGTCTGGAAACGAACTTGCACCAAAATGACGTCACTGATGATATGCATTTACTGTTCATTGACTGAATTTTACTCATTGTCATTTTGGTGTAAATTCGTTCCCGTGAATGGGACAGTTTTTTGCTCACGGACACGTATTAAAACGTTCAAAAAGTCCTCCTAGCACTATGATTTTCAAAAATGAATTACAGTGCGTTAATCACCGCACAAAGAATCCTGTGACTCTGAAATAATAGATTTCGTCTCATATGCACTTTAAGCCTACCTGAATCTTCAATGTAGTGCTTTCCAACACATGAGAACCACCAGGAAATTTATATATAACAGGATCTGGTACAATTGTAATTAAATTAAACTGAGGATAACTACTAAGGTCCTCCCATGTCGTCACGGCGTCCAAGTACAACGAGATGTCCGCGTCCACATCATCTGTTAGGTTTCTCTTTAAATCAGGAAGAGGACAGAGCATGACGTCGAAACTGGGCTTTCCACACAGCTAAATGACACAAAATGAAAAGAGAAAGTAGTTTCATATTAAACTAATAACAAAACGTACAACGACCAAAAATTTACCCTGAAATCAAATTTAATCTCCACACCTAATCCCATAAATACTTAAACTAAGACTTAGCTTTGATCCATTCTTACAAAGCATACATACATATACAAAATATTCGCCTTTCCTACTACTAGCCTGTAAAAGATATAAGCAGAATTTCAGGCAAAAATCCTTCGTTGGAAACGTTGGGACCGACAATAGACAACAAGAGGCATTTGTTTAAAATGGTTTTCGGGCAATTGGGTTCATCCAATGCCGTATGCAGTCATCCTATTTTCGAACAAATCGATCCAAGAAGATTCCAACTTCGAATAACAAGCCAACAATATCTCACCTTTTCAACATGATCTTTAGTGTCTCTGAATGTCAATCTAATTCTGGGAAAATGTATGCCGTTCAAGTTTGTACCAGTGACATTAATTTGACGGTGAGAACTTAACAAAAATAAAAATACATTTCTGTAAACCAAACTTAAAAAATCCGGAAACAGTTGAGATATAGTGCAAGAATTCATTTGTGGAAATATCAAACTATTAAATATTTCATTTCATTGAAGAAATAAGCTAGATTAATCCACTTGAAGACGCACGTACACTGTTCTGTAAGCTGTATGATTGGTGGTTAACACCTGGGGTTGTATACTGGTTAGAAACAAGAAAACATTTAAAGAAGAACCAACCTTGGGAACGTGATACGTGGTGTAATACCAGTTATAACAGGGTCAGGTACATATTGGAACGATGTGATGTTCTGGCCATAAACTGGTGGTAGACCATTAAAAGAGACCATCAGGTTTTCGTTTGAAATTGATCGTCGTTTTCTTGTTACGTTTTTAAATGGTGATGTTGTGCATGTCAGTATTGTTTTTCCTATCCTAAAAATATCAAAATAAAGAAATGTTTGAGCAAGATTAGACGTTACACAGGATCAAATTTTTATAAAGAGATTATAATGCCGGTAAAAATGATGTTTTTTGGGTGAAAATACTGAAGTCTGTTAAGCCTTATCAAACACCTTGTACTGCGACGTCACACCAGGACCCGACTCATGATAAGTAGTGCTTGTATCAGAACGACAGGGACTACGCTGAAAATCGAGTTATCATGCAACAGTTTGTACGATTATGAGATACGAAAGTGTTCGCAAAATAGAGAAATCAATGGTTCTTTAACCATGGCTAACGGCCCTAACCTTCAGACATTATTACTATGACGGTATGTTGTGTAACCTTACCTCAAATTTAAACATTTGGAGCCACCAAGGAATACTTGAATATCATTACCAGTGTCGAGATCTTTGCCATAGATGGTCAGCTTGGTCCCACCTGTGACTGGACCTATTTTTGGTTCATAATTGTCCACTTTCGGATTCTAGAAATATGGAAACATTGAATGTTTGTTTACTTACCGACTCTCTAATGCTGATGACTGTCAGGGACATTCGCCAAAATTTTGCAGCTTCAATTTTGCCCGCATTTTTTATTGCTAGCTGAAACTATATTATATCGATGAGTAATCAAATGGAAGATTATACACAAACTCACTTACTTGATAGTGAAAAATTCGCCAAAATTTTGCAGCTTCAATTTTGCCCGCATTTTTTATTGCTAGCTGAAACTATATTATATCGATGAGTAATCAAATGGAAGATTATACACAAACTCACTTACTTGATAGTGAAAATACTCCTTGGAATAGTCAACCTTTCCAGATATCACAACTTTAATTCTTGCTGACAAAGACTTGCTCGAGTAGTTTGTCAAACAAACGATCCTGTACACGAGAGACAGCAAGATTTAGAATGGAAGTATTATAGTAAAACCTCTACTTGATCCTTATCAAGGGGTAAGTTACTTTTTAATTTAAAATTGTATGTCTTACTAAACTAGCCTTTCTCACGGGCGATTTTTCTGCCACTTTTGAGTTCTGCCACTCTCATGTTAAACATCACACCCATTTCTGACATTTTATTACTATCATTATTTATATAACGGCAATTTTGAAATTGAAATTTGTAATTTTTTAAGGACTTGACTTTGACGTTCTTCGACTTTTTGCGCAATGGCCTGTTTTGCGCAATGGCCTGTTTTTCCAAGTCATTTTTTATTTAAAAACATGCGGTTGTGACTGAGAAGAAAGCAAACGGCCAGGGAACATTTTTAACAATAACCATTATATGTATAGTATCAAAACGAATGTACGAAAGCAAAAAAGTAATTGTCCAGCACAGTTTTTGCAAAACTCGAAATTTAAAAATTAAAGTAATCTATACTATTATTAATTACAACTTGTGTACGAACTAAAATATTCAAAATTACCTTTCCGCAATGACATAATCCTTTTTGATCGTTTTACAACCAAGACCCCCAATGGAAACTTCGTCAACATCTTCATATTTTCGACCAAATTCCTTTCCTTCTATTTTGAGTCTTAAATTTCCTTTTACATGTCCCGTTTTTGGATAAAACTACAAATTATTTAATATTATACACGTATTTTATTATCAACAATAAAACTTGTGTATTAAACATCAATAAACAAAAAATAATAAATTTCGTATGAATGTTCTCATCGATTATTTTTTATTCATTACGCAAGTTATAATAATTTTGGGAAGCCGAGTGAAAACCCAAAGGCAACTGTTAAACGGTGTCATATTCAAACTGTCAAAGTATTCTACTTAATCATTTTTAGGAAACAACTACTAGCCAAATAATTTTCATCTTGCCGACCGTTACGTTACAGTCGCAGAATTGAAAGGGCTGCTAGTACATGTATGCGAGACTAAATTGAAATACTGAAATACACTATAATATACAAGCACATAGAAACATGACTATACGTATAATACACAAGCCAAAATTACGTACCGATTTTATTTCGGGATTTTCTGGACATTCTCCACCGGGTTCAATCCATGGTTCTGCGGCACAACCATCACTTACAGAACAAGAACTTGTGTTCTCACACCAACCACATTGGTACTCAGCTTTCGAAAATCCAACACAACTTCCACAAAGCGCAGCTGCTTTTTTGCATTGATACAAATACACTAAACAAAGTAAATATTTTAGGTGCAATTTTCTGCTGGTTATAGAGAGGAGGAACAACAGTATAACTTTAGTCGAAGAATCAAATCAATCACTCAACATCCATGCAGCATGACTCCACTTTGGTCAACAGCTGAGTTTGGTTTCGACCCAATATACAATCATTACCAGAATATTCATAATTATTTATTATATAATGTAGAGTGCATTATAAGGATTTCGCACTGAATCCAGTAATCTGATTGGCTGACGAGCGGCCCGGTTTTTCCCTATACGGACCGCTCAACCGGACCGCTAACGGTTTTTTACCATTTATGGCAACTATTGCTGTATTTAAATATGGATTGTTTCAAATCTCGCGAGTGCAAAATTGAATTGCGTGTACAAATAAAATAAATTTTAATTTAAAAATGTTTCAAAAAATTGAAATGGCAAAGCCGCATTGCTCGCCCCTGGCGGGCTCGGGCCGTTTCAAGAGCTCGGGCACAGTCCCCCCCCATATCCGGATTTCCTATCCGGTAAATAACATATTTATAATTACCTTGGACCTGACCATGTTCTGGTTTCACATCACTTTTACCCAACTTCACACTAATATTAGCAGATATTTGAAGGCTTGAACCAGCGTATTTATACTATACAATAAAATTTGCATACAAAATATATGTTAATGTGAGATAATATGACAAAAAAATTTATTGCATAACTGTCGATAATTTCTAAAAACTAGGTAATTTACCTGTTGAGCTCCACATGAAATACTTGTGCTGTTATTCCAAGTAGCTGGAACTGAATAATTCTGATCACCAGCATTTACAATACAACTGTACTGACCATGAGGCGTCTAAACAAACGTAAATTCAATAGTAATAATACTTTTTTTAAACACTAGAAATCTTTATTAATGACATTGAAATTACAAAATCATTACATCTACAATTTTAATTAACTAAAAGAAACAGTTCACTATTTTAAGCAAAAAGGTCTATTCTCTAACACTTGTGTATCGATAGCAGGTAATAAAAACATAGGCAGCCCAATTCAGTGTGTAGTTTCATATAGAGATCAGTGCGCACATAAACACACTTCGTAGGTTCTTAGGAAATTATATTTAAGAACTTACGAAGAATGTTTATGTGCGCACTGATCTCTATATGAAACTACACATTGAATTGGGCCGCCTATGATAAAAAGTTAACAAATCCGGATTATTCCAGGCGTTATTCCTTCTACAATATATATAAAATGTTGCTCTACGAGCTACCTCCATACACTCTCTAACAGTACGTTCATCATTCAGATCCGTACTAATACTAATACTAATACTAATACTAATACTAATACTAATACTAATACTAATACTAATACTAATACTAATACTAATACTAATACTAATACTAATACTAATACTAATACTAATACTAATACTAATACTAATACTAATACTAATACTAATACTAATACTAATACTAATACTAATACTAATACTAATACTAATACTAATACTAATACTAATACTAATATAGAAACTTTATTTCTCAATCATTATCATACACAACTACAATGATAAACCTTACTTAACAGGTAGTTTACCAGTGTCTACTTGAATTGAAGTTACATATAACAATATTTTTACAGAGAAAAGAATAACAAACAATTACACTGGTTATATTGACATTTGATTTGGATCGTCCCACACTTTGTTCCGTTTACAAAATATATAATAAGATGATCGTATGCACGTGCTTACAATTTTCTTTTTGATAAATTTGCTTTGTTGGCTATCAAAATTTAGATTTCTTAGCATATCGTCAAAACTTTCTGACGTTCGTCCAAAAACTCCTAATGTACACAAGGATAAATTAACAAACTTCACTTTGTTGAAATTTGATTCTTGTTCTTTAACGAGATCGTGGTACTGTTGATGCTTGCGAATAGCATTAACTTGTAGATTGGACTCGAATTCGACAGTAAGTTCAAGAATATATAAACATTTTTTCCCAATTGCTAAGAGAAGATCTGGTCGACAACTATCACCAGTGACGATAGATTGGTTCACAAAGCCTGTTAAGTCAACATATAGTGTCGAATTCTGAACAGCAGTCAGAGTTGACGCGAGTAAGTTTAAAACGGAATCGCGTCGCCATGTAAACCGGTCTTCGTCTAAATATGTCTTACATCCAGCAACTACGTGAAGAAGCGTTTCGGGTTGTATGCAGAAAGAGCAATCAGAGGTGGATGATAGTCCCCATTTTAATAGGTTTTTACGCGTTGGAAGTGTGTTATTGTATCTTTGTAAATGTCGTACTGTATGTTCTTATTGGTTCTTGTGACCGCCCACAGATTTTTTAAATCTTCATTTGGAGAATATTTTACAGTTTGACATTGGATAAACTTTGTCGAAGGGAGGATAATGTTGAGACCAAACACATTGCTGAGAGTTGCAGATACGGCAAGCTCGAGCCATTTTCGGATATATTTCGATGCAATACTGTCTAAAGCTTTGCTAATCCAGGTCTTAGATATATCTGAAACAGTGAAGTCCCAGGAGATGTTTGAAAGCAAGTAACGACTGTAAAGAAGGATTTTATTGTTCGGATGAAGCGGCAATTCATCAATTTTGCACATGGTGTCAAAACAAATCGTACATTTCTGATTTATAAACATAAATTAAAATATAATATATTATTAGTGATTGACCGATAGTGCAAACATCGGTTTTACCGATAGCCGATTTTTTTTCATCACTCGTACCCGATACCGATTTTTAATGATGTCATAATATCAGTTAATCAAATCAAGGTGACGTCACTCATTTTGATTTGATTTTTAGATTATGTTTTTGGCGATATTGGACACAAAAAAATTTTTATAGTTAAAGTTGTTTTATAGTTGTTTTATAGTTCAAATTAAAACTGTAGTATGCTAACGATGTCTGCCTTTAGTCTACTACACGAGAAAAATAATTTCGCTTCGCAATTTTCAATTTTTTATAGAAAATGGCCGGACACAAGCGCTTGTACGTGCACCCACGCGCGATGCATACAATTTGTACAGCGTGAATTTTCTCAAATATCGGTTTCACACAATCGGTAACTACGTACAAAACTACCGATACCCATTGTCTACCGATATGGCAAATATCGGCCCGATACCGATACCGATACCGATACCGATTATCGGTCAATCACTATATATTATAAACGTAAATTGAAATATAATATATTATAAACATAATTAAAATAGCGGCCTAAGTAACGAAAGGACTTGCCCATTTCTATCCGGGGTACAAGACGGTTGTTGACAAAAAGTTTAGGCAAATACTGGATAGGTTTGGTTAGTTGTTTCTTAATCCCAAATGTTAAACATTTGTCAACACGTATGATCATATTAGCCCATTGGCACCATATTGCAAAACGATTTAGGAGCATTTGATTCTCCTTTTCCTGGCAATCTCCTTGGAGAACGCCGCGACCAACTGTAATGAATCGAGTATTGAACTTTTAAGTTAATACAGAAGTTTGGAAACCAGTATAAAGGCTTTTGATAAGGTTTTTTACATGGTCGGGAATGCGGTGGTATTCTAGGATATCTCGAATGAGATTGTGATGAACTTCGCCGAATGCGTTTCTGTTGTTTCGAATATTTCCTTTCATATCATCACCAAGTAATAGCAAGGTTTCTCGTGCAATTTTGAAATAACATGCCTGTTATTTCCAAATTCTACTCGAAACCATGCTGTTACCTATAGTAATAATAAGAATAATAACAACAATAATAGTAATAATAATAATATAAAATACTTTTTCAGCAGAAAATTTGATACTAATATGAAACAAAACACTCCTGCCTGCAAATTTAATCATACGCGATTATATTACCTGACGAGTGTGACCATAAGCAATTTCAATAAACTTTTTTGTTTGAAAAAAACACCTATATTAACCGGGTAAGTATGGCACGAAAATATCATAATTGTATTAGGATGTAAAACATTTTACAAGTCACGTGATCAATACAGTAACTGCATTCTACCACTAATATTCTCTCGAGCACAACAGCCACAAGAGTCAACAGTCACAAGAGTCAACAGTCAGAAAAACTTCGCATAAATACTGGGTTAAAATATAACCATTCAACAAATCGAACTAGGCACATTTAAAATGTACATGTATGTCACAATTTTAGCACTTCGGTTTGGTTTATTTATACCTTACAACCACATACAGACAATCATAGTTGAAATAGTTGTATAAGATGTATATCTTACCTCAGGCTGTGGTAACCGTGTCCCTGTTAAGGTAACCACTCTTTTAACACTTGCTGGGATATACAAAGTCTGCGCGCTGAGCATTGGACATTGATGCTGAGATTCTCGTACTTTCTATAGAAACATGACAATAATGATCGATATTTGGTACAACTTTTCTCAAGGGACAACATAATAAAAGCCAAACCGAATATTAAGTTAATATTGAACTCAGTCACTGAGTTATCTTTTTCTTTTTCAATATTCAATCAGACAGTGAAAAATGTTTATTTCTCGTCTTGTACTAAAACACTAAAGGTTAAGGTACTGAATTCCAAACAAGTAAAATTTTTACTTTACTTTCACATGTGACTTAATGAAGGTTATTGCACAATTGCAACCTGTTAGGAATTGCACAAGGTAAGGACAATCATACACTTTATCAAATGAATGATATACATTAATAATCCCTACATATACACATAAATTCCAGAAAAAAAAGTTTTAAATTTCGTTTGAGAAACCTACCCAAGGAGCAAAAGATTTCGGACAGATTGAAGATCCATCTGCGACACATTTAGCTTCGTAATGACACCAAGAACATTTCAATGAACCAGTTGTGCACTTTAAACAACTTCAAAACGAAATGAGAAACAAAAAAATTAGTCAACAAATAAATTAAAATATATAGTAAATGAATGCCAATTCCTACTTCGGATTACTAGGCAAGCAAACCTTTAAATTCTAATTGAATAAACTTATAAGTATATGTCTTTATACAAATAGCTGTGGTATTAATCAGAGTTTTTACGTGCTAGAAAAGTGAATATACAGTCTTTTTCAACTATACCTGTAACATTTTAGGGGCTGTTTTTAGACTTTTTGAATTATAAAACCTATCAGAAGTCGTGACCCTTGATTTCCTTCACTGACGGCTGATGACGAGGCATGGGTATTACTTCTTATGCCCTAAATCACTTTTTAATTATGTCGATTTTAGTGAGGGATAAAAACCAGACTACTTAAAGAGAAAGGAACAACGCACTAAGCGCTTGCTTGTTACCCATGTTTGCTTGTAAAAAAAACATTCACTACGTCTATCCCATTTCTATACTGCGTATATTTCATTATCAATGGAACTTGTTAGAAACCCACCTTAATATTGCTGAACATTTGTAAAATTCTAGCACAGAAGTTGTAATTTTTGCACCGGTTTCATTAGAAAGCACCGCTACTTCAGCATTGACTAAACCTGAAATGAGATGAACAATGTATGACCCTTGTGGCCTTGAAGTACCAGACGATAAAAAATGGTTATTAATAATCGTTTAAGACCGACGTCAAAATATGAGTTGTAAAAAATATGCTCTTCTTATTCTGTTGAAAACCTTTGCAAACACCGAATGTCAACGGAGACTACAACTTTTATACAACAAACACTCGGCGGACACAACTGGTTTGAGACAAAGTACTTTACCTGTTTCAGAACTTGCTTCAGGCAGTTGTGTTGACGTGGGAACGGAACATTCCAAAGTATTGCCATTTAAGGAAGACGGCATTTTGACATTATTAACAGAACAGCCATAAGCATTCGTTTTCTGTCCGACCGGTAGATTAACGATGGAGATATTAATCTGAAAATCCAATAAATAAAATTAATTTCCCCCTCCAAATACGTATTTTTGACCAGTTTGCTTATTGAAGTACAATCGCTGGTGGTCTACGCTACAAAATACCCTTAATTCACGAGAGACACGCTTGCATCAAAATTACACATAATTTATATGACTACAATTACTGCAATTAATTATTCGAAAGGAGTAAAATTATGTAATTAATTACAATCCGGGCGATCGAATAGCAGTAATTTGTAGTGACAATGATAATAAGTAAATAATTACTAAATTAGCAAATCATTTAATTTTGGCAGGTTGTTTAAAAATCACTGTTAGTGTTGACCGAATTCAATGCACTCCATCCTATGCGATTACCCACTGAGCTGATTTTCATTTTCAAACTATGAATGTGTGAAGAGTACTCAAGGTCACATTGAGCATCTGTTATTATAATACACAACAAAACACTGCTTATCATACAATACACACCTTTTGGATGGCTGTTTTACTCAAAGGTAGTGATGACGGGTTGAGAACGGAAATACTAATGCATTCATTAGAATACCGAACATATCCTAAAGGAGATCCATAGTAAGGACAATTGTCATACGTTGTGCATCTAAAAATAAGTAAATATCAAAAGGTAAATATTCACCAGTTATTTACACAAAAGGTTTTAACTTTTAATGAATAGATTGTCTTAGCAGAACTAACTCCTAAAGTAGGAAAACATGATAAAATTCTCACATTAATCTGATTTTCTAACTGTTGTAATTAGCGGGATGTTACAAGTATCTGTGCTATTTTTCCAGTCGCATATGCGTTCCACTCGAAACCACAATTTTACTATCTGGTATTAATAGCAATAATACAATTTTAAGTCCAAATACTCGTACATACACATAGAAAATTTGTATTAACTCTTGCTTTAAATGATTTATTAGTTACGTTTATAATGTGTTTCAAGACGGTAAAGAATAATGTTATTGTGAAAAACGGAGTAGCTTGACCCACAATGCACAACGAAAAAAAGCTACAAAGAGCAACACAAGAATCAACATGCATATGTGGGCCAAAAACCCTTCAAGCTTTCCTAATTGACAGGAATCACGTCGGCAGCTTATGATTTAATGCACACACGTTCAAACACTCAACCTGTTCAGAGTTGAACAAAACAGCATAATACTTAACAATGTTTGGCTGCCAACAATATTGAACAATTTTGTTGAGACTGACGCAAGGCTGTTTTAGTTGACAATATTGAACAATGTGGGCAGCAAGACATTGTTCAACGCTGTTTTTATCAACTCTGAACAGGTTGTCCCTGTTTTGCTGTGGTATAGTATGTACTTATTACGAAAATAAGAATGATGAACACTAACATTGCCTTAAGCGTACACCAGCCACAGTATGGATCAGCACCTTCAACACATCTTTCACACGTTGTTCGATTGCTACATTCCTCCACGGGTATTTTTTTAACCTGGGAATACAGAAGTACAACACGTTAATATTGTACAATACTTCTCTGTGCATTACTAAACGCATAAAATTGGGTATGAACAAGGAAAGCCATGAGTGTGAAAACATGCAATTGTTAATGTGATGTAAGCCAGTACGCTATGCTACGAGGCAGGTAATGCAATACGCTTGAAAATTTAATACAAATTAATACACTGTCTTTTTCGGAAAAAAATTAAAAATCACAATCTCTTCTTAACAGGTAAGACACGACAGAATGACGAGAAAAATAATATTCTTAATTGATAGATCAACAAGGTCAGCAAGGTAGGCAGCACGGTATTTATTCCTGACTGATACCGAGAAAACCATAACCACTCTCTGAAGAACTATACTGTGCATCAGAAAAAGCAAGCGACAACATTGCGCATCTTGCACAAATCATTTTGTTGATATTTGCTTTAAATTTTTAAATATTAGAAGTTTTGGTCATTTCTCACCTTATACTCAGATAAAAGATAAGCACTTGTTCCACTGAGATCAAACCTCACAGACAAAATACCAGAGCCAGAAATTCTATGTGATGTTTCGTACCGTCGACCAAATGAATTGGAATACATGATAAACTAAATGAAAACAATTTTTTTGTTAATTTGTGACTCAACGTGCTCTGATATCTTTTGATCCTGTTTGAAGTATTGAACTGGAAGAAATAAATGAAAGAATTTGAAGGATTAAGAGCAACGAAACCATTTTGAAAATGAAAACGTACAGCAATACGAAAATCAAAGTGAAATCGTTAAAGATAACATCGTCTGTAGGTATTTGGAGGTAAATTGAGCGGGGAAGAGGTGGACGTGGCACTGAAAGAAATCTTCCTAGTAGTTAGATTTAAAAGTTCTTATCGTCTAAATTGAGAAAAATCCCTTCAACGGACACCATATGGGCTAGATAACACCCGAAATAATACACACGGAACTTCGATGTTACGAGCAAAGGCCCTTCGTCAACCTTTCATTGAGTTTTAGGAAGCGCTCTCTACCGAAATCATCAACTTTGCATTAGGATAATACTGTATTAGGATACGCACAGACAAACTCGAAGCAAGTTTCATCACTGAGAGTAATTCTAACAGATCATTTCATAAAAAGACTGTATCAGCACTGTTCAACGACTAACTTTCCAAATTAAATTAAAACGTTTACGATTACCTTACTGAGTTTTCCCTCGCTTGAACCAAGAAAAGCAATGATGTTTTCTCGGTAAGTTGTTGTATCCATGGATGTTATCAAACCACAATTACCACATGTGACCAAAGCTTCACTTTCATGCTTTATTGTTCCAATCATTTTTTCATTTTTAGAATTTTGCGAACATGGAAGTATAGGACTTTCCTAATGTGTGTTATTAAATTAAGTAACAATTATAATCAATCTGAAATGCAAGGCGAAATAATAAAATGACAAATGTTAATAAAATAATTAAAAAATGATAATAAAGCGATCTTGATTAAGTTCATTTTGAACAAACTATATAGTATATGGTAAAATGTAACTACTTCTTCCTCTATAACAGAGTTCAGAAAGGAGAGTAAATATTATATTTGCTGCAGTACTTACCTTACTACACTTCTTCGCGTTTCCAAATCTATCTGTAATATACTCATTAAGAATTACTGTGTTGTTGGAAAAGCATTTATTGATATTCTTCCAGAAAGTCTCATTAATTTCTTTAAACGTGTACGAACACACAGCTGACTGCGACGGTTCGCTCAACTTTTGAAACACACCGATCAATACTGCATCATCATCATCTCCAGTGCTTCCAAATTTCTCAGCCAACTTGCCACTAGATCGTACAACTTTTGCTGCTACAAGCTGATCGTAATTTGTATCATCCTTGCCAACACACTGCAATCGCATTTCCATATACGTTTTAATTTCCACAACGTGGGGATAATTTTTACACAGTCTTGCCACAATAGTTCCATCTTGATCACTATGACTAAAGAAATATCTGAAATCTCCTACAATCGTAGCAAGAATGTAGTGCATCATTGGTCTCGTCTTTGTTAGATCCAGGGAACTTCTTTTTCCAATGCATTGTTTTACTTGACCACTGCATGATGTACTTCCATAGGTGTTAAAGGTATAATCTCTACTTGCATCGTTAGTATGATCTCTTGTACCAGCAATAACAATTCCATTATTATATGGATCTTCAAGCGCAATACTGCGAATATCTTCATTTTTTGAAACAGCACTAAGAGTTCCACCATGTACAGTATGTGAAAAAGACTGGACATCATATGCTAAACATAGACCGAAACTGTATGTCCCACATGCAAACAATCTCGGAGTGCCTGTTAAGTTCTCAATCATCAAAAGTTGATTGATATTAGACTTACTATTCGACACAAGAGATGGTGTGTATATTTTATTAAGCTCTGTTAAATTTTTACTTAGTTTATAAAGATAGTTAACTCCACCAATAAAAATATGCCCAGTGTTGCTCTCCATGACCAGATTTCTAAAGATCGCATTTTCTGGTTGAAATACAAACTGTCCTGCAACGAATGTTGTGCAACAAATCCACAAAAACAGTTTGGAAATGAACATCCTAAAAAAAGAAACTGTTTAATCAAATTACAAGCACTGTGAGTCTTTTAATAAGCAGGAAAGGAGGCAGGGAATAACATTAAAAACCACAAGGGTGTCGCCATTCCAATGATGACTTGGTTCAACATCATTAGATCGGATTTTGTACGAAGGCACCTGCACTCATTCTTTGTACTTTACCACATTATATACTCTAGCTGTAGTAATGGTATATTTTCTCTATGTGAGCGAATACCACTGTGCATGACTAGGCTCCCTATGCAGTTGCTGTATTTTGTTGTCTAAATAATTATGATGAATCATTAATTCGTATATCTTACAAGTTTGGAGTTTCCGTAAGTGCCAAAGCATTAGTCGTGGACGCATTCGATACGGATCATTCTACAGAGAACTCAAGCTTGTATCATTATAACAGAGCGCAATAAAACAAAAACACGCCAAAACCACAGAATAGAAAATAAACAGAAGGGCCGCTCCATTTGGAACCTTTGAAGTTTGTTTCCTCATACGCACGTCGCATTACGTGTCTTTATTATATGACAATGACGCCATTTTACCAAATAAGGTCACGAGAACACGAAAAATCTGAGAGCGGATTACACGGTAAAAGCCGTATTTGCCCTCGTCTATACCGGTTTTTCTGGCATAGACGAAGCAAAAATCCGACTTTTTGCAGTCAAAATGAAAAATGTAAAACTTGATTGACAAGTTTTTGTATTTGTAATATTTTATCCAATCAGATTAAAGAATGATGATGTCAGTATAAACGGTTTTTCCTTATTTAGTATGCAACTCGCAACTTGTTTTATTGTTGTTCTCATTTCACTTGAAATAATTTGCCGTTCACAAGGCCACATACATGCAAATCCTCCGAAAAACGAAGGAAAAGTTCTTTTTCAGGTATGTCATATAATAAAAATCCCATTGAATGGTTTGACATATAATCCGGCCGAGCATTTTACTCGTTTCTCGCATTTTTCCTCGCCCTTTCAGGGCTCGGAAAAATACGTTCGAAACTCGTAAAATACTCGGCCGGATTATATGTCAAACCATTCAATAAGATATATTTATTATATATGCAGGTTCTGGCCAGTCAAGTGCATTTTCTGGCCGCTGAACTGGCTGTTCCGCTATTCCCTAAACTGTATAAAAACATTGATTATGTATCAAAAAAGTTCCAATCTGTAAAGAAATTTCTAATTTGTTCTTTAAACACAAAAGGTTTGAGGCGCCGTGAAAAATAGCACAGCTGTTGAAATATACAATCGCACGCTCCCTTACCTAAAGCAAAACGTTGTTCCCTTGTGAGTTGAAACATGAGTAAGGGCTGATTATGCTGTATGATCCCGCTGACACATGCAAGCACGCCGGATCAAATGCATGCATGAAGCGTGAAATATATTTTGAAATAAGTGTCATTTATTAAACCAAACAATCAAATTTAGAATTCTTTCAATATTGACTAGAAAAGATATATTTCATACAAAAATTAATGCCTAATACCATTTGATTTGAGAATCAGACTTAAGAAGCTATTCATCATTAAGAGAAACCCCCAAACGAAAAGCTCCCACGAGACAAGCACTATAAAGACCCCTTATAATGTTAGTAGTACAATATAATTGTGCCGTGTTAACAAAGGCATTTTAACTGCTTCGCATCTTTTCAACATGGTCTTCCTTTACTATTTCATCGTGGACAAATTTGTTGGATTTCGTAATTTAAAAAAGGCGTGTATACATCGCAACTCATGGTAATACAACATCTGAACTGTTCTCTATTATATTATAGCAAAAATGCACAATTTGTCTCGATGTTGATGAAAACAGGATTGAAAAATGTTTTTTGGTGTCAATAATGCAATACTGTTCAATGATGTGAACAATATTTGTTCAGTATTGTTAGATCGTGCAGATCAAGGCTCAACAATATTGTAGAAGAATAGACAATACAGGCAGAAAAATATTGTTTAACCCTGTTGTACTGCAGGCTGGAATTTTTTTCTGTGTATAACAAAAAAATTTCACCATAGTATTTTTGTATGACTCCTGAATTTGCCGTCATGCCAATAACTCTACCAAACAACCAGAGGTATATGTCAACAAATTAAAAAGAAAAAAACTACAATTTCAAATTTATTTTCCTCATTTTCTGTTCCAATGTTCTGACGTTTCTTCATGTTTTGTTTTTTTACGTTTCTACGTTCTGGTTCACAGGTTTTGATGCATAGTAACCTGTGTCACTACAGTACAGAATGGAAATGAACAAAAGAGCCACTTGAGTCCTTGGAACCTTTGAAGTTTGCGTCCCCATGCTTTTCGCATTTACACATGTTCAATATTAATATGCAGGTTCTGGCCAGTCAGTTAGATAAAAATAGGGGGACATGTTGCACTGTTGAGTGGCCCTACTGTTTACTTCATTCCGAATTATTTCATTTAATAGAAACCAGCATAAAGCTCGTCTAAGGACAAAAACTTCACGCGATGAGAATTTTTATATGGTTCATATGGTTTTAATTTTGACTGCTGTTAATGACGCTCCGAAACGACCTCGTGTGTACATGGTTTATGACTATAGGGTGTTCAGAACCCTTGAAAATTGCGATGAATTACGATATATGAAAACCAGGGCTAAGTATATGTAATTTTACAGCTCTAATTGCTCTGACACAATGGTGGGTAGGAACGTCTTGTATACTCGTGGAATGGGCACTTGTGAGTTGTGTTTTAATTTATGTATATTAATATATTGTCATAGGTTAATTCGAAATTTTAAATATTTGTATCTTAGAATATGAGAAAAAAACATGCTCCGAAGATTAACACCGTGGAAACTCAAGACTCGATCGAGCTTTTAAAACAAGACAACAATTTTAAACAAATTAAACAGTTTTGACAAATAATCGTCGATAGTTTTGAGAACGCCAAAATTCATTTTCTAGATTTAGAAATCTCAGATTTTGGAGTATTGATATCTTTCGGAGGTCAGTACACCCGACATCCGTTTTGACCGTTTCGAGCCTTGGTCAAGCAGAACGGCACGGGTATGGTCGCTTTTTCACCAGGCGGTAAATATATGTAGTAACTTGACATTCATCAAGAAACAAATCTCTATGTTTCAAAATTCATGTCTTGGAATGGTTTTCCCGCCAATGTACGGTTTTCAAATCAGTTAAAGGCCAAGTATGAAGTACGTCAACTCTAACGCGGAATGTAGCTAACACAACACCAATGAACTGCCATCTCAAAATTATTTTTCTGATGATCCTAGACCAAAATTCTGGATCAGAATACCTTTCTTGGGCAAGCAGGGAGAATTTTTGGTTGAAAAACTTTTTAGGAAAATAAAGCGGAATCTCACACAACGGTCAAATTTGTCGTAATCTATGGCACATAAAAGATATCGTATTTCTGGCCTAAAAAAGTCAAAATTCCTAACACTTCGCGTAGCAATATAGTTAATATGAATTTACTTGTCCTGGCTGCAACAGATCCTACATAGGTAAAACAGAAAGGCTTCTCGACTGTCTGAACACTCAGACCTGCAAAAAAAGGTCGGTTTCTAAACGTTTGCCAGAATGCGAACACGCTAATTATATCCTTTATTTAAACTACATCTTGTGACATGTAATGATGGTTAAAGGTAGGTTACAGTCGCTTCTGCGCATGTGCGATAGGTTTGTTATGAGGAGCCTCCTCATAACAAGTTTCCAGTCCCATGGCGTAAATGAAAACACGCGCGGCCGTCTGAATCGTTCTCTGTTGTATTGCAAGGAGCGATGGCGCATTAAGTCCTGGCATAAAAATTGTTGCTTTGAGAGTTTCAAGATCAAACAATTAATGTTGGATTCTGGAAACGCGGTAAATCGCGTCGCCTAAAGGTTTAATTATTCGCGTTCGGTAGCTTTCGCTTCAGATGCTGTGGGTTTCGTTCGAGACTTCGAGTCGCACTACAGAATATTCACGAGTCACGACTTGCTCACAGGCTTTGTCATGCAATGTGTAAGAAATATATTGTATTACTTTTACATAATAAGGAAGTGTTAAGCTAGTTACGCTAGCTGAGTTCTACTAATAACATTCAGGATGCATTTAGAAGTTGACAAGTATGTCGAAAACAAGAAATAGTGTAGAGATGAACCTTACATGCAATCACAATTTTGGCAGAAAACCAATTTTATCAAAACAAAATCACGATACTGTATATCACTCAATATATGGTGGATATGATCTATAACATAGCTAGCAATACATAGAGGATATTACACGGTACATGGCGCGAAGATATTATTTACGAGTGTACAAGGTGTGAAATAAATTATACATTTTATATGCGCCCTGTAGAATATGCAATTAAATTGTCGTATTCTCGGTTCCAGACTTATATATCATGATTAGGATACATTAACTGGCTGCGAATGTGTTGTTGGCGAAGACACGGACACAGTAATGAAATTGAAAGCACAGTGATGAAAGCAAAAACTCATATGAAAAATTCATAAACAACATTTATTTGATTTTTACTATACAAAATTAGTTTACAAAATGCAATTGATAAGCATTTAGAACTGTAGCCTGTGTATGTGTATATAAACGTTCATAGCATGTATAGCAGGTCTACGATTAGTACGATGATATTAGATAACATACACTTGTGTTATATTTCAATGTATGACACTACTACATGTAAGTTTCAGAATAAGTAAAATAATAAAATTATCCAGGTGCAAATACATGAAAATTTTGCCAGGATTTTTTACATAATTGGGCTGTTCGCACACGCGTATTTTGTTGTGATTCAGCAGAAGAGAAAATGAGGGACAATTACTGTACGTCAAACATCAGACTAATTTCTCGATCAAGCTACCAAAATCACATCTATGGCGTGCACCTAGACGAGAGCATTATATCGTGTTTATACGATATAATATCACGACGAGAGCACATATTTTGCTTATATTGCATTATATTGAATCTGGGATTATAATATGTAGTAAAAAACTGTATACAGTATAACAGTTTGAAATATATTTCAGGCTATTATGCTTGAAACAAAAAATTAGCACTTCCAGAGACATCAACGCCTAAGATACACCGACAATTTTAATACCGGATATTCAAACTCGCAATTTTCGCATCTCGCTTCGCGGCTTTGAATTCACTCATTACTTTGAATTTGTTTGGGAAACGGATTGTAAAAGTTACTATACGTAGAGTTATTGGCCGTTTTTATACTAGAGACGCATTATGCGTCTGGACGAACTTGGGCAAGGTTTTATTATTCGTCTGATTATGCGTCTGTAGTATAAAGACGGGCACAAGACGCATTATGTGTCTGCACTATCGACGATAGTTCGTCTAGACGTATTATGCGTCTGTGTGTATAAAGACGGCACACAGACGAATAATCGATCTGGCTATTCTAAAACAGTGATGCAAAAAGCCAGAAAAAAATTATTGTAGTGGTTTGCCTGATAGTTCGTCGGATTATGCGTCCCGTCTTTATACCAGACGAACAATATAGAAGGACGCATTATGCGTCCAGACGCATTATGCGTCTGTAGTATAAAAACGGCCATTAATGGAATTGAGAATACGACAATTTAATTGCATATTCTACAGGGCGCATATATAAAATGTATAATTTATTTCGCACCTTGTACAAGCGGTTGAAGCCTGCACTCAATATCTATGTAAGCCATCGGATGAGCTCATTTATTATATGGTTATGGTTGTATGGATGTTTCACCGTAAACTAAAAGAATCGTATCTCCCATATTTTCACTAGTGCAGACGTAAAAAAATATGTAACGCTTGAGAAACGCGTGTGTTTTCCCCTGGGATTTATATGTTCTCTGTTCGCTTGTTCCAACCTGAACGTGTAAACGTGTTTTCACCACTCGTAAATAATATCTTCGCGGCATGTTGTAAAACGCGGAGTGGAGTGGACTTGTAAAACGCGGAGTGGAGTGGACTTGTAAAACGCGGAGTCAAGAATTTGTAAAACGCGGAGTCAAAAATTTGTAAAACGCGGAGTCAAAATTTGTAAAACGCGGAGCAAAAATTTCTAAAACGCGGAGTCAAAATTTGTAAAACGCGGAGTCAAAAATTTGTAAAACGCGGAGTCAAAATTTGTAAAACAACTAATGTCATTCTATTATAGTATACTACTTCATATGGCTGAAGACCAGCAATGTAACCCGTCGAGGTTCCCATCCCGTAATAAAAAAGATGGCGACATGTCGATTTTACCAAAATGCATTGTGGTTATCAAGTATGAATAGCTGAAAAAGGATGACACGAAGCAAAGCAAATCGATTCAAATTTTGGGACAAGTAAGAAAATAACCTATTGTGTCGTGTCTGTTCTTCAAAAGGCGTTAATTCGCCTTTTTAAACGATTTCAGACGGCAATACATCATGGAAAAATCGACATCCGCTATCTTTTTTGTTATGGCAGATTGCGTTATATCATACATCTTTAATTAGTTCTATTTTACAAACATAACGAAACAAAACACAACAATGGAAAGAATTAAGACTATCATTCCTAGACTAAGATTGTCCGCGTAGCCGGGAAACGTGCTTTTAAGAGGACGTTTTCGATTTTCCTAATTGTCAGTCTTTTTAAAATTAAATTTCACTATAATTTTACATCACATGCACTCACTGATTTATCCTTAAGATACCCATCAAATGTTTTAGTACTCTACGTCTAAACTCACCATTAGCATTATAGAATATTGTCTACAAGTTCTGTGCAAAATTGAGTCCTAATTTTGCATGTATTAGATTGTAGTGTTCCGTTTGAAGAAATGGAACCAAATCGTTGGGTAAGTCGCACGATGCCAGTGTGAAGTCTGGTTGGGCTGCTCGTGCACAATACGAGTTGACATGGAGATAGACTGACGAGATGGTTGGTGATATTTGTAACTGCCCATCCTTAATAGTATTTCCTGTGCAACCTAGTAGTCATTACTAGATCATTTGGTGTAGGAGGCGAAACACCTCCTGGCTTTAAACCGAAGTCTGGTTTCTGTCTTGCCAGGCTGGACTGCTGGGCTTGGAAGGTTAGAGGGTTGGTTTGGGCTTGATATATTGGATCAATTGATGATCGCTGGCTATGGCTAATATATGTTGGTGTGAAACCACGTTGAAGGGCGTCGCTTGTCGACGGTGTCATACCACGTTGGAAGGCGCTGGTTGTTGGTGTCACACCACCGCGTTTTACAAATTTTGACTCCGCGTTTTACAAATTTTGACTCTGCGTTTTACAAATTTTTGACTCCGCGTTTTACAAATTTTGACTCCGCGTTCTACAAATTTTTGACTCCGCGTTTTACAAATCCACTCCACTCCGCGTTTTACAAGTCCACTCCACTCCGCGTTTTACAACATGCCATACCCTCTATGTATTGCTAGCTATGTTATAGATCATATCCACAATATACTCATTGAGTGATATACAGTATCGTGATTTTGTTTTGATAAAATTGGTTCTCTGCCAAAATTGTGATTGCATGCAAGGTTCCTCTATAATTGTCAACTTCTAAATACATCCTGAATATTATTAGTAGAACTTAGCTAGCGTAACTAGCTTAACATTTCCTTATTATGTAAAAGTAATACAATATATTTCTTACCACATTGCATGACAGAGCCTGTGAGCAAGTCGTGACTCGTGAATATTCTGTAGTGCGACTCGAAGTCTCGAACGAAACCCACAGCATCTGAAGCAAAAGCTACCGAACGCGAATAATTAAACCTTTAGGCGACGCGATTTACCGCGTTTCCAGAATCCAACATTAATTGTTTGATCTTGAAACTCTCAAAGCAACAATTTTTATGCCAGGACTTAATGCGCCATCGCTCCTTGCAATACAACAGAGAACGATTCAGACGGCCGCGCGTGTTTTCATTTACGCCATGGGACTGGAAACTTGTTATGAGGAGGCTCCTCATAACAAACCTATCGCACATGCGCAGAAGCGACTGTAACCTACCTTTAAGAAAAGACCTCGAGTAGACGCATCTCAACCACATAAATGACAAGAACACCTGCAGACAAACCGGACACACCTCATTCTCTTTACAATTTCATCATGACCAACACTCGAACTCTATACACGCTCTTAAACACACTATTCCAACCGTCTCCCATTCCTTTGAGCTTTGTATATTAAATACAGAAAGCCCGTGCTAAATAATGGGTTGAGAGCGACTAAAGAACTCGTGGTCCTTTATTAAGCATCATTATATGTCAATAGTGTAATGTTTCTAATACGTCAATGCATCCTTTCCTGTTTCTTTTGTATATAATATGATAGCAAGTTTGTAAATAACTTATTCTTGTTTGACAACCACTTTGAAATATAGTCGAAATATCACCGCAAAATTGTTGTGTAACCTGTACGTCAATATACTCAAAACTCACCTGAGTGCAGCTGGGTTATGATAATTATTTGGTCACAATTTTCGCCACAAATTGAAAACCACACAATCTTCAAGTGTTCAAGGTTATACCTGTACTGATCTGTACTGTCGAATGTCTCAAGTGAGCAAACGAAAATGAAAACAATATGGCGCGTGATACTGCAAAACAGCACTTGACTAGTTCCGTCCACGTCACACCGACATGTTGTAAGATTGAGCAGCAGCTGGCATAGGACATTTATTTAACGCTCAATAAGAGTTGACAAGTAGGTGTTCTAAACACTCTGAACGACACTATCTATCTCAGAATGGATGAACATGCCCCCTTTTCGCTGCAGATGGATATTAGCCACTACTGAACCGTAGAGTTACCCAAATTTTCTGGAGATCACCCTCCCTGAAACCCCTCGAGGGATCGTGCATCCCAAGCTCGACCTTGGCCACCTTTATTTAAATTACACTCCGTGTTTCCTGTCTACATGTTAGTGATTGTATGTAAATAAGAATACGTCCTTAGTTGATGCTAAAAGCTTTTTGTGTTCTAGGGGAACTGTAAAATTAAGTATACATTGGGCTCCACTGGTTTGATAGCTTATTTCATTAATACATGTCAAATGAATAGATCAGTGAATGACGAGAATATTTCAGTTGTTTAATATTGCTTGAGTTTAAGTATAGCGCGTAGTACTATCGTATATTAGTGAGTTCAAACGGGAAAATTTAAGTAGTATTTCAGTGAATAAGTGTCAATGATGAAATATATACTCGCGCGCTCGTTAGTAATGACATATATACTCGGCATGCAATAGCTATATACTTGGATTAATACGCCTTGACTTGAATCGTGAATAAGCAACAATTTTATTATTTAGATTTCCCTGCTGAAACAATACGGCAAGTTTGATTTGCTATTTGACAAATTGTATAGTAGGAATATATTTTCACTGTTTTTAGGAAAATAAATGTTTTGAATGATTTTCGATTCGAGGATCAAAGAAAAATACCAGTAGAGTCTCGAATGTAAGCGCCCTGCTTACTTTCGAAATTAGTGGCTTTAATGGGCGCTTACTTTCGAGGGAACGCATAGCTTCGACGGGCGTATACTTTCGAGTTTTTGTTTTCAGCACATGCCAAGTTTAAATGCATGCCAGACAATTATGGTGTACATGTAGTTTAGTGAGTTTCTTTAAAAACGGGTAAAAAACGGGAATAAAATAGAAATATCATATGTAGTTAACGCAAACGAATTTCTGTTTATTATATAGATACTGATATTTACGCACGATTTTTCTCGTATGAAAAGCCGTTTCGTGATTTGTTCTTAACGAGCGTTATCCAATCAGAATCATGAAACGATTTTTTCACGGGTGAAAAAGCCGTTTCGTCCAATCAGTGCGAGCCTGTGTTTACATAGCAGTGAATTCGTTCACAGCCGGCAAACGGCTTTTCGGCGAGATTTTTTTCAAGTTGCTCGCTGTGTCTTGTGGCTGAAAGTCTATTTACAGTCTTAAATCCACCCCTTCGTTACCCTGGGTACCAGAGGCCCGTGTGTTTGAAGGTGAGGCGAGGAGGGGCCCCTCCTCGCCTCACCTTCAAACACACGGGCCTCTGGTACCCAGGGTACCCCTTCGTCGTTCGTCAACGAGAAATCGACTTTCCATCGCGACAACGCGGGCTCAGAGTATGCGATACTTCATGTCAACAATCTACAAAAGCCTGTACGTCTGAACCTCTATGAATTTCCTAGTTACTTGCGTTTACTTTGGGATACATGGTCATTATGTACATATATAGATGTTTTTGGTATTTTCTGGTTACTTTTCACACTGGACTGAAAGAGCCAGTGTCTTAAAATGGCCTTTTTTTCTCTTCGTTTTTTTTTCGTGGTCACAAGCATAGAGATTATAAAAGAATAGAGGCGGCATCCTGATTAAAATTCAGTCAAGCCCGCGGGACAAATTGAAGCTCGCTAATGGGGGGCAAATTTAAGACCCGCATGTAACATCTTGCACCTATTGGCTGTTGATCGACTGTTCACAACAACAGATTGAGAAAGCTGAGAAAAAACTTTTTCCGATTTTTTCGCACTAAGAGTTTTTTTAATGAAAACTAAGGCGAAAATGTTAAAGATTAGCGCGGGATTGCCTTGAAAGATTTGAATTTTGTGTATTGAATACTGGATAAAATTGGGTATGTTTAATATTGAGTATTTGTTAGCGAAAATGCAATGTTTGTATTTGGAAAAAATCAGATGAACACGCTTGACAAGTCTTTAAAGTTTAAATACATCGTAGTATTTTAGTTCTACACCTTGTTACACCTCTAAAACAAGTTTAATAACTGTTTCAACTTTCAAGGCAAAAAAGTTCAATTTGTATTCAGATGTGGGATAATTTGGCAGATATTTTGCGAAAACTCGCTGCGAAAAGGCCGGTCCAAAACTTGTTGCTATGCGTTGCTAGGGTAAACCTAAGGTTGAAAAACTCCTATTTTATGCAAAAATCTAGCTGTCTGTACCTAAAATTAAAAAAACTAGAAAGCTACAACACTATTTTCCCATTATAGTCAATATTTGTGCGTATCATGGTCATAAAAACAAGCAAAAAGACAAAAACAGTATGTTTTTCATCGATATACATCTGGGAATTAAATTTGCCCCCCATTAGATTTGTTCAATTTGTCCCGCGATTCCACACTGAATTGGGCCGCCTATGCGATTCGTCTCCAGATGCCGCCTCTATTCTTTTAAGCATGACTCTCCATTTTGGACAGCGGGCTCATTTTCAATATGGCGGACGTCAAGGAGTTAGCTGCAATTTTCTTGTTTCACTTCTTTCTAAAGCTCTATTTCGGGCAAATTACTGTTGTTTGCGGTAAATCTGAATAAACAGGAAACTATAATATCCCTTTAATTTGGTAAGGAATTATGGATATTTCATTACATATTTCTGTATTTCATTTTCCAGAAACTCAATTAATATCTACAGTATTTAAAGGTAGGTTGCAGTCCATAATGTAAACAAATGCTTGGCTTATATGCTGAACTGCTATATTTATAAAATATGATTTACTAACTGAATGCCTGGTACTGTTCTGGTTTGCTTTGCTCAAAAATGAATGTAAAACAGTGTTTAGATTAAAAAAAATTTCAGTCGGACAGTCGGTCCCATTTGTTATGAGCAGAACCAATGTGCAGAAGGGACTGTAACCTACCTTTAACTGTTGGGTTTAACACACTACTACATTCTTTCAAATGTTCTGCCTTGGAGTTGTGCCTTACTTGGCACAGTGTTTATTTTTTAGTGTCATTTCTTGATTAGACGATGCTACAACTAATTTATGGAACTTCACAATTTGCCTGGTTGCAACTTTGTACTTCTGGCAAATCAGTCAATCATGACCAACAAAAGCTCTGAACACTTTATTTTTCCACCAGAATTATAACATGAAATTTAAGGCCAGTGTGTACTGTTATGATAAAAGCACCACAGAAGAAAAGTGCCATTTTATGAATTGTCATTTGTGCAACTGTCAATAATTAACAATGTACTATGATATTCTTTGTTGAGACTGTCAAAATATGGTTCTCATATGGCATTATTTTATTGACTAGTTGTTATGGCAATGTTCAGTTATCGATTATGCAACAATACCTATTCTTCAAAAAATGTCATTCAGCTGAAATGCTTGGACACTATGCTCAATATTCATAAGAACAAGATGTTTACTACTTCATGTTTGTAATGCTGCCACAGCATATTGGTGAAAACTAAATGCATTCTAATAATGAAAGCACTAAAGATTATATATATACAAGAACAATCACTTTGTCTAGTTTGTGTTTTGTCTTCTCTAGTGCCTACAGTAATTCTTTTTTGTAAGTGGTTCCCAACACCGTGGTAAAATAAAACATAACATAGCCACATATACATAGCACACTATTGGTTCCAGTAATTTGTCAAAGATGTCTTGTACACCGTGATCACATCCATTGACCAATATAGAAATTGTGTAAATGAAATAACTGCCAGTCTTGTATTGAAAACCTGTTTCACTTAAACAATTTTAATATATTGACACTTTCACAAATAAAATTTCTTGACAAACCAGTTAACAACTAACAAACCTAACACAACAATGAAGTATCTGTTACAATCAATCAGGGGGGACGTGACATAACTCTATCACCACCAATAATACTTGCATAATTGAACTGCGTAATTCATAAACAATACTGTATATTTGGCAAATCTTACTTCTGTGTTTTTCTGTTATGAGCATTATCCAGATTTATATTAACAGGCATTGGCAATAAAAAATTTTATTGTTTCATGTAAAAGAGCATGAAAAAGTAGGCCGATTGGCTGTTTACTAAATACATATTGATAAACGAGCATAGCTCAGTTATTATTCAGTCAAATTCAATAAAATTTTGCACATGGATACTAAATAACAAGACGCATCAAAAAACGTTTCTAATTTTGTTGCCAAGGTAACACTGCTGTCCCTTGGCCCTTGATACGAAATTTCTATAACTTGTTATATTTATCCACCTGGACATTTTTTTCGAACAATGATCTTCACATTGAACTTTAGGCATGCATATGTATAGCAGACAGACCTCTCGTAACATGTTGTTATAACCAGTTCAAGTATACAGCTATTTTATAAAAATTCTGTGCGGGGCCTGGGGACGACAGTGTCACCATAGCAACGGCGTTAAAAATGTTTTTGGATGTATCTTGCAATGTAGTATCTGTGTACGAAAGTTTATTAAATTTGAGTTAATAATAACTGAGCTGTGCTCGTTTATGTATTTATTAAAATCAGCAGTTTATATTTTGTAAAAAGGTGTTCCCCTCCACAGATGCCTGCTATACCTCCACAGGACTACAAGGTTCCTGAAAATTAAACCCAACCAGCCCCCGTGTGTGAGAAAAGCCTGAAAAGGACCCTAAAGGCGGATTTCCATTCAGTGCAAAATGTCGCGCGATCGATTTTTAGCGAGCGCTTTCTTTTGAAATGTGTGAAGTCAACCACAGCTAATGAGATTTGTTCCGCTTGACTGTTTGTGATTCAAAAGAAAGCGCTCGCTAAAAGTCGATCGCGCGACATTTTGCACTGAATGGAAATCCGCCTTATACTCTAACACTTCGTGAACGAGCATAAAGCATTTTATAGCTAAACTACATAACGCAATAATAAGACAACAAGATAGGAGGCGGGCATCTCTTATTTGTGACGTCGGATATTACAACATACACGATTACAAAGTGTAAAACCGTAATATGATATGTTTCTATAGACTACGAGTCATATAGTTTGCCATAAACTGATAAAGGGATCCTTGGACTGCGACCACCAGTCACCAAGTTGCCATAAAAACTTGCACTTTCCACTGGAAGAAGTTGAAGCCGGTTAGACCAACAATCTGGTAAAACTTTTCCTGTTAGAAAAACAAACTACAGAAAGAAAACACAAATTTAGGTTGTTGTTGCGAGTATAGATGCCTTCGATAACTGTGGTCACTTACCACGATCTTATATACTCACGCCGTAACTCCCTTGAGTACATTCCTTTGTTACCTGCACAATGCAGCACATGCTAATTGCGTAACGCAACAAAATACATTTATACTCTAACACTTCGTGAACGAGCATAAAGCATTTTATAGCTAAACTACATAACGCAATAATAAGACAACAAGATAGGAGGCGGGCATCTCTTATTTGTGCCCGCCTGCTTCGATACACCAAGAAAGCCGTTTGCAATACAAATTTATTGTTTACACTAAATGCTAATTCACTATAATCACATATGCAAACTTTTTGAAACAGACAAAAGTGCGTCCAGTTTGTCTTCACATAACCATCTTTGGCGGTTTCTGATCGCCCACGACCATGACGCTTAAATAGACGATCATGAACACCAGCATTGGCTGCTGCCGTCGCACCTCCACTCCGAAGACTGTGAAGTCCAAATGCTTTCGGTGAATACCCCAAACTAGAAAACGCACTCAAAACCAGCTCTCTGGTACGAGAATAAGAAAGCCTAGTTGATCGCAGTTTATACAATCGCTTTGATTTGCAAAAATAAACAGTGCGAAAGAACAGGTTACTGGAGTTTAAATCAATATTAGCTGCTTCAACGTACCGAGACAGGATTTTAAAAGGACAAGAATGATCAGCCGGTTCAGCCATCAACACTCTATTGCCATCACGATAACGTCAGCTTTGCTCTTAAAATAGGGACCTTTGTATTAACGCAGGCGTATTGAATTTAGCCGGTGGCGTTTTAAATTCGATCAAGTTAAGAACTCTTCTCAAACATGTAGCTCATGTCTTCAACCAAGGTGTTAACATGTGTTAACTCAACTTATGCGATTGATGATAAACAACTTCTATGCTTTGCTAAGCTATATCATAAAGTGTTTTCTTGCCGTTGCCGTCGCGTTGCCGTCCTATAAATCGTAAGGTCCCTAATGAATAGCTCAACGAAACGAATGTCGCAGCCAGTATACGTACTCACGAACTTGACATCACAACAGCGTAAACTTGCAAAGCTCGCTAAATCGTAGAAAAGCATGAAAAGCGGTCACACATATAGCTGCAACACGCAGGTCAAATATATAGATTGGCACCTTCTGACGCATACTTTTCGCAAAGCTTTATCATCATATCAATGGTAACAGGCTCTTTTTTTTTTCAAAACTGGTTGTTTTTTGTTTTTTTTTTTTGTTTTGTTTTTTTTTTCAGTTGCCGCTTCGCCGCTTCCAAAATGTTCGTAACAAGACCCGAGGCGCAAGGACTATCGAACCCGTACAGTTGATGAGCCCAGTTAGTACCGTAAACAGCAGACTCTAACCTAGAATAAGGACTGGTACTCTCTATCAGATGCTGTAAATACAAACCAACAGAGCACGCGTTTGCCGGGAGAACTTGCAAGTCCTTTAAACCCGGCAGCCCAGGTTTTAAACTTTATAAACCCGCGAGAATACTTGTCGACAGTACTGGGAGCCTTAGCTTGCACCAACAACGTTGGTAGATTTGAGAGCAAGACGCTGAAGACGTTGATCGCAACGAGCAATTTTCATCACACTTGAAACAAACATTTCACCCTGGTAAAATCAAAGTCGAACAATAAGCATTGATACACCTCATGTATATAACTCTCCACAGCTGCTATACGTTCGGTAGCCAGCGTCTAGGAGCAAAAATAAGACAAGACTATTGAATCGATCGGACCCAAACAACGACCATGGGTTCGCGCCCATGTCAAACACATCTTTCCCATTCTCAATATAAACTTAACACAGTCCAGAACGAAAGGACAGAAATTCCCGTCCTCCGTAATAAGGAACCGTCAAAACACTGCTGACGGCCAAAAGGGAATAGTCAGTACTGCACGACAGCGTGACATACAAACATGCTTAACTGCCCTTGGGATCAATCTAACAGGCGGGACGAGTCAACAAAACTCTCCTGACCAATTAAATGAGAAGCAGTCAACCCCCAAAGAATTAGGATTAAAATATTTAGAATAAAACCGCTTAATTTTGAAATTCTGGCAACTAGCAAAACAATCAACTGTGCAATCGCCCCAACGGGCCTGAAGCAGTTAAAAGTAGTGGTCTTTAACCCTCCAGTCATCAGGGTCAATAATTCTGCTTAAATAATCAGCTCTCTCGCTTAAAGTACGGGAAATCCATTCTATTTCCATCTCAATATTGCTATCTTTAAGAGTGTAGAATATATCAAGCGCTAATTTGTGCAAGTGCACTTTCATGCTTCCCGAGTTTACAATGGATACAACAGCTTCATTATCTGTAAGTCTTTCACTGTATTACTATGTAAAATAGGAATAAAATTACGTAATGCATTCGTCCCTAACACACAGTAGTTCTCTCCAAGTGGAGCTTTGTTTCATCTCAATGGCATCCCATGCAGTTCTTATAAAAAATTGGAGTACTGTCAATGGAAATGAATGCTGCACAACCAGTGTTGCTGGCATCTGAATATACAACTTTCCTACACAAGCTTGGTTTCAGTACAATTAAATGACAATTCAAATTCTTAACAGAGCGTAGCCAAAACTGGAGCTCTTTTATCGAGTCAGAATCTAAAGTGAGTACAGAATCCCAAGTGAGCACACAATTAATCCGTCGATGCAAAGCCTTGGTCATTAATTTACAGATGCTGCCAAAAACAATAGAGGTAGAATTAATCAAACCCGTCACGGAAGCCAGCTGCCTGGCTTTAATTTTACGTGATGCCAGTGCATCATTAATAGAAGGTTGTAACTTAACAATCTTCTTCTCTGTGGAATGGATAAAGTTTGGAACTGCAAATTCCAGTCTAGGCCCAACCAAGTTAACTGTTGGTTGGGACACCAAATAGATTTTTCATCATTCGGAACCAGACCGCTATTTATTAGATCAGATTTAACTCTGTTAGTTTGATGCACACAAGACGAAAAAGAATGCGAGGCTCCCATGCCATCATCTAAATAGACAACAATTTTACAGGCGGAAGCCCGCCAGCGTTTAACGAGTGGTCTCATAAGCTTGGTAAATATGTATGGCCCTGTGGCCAAGCCAAATGGCAAAACAGTAAATTTGAAATATTTAACTAGCCACGGTCGGTCCAAGAAAACCTAAAAATTGTTGATCATCCGAAAAAATCTCTATGTGATGATAACCCGACTTAATATCGAACGAAAAGAAGTACTGCTGTGGACGGTCCGACAACACTGTTAACATATCTTGAACTCCTTCAAACTTAACTTTGCGTTTCTTTAAAAAACTATTAGGATAGCGGAGGTCTAAAATGAGTCTCTTTTTACCGTTTGACTGAATAGCAACAGATAATGGGTTCACCACAGTAGGTGGAGAAAGACATTCTAAAATAGAACCGGCAGTGATTAACTCGGTGATGGCACGGTTAACAAATACTGGGTACGCCAAGGCTGATCTATTGTTCTTAAAACAAGCTTTTGGCGGTGTAGTTAAAAAAGGGATAATATAGCCACGAGAAATGGTATCAACGATAAACTCAGAGGCCCCAATAGACTTCCAAGAGGTAACATGAATGCGTAGTCGCCCCTTACCTAATTCACTCTTACCGAACAAGAATTCTCTAAAAACTCATGAACACTATCTAACGCATGTGCGTCATTATCAATACATTATCTAAAGAAAAATACTCATCTGCACACATTCTTGCAGCAGCCATCGCATGCCTTGAATCGGTAAACAAGTTAGTTTTGGGAGGCGGGAGCTGTGCCTTGCTGATGGAAGTCGGCGCCTGTAACTCATCACTGGCTTTAGACAAATCACCGTCCAAAACGCATTTCGAAACCTTCTCAAGACTGTCAATGCATGCGACGTTGAACTCATATTGTATCAGTTTATTGCCTTTAAATTTTAACGAGCTGGTAGCTTTGGATTCAAGCTTTAATTTTTTGAGCTGGGAAGCGTGGTGTTCGTCTTTGTCGTCGAAATTTCTTTTGAAGCTAGCGAGCTTGTGATCCAGCTTATTATCCAGCATTTGAACAAATTGCTGAAATAGCTGCTGTGTGCCAGACGCATCCATAGGCAAAGACGCAGAGACAGTTGTAGACGGTGGAAGCACACTAGGCTGAGCCGAGATAGAAGGCGATGTTTCATTATCACTCGCCAAAAGTTCCCGTTCCAAATCCGACGCCATCGCAAATTTAGGTTGTTGTTGCGAGTATAGATGCCTTCGATAACTGTGGTCACTTACCACGATCTTATATACTCACGCCGTAACTCCCTTGAGTACATTCCTTTGTTACCTGCACAATGCAGCACATGCTAATTGCGTAACGCAACAAAATACATTTAAGTTCCGTAATTTCTGAGGGAAGTGTGAACGCCTGAGTAGGCGTCTTGTTTAGATTTAAATTCGACACGTTAGGCAATTCCCATGTTTACAAAGATTTACAATTTTATAAAAAACCGAAAATATATTTTTGCAAGAGAAGTATGCAAGCAAAATACACGGCAGTTATACCAAAACAAACAGCTAGGTAAGTTGCATTTACATTATATTACTGACTTTTTGAGATTTTGAAAAGATAGGCTTCGTATTCTTTGCTTATTTGAAGGAAAAATTAAAAACTGCTGGTTTATTAGGGTTTATATTATTAGATCTGGCTTCAAAAAGCAAAGCAATTTTCATACACTGTACATACGGCATCGTACACGATGACGTTTTGTTTTGGGTTTTTGCAAAAGTAAAGTGCTCTGCCAGGCGCTTTACGTTTGAGTGACCCAAATTTAGGTTGGGTAAAGGCAAGCTTTTGAATAGAAAATATCAGTTTCTATAAAATAAACAAATTTCTTAATGGGAAGTGCTTGTGTACGGTATTTACGCACTTGTAAATTTGTTTTCGCCAAACTCACTCGCTCGTTGCACTCGCTCGTTCGTTTTGCGAAAACAAATTAACGCGTGTGTAAATACCATGCGTCAGCACTTCCCATTAAGAAATCTATATTTTTATATTGCTTTCTCAACATTCTTCCACTAATTGAGCAAAGGAATGTGAATATGTAGTTATATAACATGGAGTTATAAGAGGGAGTTTAGCTCCTGTTACGCCCATTTAAAGTGCCAAGCCCAAATACTTTATTCTTGAAGTATTTTCCTTGTTTTCATCCATTTTTATATCATTTTTTTCATCCATTGTTATAGTCTTATACTGTTTCTAATTAAAAAAACATCAATTTATAAGGCTAGTAGTTGGAGATCACTCCATTCCTTATTACGGCAATTACAGATGTAATATAATGTTCTGATAGCAATGATCCTCATTTTCCTAATACAGTATATGTTGTACTTATCTTCAAAACCAATATCATCTGGCATCTTCAAAAAGGTGGAACTCTCTTTCGCAAAAACACCCTACGAGCTGATAGTGATAGAAATATTTACAAATTTAACATCGTTAAAATATTTTTGTTGCTGTTTGATAAGTCCCTTGTATTTAATGTTCTTTGGCTTCTTATAACCGACGGTAAGTTTAACTACATATAACAACGAATTGTTTGAGAATGTCGATAACAAGTCTGGACGAAATCTGTCACCAGTGATAATTGAGGGTGTTCTGAATCCAGATGGATCAGCGAAGAGATTATAACCGTTTATAGACTGTAGTGTTTGCGCAAGGAAGTTAAGGATTGAATTGTGCCTCCACGCAAATCGATCAAGATAGGACTGACAACCTGCCACTACATGAAGTAGAGATTCTTGATTTAAACAGAAATCACATTCTGAGGTTGACGATATTCCCCATTTCTTTAGGTTATTACGCGTTGGAAGGGAGTTGTTGATGATGTGTAACGAATTGTGAAAGTATATATGTCAAGTTCTTTAATTTTCGAAGTACTGCCGATGTATGAATATATATCGGTCGATGGTCTGTCTTGTCTTTGGGATGAGGAATTTTTGGTATTGGTGATATAGGTGCAGCTGCTGTTGGAACATTATTTACTGTCAAGCTACCCTGCCGTAGTTGGGATATTATTTACCCTTGGTAATCAACCTTCAACATCGTGCAAATTGCGAATAATGGTTTTCCTTAATTATGAATATGGAAGATGGGGAAGGCGGCGCTTGATCAGTTATTTTGCTGTTTTGCACAGATAGAAAATGGTCATGCGCTCACTTTTCATTATTCTAGTATTGAAGGTGCTTTAAATAGTGACATTCATGCCGAAAACTGTGAGTATGTTCTATCCTTCAATGCCCGTTAGGTAAGTATTACAAAAATTTTAATTTTATATCTTTTAAGTTTTAATGAGATTTATGAATGCGTCTGCAAATCAGAAGTATTTATAAAAATCCTTCGTTTTTAAGCATTGTTTTGTGTTGAATATTGCCCTCAAAATGCAGGAATTCCATTTCCGAGGCTCTAGATTTCAAGATTTTCGCGGGGTAGCACCCCCCTGGCCCCTGGCTGTTTCGCGCGTCCGGTTGTTTCGGCGCTCGGTTTCGCCTTCGCGCGAATTGTTAATCAGAATTTCCGGTTGATGCACCGGTCAGAAATTTGCCTGGATCCGCCCCTGAGCAATAGTCATCATTTTCCTAATGCAGTATATGTTGTACTTATCTTCAAAACCAATATCATCTAGCATCTTTAAAAAGGCGGAATTCTCTTTCGCAAAAACACCCAACGAGCTGGTGGAAATATTTACAAATTTAACATCGTTAAAGTATTTTCGTTGCTGTTTGATAAGTTCCTTGTATTTAATGTTCTTTCGTCTGATGTTTGACTCATAACCGACAGTAAGTTCAACTACACATAACAACGAGTTGTTTGAGGATGTCAACAACAAGTCTGGACGAAATCTGTCACTAGTGATAATTGATGGTGTTCTGAATCCAGGTAGATCAGCGAAGAGATTATAGCTGTTTAATTTATAGACTGCAATGTTTGCGCAAGGAAGTTAAGGATTGAATTGTGCCTCCACGTAAATCGATCAAGATAGGACTGACAACCTGCCACTATGTGAAGTAGAGATTCTTGATTTCAACAGAAACCACATTCTGAGGTTGACGATATTCCCCATTTCTTTAGGTTATATTACGCGTCGGAAGGGAGTTGTTGATGTAACGAATTGTAAAAGTATATATAGCAAGTTCTTTAATTTTCGAAGTACTGCCAAAGCAGAGTAGCAGGAGGAAAGGAGTGATGTTATATGTTTTCCCCAATTTAGATCTTCATCGAAAGTTATACCCAATGGCTTTACTGGTTGTATTTGTTTTAAAACCATACCATTGCAGATTATCTCCCTAGAATATTCATTTAGATTATGCACGCGAGACATCTACTAGGTCGAAATCAGCATCCATTTTGTTTTCGAATTATGCAACGCCGAGTTGGAATTCTAACGTCGATATTATATTGTTCACTTTTATTGTACATTGATTAAGTTCCTGGGGCTTAGAGTGTCGGAGAAGTGTGGTATCATTCGCGTTTGATAGCTGGGGCATTTCAAGTATTCTTCAAGATTCGATACGTAAAGATTGAACAACAAGGGCTCAAGAATTGAACAGCGAATTGCAAGGTGGCTAGCTAACACATCCTGTCATCGACCTGCGCAAATTAGCGACGTTCGGTGAGGTAGTTCCAACGAAGAAAATTGCTTGAAAATCCCATTGCACGTATTTCGAGAAGTCCGCGCATACCATTATAGTTATTTTTCCCTTTTCATTGTTCGAATAAGATCATCACGGATTCCCAGCAACACAGACGTAGTGGAATGTCCTTTACGAAAACCAGAGGTACGTGGTGGTAACAACGAAAACTCGTTGGTAAACGAAATCAATTGCTGCAATACAATTCTCTCAAGTACTTTTGACTTTTAGAATATATATCGGTCGATGGCCTGTCTTGTCTTTAGGATGAGGAATTTTTGGTATTGGTGATATAGGTGCAGTTTTCCAAACTTGCGGAAAAGATGAAGACTAATTACACGTGTCTATGATGTAGGTAAGAGGCACATCCAAATCATTCGACACTAATTTAATAAATGTCAAAGGTATCTTATCGACCCGACTGGAGCAATCAGTCCTCAGCTTTTCAATTTTTTGGATTACTTCTTTGAGTGTCACCTGGCGCAACGCGAAGAATCGTACAGGGTCAGTGTGGTCGGGTTCGGTACCTAGGGTCCTCTTCGTGTTAGTATAAAATAATTGTTTAAAGCATCTGGGTCTTCTCTTATTGGTTGTGGACTGGGATGAAGCACACGATGAATAATTTTCCTCACTGCACTTAGTCGTCTTGAGGAGAGAACAGGTTCATGGAACAAAGAACTTCAGTATATTGACTAGTAACCTTTGATATCTCCTACAAGTATTAAGAGTCCATCCCAGGTTGATACTACATTTGGCAGTATGTCGTTAAATTGCATAAATTGCCAGTCTTATAATATTGGGAGAACAATGCATGATGCCAACAAGTAATTTACTTTTTTCCCTGGGAAAAATTCTGGTTGCATTTGTTCAATGTCTTTACGTCTTTTGTATTGTAGGCTTTCCCAAATATATGCACCAACTCCCCCACCTTTACACGCTTGCCGGTTGCGACAAGTCGCAGTGTACCCAGGAATAGAAACATGTTGTAATAGTAGAGGAGCGTAGACAAAAGAATAATCATTCAATGAAAGAATTGGTTAAACGTTGGCGTTGATCATAGATTAAGTATTGAGGTGCATTAAAGATAGATGGGACTGATTAGCCTTTAGTGGTTTGAAATGCTGGCAATCCGCTAGACATGCATGCGTTTTCCGCAGAGGTAACTAATATTGGTGCTACCATAGTCGCATTCTAAATGCCGTTTCAGATAAAAAGGTGGCTGTGAGAGTAAACCAGAGCATACCCAGTTTAATAAAAAGAGAGACAAAAGAGAGCAGCGCGAGTAATCTTGGACACTAAAATACAAGAAGAGAGAACTTTCGCTTTGTTCAATAAATTGAACTGGATATCATTCGACGATGGACTTAAACTAAATACATGCACCATGGTTTTTAAAATCATGAATGGTTTAGCTCCTGATTATCTTTTTAATAAATTTCCTGAAGTAAGCGATATATCTGAACGGTGTAGTTTAACAGTAATATAACATTTGAATAAATAAAATCGGGAAACAGAAGGTGGAAAATCGTTTGCAGTATCAACAATGAAACTATGGAACAGTATTCCCGCGACTATTACATTGCGCTCTAATATATTAAAGACTGCGATAAATCACTACCATAGCCACTTTTCCCTACAGATTTGCTGCCAAAATTGCTTCTGACTGATGTGCTATATATATATTTAATGTTAAATTTATCAGGACTTTCAGGTGTACTGTCCCCTGGCTCAGTTCGATGCCACGCGCTTAATTCAGAGCTGGCTTCACTTCCACTTGATAAATTACGCAAAAATCCCTGGTGTCCTTTCACAATTTCTTCTTGTTTAGCAGTTTTGTGAAATGCTGGCGATAGTTTCGTGTTTACTGTTTTACTAAGATTGGTTTCCTTCTTTTCATGTGGTTTTCCACCAAGGCTGCTATCTTCTGAATCACTGACAGTCTTTGTACGTGATGTCTTAGCCAAGTTCTTATCTCCTTTACAATTACTAAGGATTGAATCGTTTTCTGAAAGACTGGAACACCGTTACACGTCTCATAATCTGGTAATACATCTTTAAACTGTTTATTTAAATCTCTGTAAATATTTTTTTCATCTTTAATATTGTCGCTACTTTCCTCACCACGCCAAGTGTGTTTAACATGAGATCGTCTCAGATTCTCGCTTGAGTGCCGTCTTTTCTCATGTCTCCCACGTTTCCTAGGTGCATTGTGCGACTGTGACCTTTCATCACTATGTCTGGATTGTTTTTGCTTTGTTCTATGTAAAGTTGTTCAAGTTCAGTGTCGAGCTGAGCAAGATATTCAAGAGAAAAATAATTTCCTTCTATTGCACGAAGTTTGTAATGTCTTGCTTTTTCTCTCAGTTCAAGAACCTAATAATATAAAAAAAGTATAAGCAAAGCTCTGTGCAGGGGATACAAACTAATCAAGAAAATTTTTCCTTTTTCCATAGTATGTACATTGACTTCAAGTGAATTCAAAATAGATTACTTGCGTACTTGCTTACATAGTTTTTTTGTGAAGTATTGGAAATAGTTAATAGACTATGAAATTATCAATTTTCCAGTGAAATTGGCAAACATATATATTTATATTTTTACATCTACATTCATATTTTAACAATATTTTACCACAAACATAAGAAAATTACTGTATGCTGATTGGTTGAGGGGCGTACAATCATTTAATTAATTGTACATCAGTACAATAAATCATTTTCCCAAAACAAAATGGCGGAAAGGTATTTCAACAAACGGAGCTGATCTAGAGGAATTTAAGCAAAAAGACTGTTTGGACAACGAACAAAAGCTCCAAATTTTGGTTTAAAAAGAAAATATGATGTTGACTTTGAAAATTGTCTTTCACAAGAGCTGCTTGCAAAGTGCTTTAAAAGCTTTACATACGTTGAGCCGTTAAGGTGTGTAACTCTGTCATGGTAGTAATAAACAAGTAATCATGCCACATGTTTGGAAATTTTGTCAAATTTAGCTCGTCCCTGGGGCTCGTCCAATTTTGGCAAAATTTCCAAATATCACTTGTACTGTTAATCCAAAATTCTACTCGCCATGGCATGATTACCTATACATTATTTTCAGTAATTGACGTCATCTGTAATAGATGGCCGGTACGACCTATGAATACATGTAACTGGAAAAGCAAGTAACAATTAGTAATTACTGTAAAATTACTCTGGAGTATTTAAAAGTAACTTTACATACAATACCTTCTCAAACCAGTTTGTGATGTGTTCGTTAGAATCAGCAAGTGACTATATATAAAACGAAAACAATTGGCAATTAAACTAATGATAAAGTTTTCCTACTCCGCCGATGGACATTACAAATTTCTACTCTACAATAACGTACAGTACTCAATAAATTAGTCCCGCTATGCAAATATTTTCGTTTTCATTGACTTTGAAAAAGGAGTTATTTGTGTCAACGAATAATAAATTTATTGCCTCCTCTTTAAGTGCGTTTGTTGGATGGGTAGCACGTGACACATATTATAGGGGCATGCGGTTGTGGATATCGTCCTAACTTTACGGGGAGGTTTTGCTACAATTTAGGAATTTTACTTGCGTCATGTCCACGTGCAAACTCAGCGCTTTGTATAAATAAGGCAGTGTAAAGTTTTCCAGGTCATTCGAAGTCTAGTCAGCCAGGTGTCAACTCGTTACTCTTCAAATCCCTCCCTCCCGCCTCCTTTTTTAGTATTTGTCTCGTGCTACTAAGTATTTGCTACTTAGTTTAACTAGCGTTTTTAGCACTCCACCTTTTCTGTGCTAAATTCGAATGATTGTTAAATTTAGCTAATTTGTTACTTTTTATTTGAAAATAAATCGGCATGTGCTTTTGCACATAGCCAATATTTCTCCAGAGGTGTCTATATGTTCTATGATTTGCATTTAATGTTCGCACAGAAAACAGAGCTCATCGGAGCTGGAAATTGTTATTGGAAATAGAATTAGTATTTGAAAGAGGAGGCGATAAAAATCAATTTCTACAGAAATGGATGATAATAAATAATTTTAAATTGGCATAGCCTAACTAAATTGTCGGCGTGGCTACGTCACTGTTAGTAATTACAAACCAACACAGGAGACCAATGCGAACAAATTTTTTTGTCGTTCTGGTACCAATGCTCATTGATACACTCGTTGGCATACACCATACCCAAGCCGGAATCTTTGATGGGCTTCGCGTGGCAAGGTGGTTAAACGTCTTGCCTCTCACCTCTAAGGTCGTTATATTGTTGTAATTATCATTATATTATTGGTTATTATAAGAACCTCTCGACCTGACTCACACAGTTCTCATGTGAAAAGAGCATACGTGAACGCTGTGGCGGAAGTCGTGGGTTTCCTCCGACAGGGACAGAGTGAGATAGGTTATATGCGAGCCAGCAGTACATGGCTCACGCTGTTGCGGTGACCCTGCATTTGTGGCGAAGATAAATAAATATAAAAAGTTTGTATCCACATGTATACACGTCGCATTGTGTTTTGATTTGCAGCTTTGATATGTTTTGTTCCGCAATTATTCGAGAGAGAGAACTGCATAAAAATAGGAGAACGTGTGTCACTGCTGAATGACTCTTCTGCATAATATACTTGTAGACTCGGATCTACTACTTTCGAAATTTTTGCCTTGTTGTTGCGTTTGGAGGCAAGAGAACAGTCTTTTATAGGAAACAGATGAAGTTGTAGCCTTTTTTGCAAGTCAACACCCACATTCTATTTTTCTTTACAAAAAGTACACTAATTAGACAAACAAACTACTCAACAAATTAACATGAATTAACACTCAAATAAGAACTTTTTCTACATAACTACTCTGTACATGCATGTCTGAAATAGATGACGGATGCACATTTTACCAGAATGCATTGCGTTCGGAAAAAATTTCACAATGCAAACTGACGTCTGTTGAACAACAGGCATAAGACAGGAGGTTATTTTCTTTGTGTTGTTAAATTTTTATGGCCGTGCGTGTTTTTCTTACCATCTTTTTTTCATCTTATTATATATTTGTTTTTCCAGATTAACTACAGAAACCATTATCAAAGACTATGAAACCATAGGCGGCCCAAAAATGTCTGGTAATTTGGTGCACTGCAAGCGCGAGCGGTAGCGTATTGTTTACATATATAAGATACATAAGGTTGGCAACTACTCCGTACATAAGGTACGCCAACCTCTGGCATCCCGCATCGGGACAAGAAATTTTGTGTCAATACATGAAAAATATGTTCAAATTTTGCAGCCATTCGGAAACATTGAAGACAAATTTCATTGAGTATGTGTAGTAAAATTATCGGTGATTAATGTGTTATAATTTTTTTACCTATTTTTAATTTCACGAGCGATGTATTTTGTGTTTAACAAAAGTCATATGTTCGTCAGGTTAAATTTAGTTGCCAACCTTATGTATTCCCAGGGGCGGGGAGGGTGCTGGGGCAACAATCGAGTCCTCATTCTTGCTTCGTTTTTTTTCAAGTTTTTTCCGTTTTTTTTAATTTCTTAAGTTTTTTTCTTAAACTATCTTGCGGTTGCGACGTGTTCATGTTTATTGTTGGGGTTTCTTTTCGTTCTTTATTAGTAAATATTGGAAAATATATATATATGTTATTTCGACGCCAATCCTTTTGCCTCCTTTTGCTGAATGTCAGAGCGCGTTTTGCCAAAATCACATCAAAAATGTTAATGAGGTGCTCTTGACCTGAGCTGTAACGCTACTTATTGGAAAAACGTCAAGTAGTACTGGTTATAATTAAATGCCATTCAATCAATCACAGGAAAATGAAAGTTATTGGGGGGAGGCAAGGCCCCCGGGCCCCCCCTCCTCTGCGGTCCCTGAGAAACTTAATGCAAATGCACCGAACATGACCTATACCGAGGATACAAATTTTACTCCACTTTTGCAAACTTATAATGATGTTTTTGATGTCACTTCTCTCCCAGAGATTAAAGGTGATGCCTTCAAGATTAATCTTAAACCTGATGAGCCACCCTATGCCCAAGCGAAAGCACGGAAAATCTCAATTCCCTACATGGGTCAACTTAAGAAGTAACTTGATGAAATGGAATATCTTGGTATTATCTTTGCCCATGAAGAGCCTTATACTTGGTGTCATCTAATCGTTATTGCGCCTAAGAAAGATAGTGATGAACTGAGAGTTTGCATAGATTTTACTCACCTAAACAAGTCTATCCAGCGTAAATTCTACCCCAGTAATTCACCCTTCGGAGCTGTCACAAGCATTTCTGCTGAAGAGCTCAAATATTTTTGCAAATTTGATGCTCGTCATGGCTACTGGCAAATCCCTCTGCACCCTGAGTCTTGTCCCTTAACTTGCTTCATCACACCCTTTGGTTGATATGTTTGTAACCGAGCCGCCTTTGGAATCAGCAGCATCAGTGAGTGGTACAACCGTCGTATGAACAATGTTGTCAATGGCTTACACGGTATCTGTAAGATCGTAGATGATGTTCTCGTTTATGCATCCACCCTCTTTGCTTTGAAAAAAAACACATTCACAACTTTCTAGACCGATGCTCGACGCATGAGGTCACACTAAAGCGTTCAAAGTCCCAGATAGCTGTCCGCGAAGCTGATTTTGGTGGATTTCATCCCTCTGAAACGTCCATCCAGTGTAGTTTTGACCTTCTAAAGTCCATCCGCGATTTTCCACGACCAAATAATCTTACTGATCTACGATCCTTGTTTGGCCTGGTGAATCAACTTTTTCCCAGGAAATAACCCAAATCATGGAACCTTTTGGTCCTCTGCTTCAGAAGAATTTATCTTTAAGAATATACCCACGCAACGGTAACGGTTGGGCCTGGGGACGAGGCTGGATGATCATTATGTTTTAGGTGTCTAATGTTTCTGAAAGCTAAGCAGTCTGGCTCGCAAAAGATTTAATACATTATTAGTCAGAGAGCGTCGTATTTATTAATTTAATGTTTTAGTAACCTGACTACGCAATTATATAATTAAAAACTAGTCACTATCTCATGCATTAAGTCATAAAATGTGGTGAATGCATCAAATTTCAATCAGATCCATTTAATCTCGATCAAGGGAATCTCAATCAGAAAAAAATCATATTCTTTATTGATATTTTTATCGATTTTTTATTCAGCAAGGAAAATTACTTCTCCTGTGGAACATTAAGTCAGCATCATTCAGTCTCTACACTAGACATGTAGCACAAAATTATGTGCTTTTTTGGAGCATCTCAAATTCACCACTTGCGCTAAAATTGTTCCTGTGGTCTTATTACTTGCTTCAAGTAGACAAGGAATACCCTGTTCGAAAGGCAAACGAACAAGGCATAAAACTAAAGAAATAATCGCTCTATATGATCAAGTTTTCACTCAGCAATTAATTTGGGCTCCGTTTTTTGGCACACCCTATAGACATGCAGTTATTTTAGGAGTGTAAAAAATCAACAATATGATCAGTGAATATCAACTGAAACAGTCGAATGAAACAATATTTATATGTGAGCCACCACAGTATACGAGCATCTATGCTGCTACCTGTTACGAGAGTATATGTGCAGCCAGAAGGGTGCAAGTAAAAGAATAAAAAAATGAGATGAATGTTTAGCTTCCAAATATGAAATCCAGATAGCCACTTTGAATACAGATTGTGAACATGTGATGTAATTGGCAATTTGCATCTTAGACTAACTTTCAATTTAGGCAAGGGGAACAAAATCTTTTACTACAGTTAAAACGAGCATCCCAAAATTAGAAGAATTGCCAAGTTTGGTGGCGAAATGTTGTAAAACATGGAAAATATAGCCTTGCAAATTATGCAAATTTGTATATATTTGTATTACGCGACGAAAAAGTTACCACTTTTGATACAATTTTAGCTGAAAAATGGTAACTTTTTCCTCGCGTAATACAAATATATACAAATTTGCATAATTTGCAAGGCTATATTTTCCATGTTTTACAACATTTCGCCACCAAACTTGGCAATTCTACTAATTTTAGGATGCTCTTTTTAACTGTAGTAAAATATTTTGTTCGCCTTGGCTAGATTGAAAGTTAGTCTAACATGCAAATTGTCCATTAAAGCGCTATCTCAATTTTAAAAACTTCCAATCGCGATCGATTAATGTACCACAGCTGTGACTCATTCGCTCAAATTTTATAGACATTAGACAACATATCCAAAGAAAGCTAAATAAATACACTTTTAAACGAGAACAAACACTAGTTTCACTGCTTAGGAATCTTTTTAAAATTTAAACTTAAATGCAGAACTCCGCTTTTTTGGGACACCATATATATGCGTATATGTAATGAATCTATGCAGATGAAATTTTAAACGTTACAAAGAAACGACTTGCATTCCTCAACTTTAACGAGAATACGCAAATAATACGCATGACGTCACTAAAAACGGACCACATGAAAGCAAATCTCTTAACTCGTCTCAAACAATGCTAGGTTCTGGTGAAACAATTACTGAGCCTTCTTCGGGATCTTGTTAGAGAAGTAGATACAAATTTAATTAAATGAAACATGCTGTCATCAGTTTCAACTTATGAAGTGGACATTTCTGTAAATATTATATGGTTTATACTGACAATATTGAGAGTCCTGAAGGGAGGGTCCTATAGTCTTGTTTTCCCAGCAAAACGTTTGACTAAATCCTATTATTTAAGTGCGCAAATCATATCATTCCGGGTAGTCGACATGCTCAAATTTTATTCCCATTTTATGGTGATTTTTCTGATCAATCGGTAGTGGCCAGCATTTCAGAAATCTCAATTCTGTCTTTTCAATTTTCTTATATTAAAGTGTTCAGTTAGGTAGATTGTTCGTCACATTTATTCCAAGGAATATACCGAACTAGCAACGTTAATTTGAGACATAATCAACCCTTGGGACATTTTTATTATGATTCGTTTCATCACCAGAATATGCACCAGACCCCTGTTTCCCCTCCCGCCTCGAGCCTCTGCCCTCGGCTTTTCTTTCCAGATCTTTCTAGTTGCTCCAGATTCATCCGCTTGCTTGCGTACAGTGTCGGGTTTGTTCGTTCGCAGTCGGAAATCTTCAAACTTTTCCTCCTGAACGAAGCTCTGAAACTTTCGAGATATTTCAAGCAATCCTGCCTTTATTTCAAGGTAATATGTTTTATTTTCTGTCAGTATTTGTAGAAGAGCATCTAGATCTCATATATAAATGATTTTTGTGGACAATCAGGCCGAATTTAGCAAAATATTTGCAATTGAACATATAAAGTTTGTATTTTGCACATGTGAAACCTTGGTCTTGTATGATATCTGGTCGTTTCGTCCCGGAACCGTTTTGTCCCATGGTAATCTGTTCTTTAATTTGTTGTCGTTCAAACCTTCCGAAAAACAGTTTGCATAATATTTATCCAATCCACATATTAGCGAGGGTTGTAATATGAGGAAAAAACCCTGCCAACTTGCAACTGATACAAAAGTTTGTACCCGAGTCAAACTTGGTTCAGCAAAGTAAACACTGTATACTAGACAATGTTTCTAAGATTTCTGATGTTATCTATATAGATTTCAAGAAATGTTCTAGATTTTTTATTACTTCGTCATTTAATATTTTCAAAATGAGAATGTCGACACCCATGGAAGTGGATAGGAAACTCGTGGTTGCATGTGATGTTTTAAGCATGCTTAATTAGCTGATGGCATTATAACCTGGTTGCAAATTATGACATCACTAATTTAATTATGACTGAACTTTTCCCAAATAATGCAGCTGAACGTTTTATATCAAAAACAAATAAATTTGACTATGCCATTCTATTATGAAATACTGAAGTATTCCTAATTAATTTAGCAAATATTTCAAGAACAGTTAAAACTGTATCCCAAATTTCAGTTCAATTAACGGTTGTTTTGGGATGCCATTTTTGTAACAACTAAAGTAAAAATTCAAAACAAAGACGTGAAACGTTTACCTCGCATACTTTGTCATAGCATAGGCAAGTTTGTAAAACAATAAAAACCAATTTAAGCGTTAATATTACTGTTTGAAATTGGAAAATATATAGCAAAATTTAAAAATGCTGAAAACCATTACAACATTCGCAATCACTCATGCCATCACGAATTGCAACTGAATTTCAACACTGATTTCAGCTAGTGTTCTATCCATTTCTTTAACTTGAGGAAATAAGCATAAGAGCAAGCACAATAGTGACATTCACATGTATGGATAAACACAAGATAAGTGTTGAAGGATAAGCACAAGAAAAGGAAAATTGTGCTTTCTTGTGCTTGCACTTATACTTATACTTTAGATGAAATCTACCATTACTATTCATTTTTGGTAATAGGAAACTAATAAGGTCTTATTGATAAATAAAGCACACATAAATTCCAACAAAGTTTATGTATTTTTGGAATGTGATCTTATTGTTACAAATTAAGTGTGAATATTTTTCATTTCCAGCCATTTAAAGTTATAGTTGTTTGAAAAAAACTAAATAGTATTTAACAAGTGATTATCTATAAACATTCACCTCGACTTTGTCTGACTTCATCTCGATGAATATTTAACAATTATTCGCCGATGGCAGAGTGATTATTGGTAAATATTCACCAAGACGAAGTCAAGGTGAATATTTACCATAATTACTGGGTCTGAGGCAATTAATTGTTTTAGTATAATTTCTTTAGTAAAATTTACGTGTATAAAATGCACTGTCATTTTTATGAATGCAGTTTACTCATGAAAATTCTTAAGTAAAGACTAAAGTTTACTTGTAATTTTTAAATAGTAAAATTAAAAAAGTATTTAATAAGGTATTTCAAGACGATCTGTTACCTTAAGAAAGTTTAACATCAAAGTTGATTTGTATTCTTTGAGTTTATATTGTTGCAATTTTTCTTCATTTGCTAATTTTGGCAAAAGTATAATACATCAAAACGACTCTCATTGGCGGCCATTTTGAAAAAAATGCTAGCTAGTAAATAATGCCTCAGATTTACTAGTCAGTCAACCAATGAAAATGCTTGAAAACCATTATTTACTAAAGAAATTATACCAATCACCAATAATCACTTCATTTAACAATTATTCACCGAGGGCTTGGTGATTATTGGTGAATATTAACCAAGACAAAGTTGAGGTGAATATTCACTGATAATCACTGAGCCTGATGTGAATAATTGCTTTCGTATGATCACATTGGTGAAAAATAAGAAAAATATGTTTCATATTTAAAAACACCATCTGTCACATTGAAAAAACGATTGGTAGCCATAGTGTGTCATAATCACCCCTAGGGCAACCATTGTGGTCTGCCAGATCTAATAAATCTATCCCTCCCCCCCCTCTGTTGCCCTTCATGTGTGAGATGGTATATGAGGGGCTTTGGTAGTGAATTGTTTAAACCACTTGCCTTGCACCTCATTGGTGACAGAATCAATCCTCATTTGGGTCAACTTAATATGATTTGAACCCTTTCCTCATCTAGTCAATGCTCTGCCAAAAGTCATAGGTTTCTCTAGGTATTCTAGTTTTTTCCCACTGGGAATGATATGGGAATTCTGTGGTGTAGTGGTCAGACCACTTACCTTTCACCTCTAAGGTTCCAAATTCGATCCCCAGTAAGGTGGATATGAACCCAGCTAGTCCTCATGTGAAAAGAGTATAGTCAATGCTCTGCTGAAAGTCTTGGGTTTTCTCCGGGTACTCCAGTTTTCTCCCACAGGGAAAGTTGACAGGGTGGGATAGGTAATAGGGGCCCACAGTAATTGGCTCACGCTGTTGTGGTGATGCTGCTCCTGTGGGTAAGCTAAAAATATAATATATGCGCACAGTGATTGGTATATATTGTTGTGGTGATCCTGCCCTTGTTGCGAAGCTAAATAACATACTGTATATACCCTCTACAGAGCGAAACTTAGAAATGTCTGCTCAAATTTTTATTTGCTTATCATATATTTTGACATTTTTGTAGGTTAGAGCGCATTGGAAGCTGGATGAATGCTTATCCAGTCGATCAGTCATTAAGGAGTGAACACTGTTGATGAAAGTGTGGAGAAGGTCTTAATATTTTCATGTTTTATTTTGAATTGAAGTGCTTTAAATATTGTTTGGGTGGTTCTCCTGTCGCACACAAGACATTGCTATTTATTTTGGTGTCACATAATTTGAATAGCTATCAGATGTTGAGATCCTAGGTAGCTGTACTAGCTGTAACTCCCTGAAGTTAACTGAAATCAGGGTTGGTAACTTGGCTTTTTTGCGGCCAAATAATTCGATTTTGTCTTTTTTATTACTTGTTTGGCCTTGAAAAAAATGTTTGGCCATGAAAAAAATGTTTGGCCATTTTGCTTTATTTTGGCTTTTTTGTGAGTGTGAGTGAATTAAAGTAAAAAATATTTCGATGTGCAAACACATTCATGTAATATGCACTATTATATGTATGCATTCAACATGCAAAAATTCATGCAAAAGGGGCAAATCTAACTCATGCAAATTTTTTTGGCTACCTGCCTGAAACCCAATATACAGGCATGAAAACTATGAACACCAATGGAACTGACATGTCATGTGTGTGATGGGAGAAGAATCATAAACATATGATTTCCACAATAAGTGGCTTAAATGTTTATATTTTGAAAAAAAATGCAAGTGTCAATTCAAGTGTGTTATCCATCACCAAAAGAAAGACGATGTTGAATGTTAATGTTAACATTATCATTTTATTACTCTACAATGAGTAGGACGTTCAGGGTCTACAAATTGCTCTTTATTCAAAATTTGTGTAAAATAATATTCTGTTTGTAAAAAATTATTATTACTAAATGCATGATTGGTTAATTTTTAGGTCCTATTTGAAAAAACTCAGGCTGGGCTCAGTGATTCAACAATTGGGTTTGTCATTGTTTGACTTTGTGATATTTTACTGACTTAACATAAAGGAGATTGAGGCAGTTTTATCAGAAACAATCCTCTAGAATTTCAATATGGCTATTAAAGCTATTGTTGCTGAATATATAGTCTAGTCTGCTTAAACATGAAAAAACAGTTATTTGAATTAATGAAAAAGCATTTTAAAGACATATTTTTTGTTTCCTGGTTTACCATCTCAATCTTCTTTTGTGTGTTTTGTTTTAAAGTCATCTTTCAACTTTCAGTGTTGCTCTAAAAGTTTGGAAAGTTCATTTGAAAATCACAACAGTTTTAGTTCTGACATTATTTGATAAACTTTCAGAACCACTCAAGTACACAAAACGTAAAAGTTAAAAGTCAAAATACACTTAATTTGCTTCATGCTCTTATTTCGCATTATTTGTAAAACAAATTGTGATTTTGTAACAGAGCTTTCCTCCTTTAAGGTGAACTATTTGAGGTCAAAATAACTAGCATATATTATCTCTACTTCATTGCAAACTGGAACTTTTTTGGAATTAAGATGAACTGAAACAGTTAAACTTTGTAGAAAAGACAAAACAGTTGAAGTGGAAGAAACTTCCTTAATAAACATAACAAGGAGAACCACAACTAGACAACTAAATTCTGTTGGCTATGTTTTGCATTGTAGCAAAGAAAGGATGTGATGATATGACAAATTTAGTTTGTTGAATATCAAATCTTTTCTATTAAAAATAAAATGGTCCAGCATTAGATAGAGTGAATTAATATAAATCAGTTGCAGACTTTGATTTTATTAATAGCATTTGTAAAATTTCAAGATATTTTCTTTAATCTTCAAATTTTTTTGCCTGAACTTTTCATGTTGTCTGGTTGTGGTAAGTTAGTGCTTGGCAATTGAAATAGTTCTTTAGAATTTTTATTCCATTTGTTTCAGTTCAAGTTTACTTTTCAAATAGTTCTAATTTGTAACCATAATAATATTATAAGAAAACAGGTTCACATGGCTTTTGAACACGGTCTTTTCAACAAGTAAAGATAAGTTTATACTTCTAAGAAATTTGTCTTTAACCTGACAATGTTACCTTTCAAAATTAACTATAATTCAATTTCTTCAAAAGGATTCCATCTTCCGTTCTCACGTTTCAATACCAGACTAGTCTAAGTTATCTATTTCGACTTTTTAGCTTGTTTCCTTTTAACATTGAAACTTCGAAATTATAAAAGGTGACAAAGTTTGAAAGACAGTAATTTGGTACACATATCTCTTGATTATTGATAATTGCTGTACATTTTGAACTTTGACAAATCCTGGTCCACTATTAAGTAACTTCAGTAGTAGTTAGGCAGTCAAATTGTTGTTTTTCGCTTTTGTCTCCATGAAAAATAGCATTTGAACTAATAAAGAAAAACAAAATTATGAATATCAATGAAGATTTTCAAAGATTATCTCAACCAAATTACCATAATTTGTGGAGAAAGCTTCTGTTCTTGTGCACACCAGAAGAAATGAGGTGTCTGAGACTTTTTAATATTCTTCGCTAAAGAAAATTCATACATGTGGTGCACTGAAATGTCTAAGGGATTTGTTTCTGAAAAAAAAGCCGTGCTCCACACAATATCCTAAAACGTTTTCGTTTTTACTCTATGTAGTTTTGGATTTTTTATTTAGAAAATGAAGTTAGCATATTTAAAGGGAAATGGCAAAAAATTTTTTATCATCTCATTTGAAAGAGACTCCAAAACAATATATAGAAGTCTATTACAGAATTCTTATATCTGCCTTATTTGGTGAGATATTTTGACTTGAAATCTTTAGTTGTCCGCCATCTTGGATATTTGTGGATATGCACGATACGTCACAACTAGGATCACGCGATTTTTTTTCTTACGACACAATGGTTAATATGCTCTCATAACCGCATGTACGGCAAGTGTTTCGGATTTCAGCACGGACTAAGAAGATTTCAAACAATATTTGATTGTTGGTAGGTATTTAGGAGGATTTTCCCTGTTGTGACGTCACCAAAACATTGTTAATGAGGTCAAAAATTAATCCAAGATGGCGGACAGTTTGTTGATTTAGGTGAGAATATCTCCCGAAGTAAAACAGATATAAAAATTTTGCAATAGACTTCTATTTATTGTTTTAGAGTCTCTTTCAAATGAGACAATAAAATTTTTTGTTGCTATTTCCCTTTAACAATTCCACATTGTCAGGTTGGAAACACAATCAGAAAAATATATGGCTCCGTGCATTGAAATTTCACACCCTTGTCAATTTCGTATTTTTTCACCATTGTCTCTCTGATTTTTCAACGTTTGCAAGAGTTTTTTCGAGTTACAAAAAAGTATTGTCCGGAAGAATCACGTGCCTTCGTTACATGTCGCAAAGGAATCAGAATTGGCTAGCAATTTGTGCCATTATTTTGTCTGACTTGCACAATACACAGCTGAAATGAAATGATGTATTTCTATCATGAACAATGCCTTTTATCTCAGAGGCTGAAAATGAGTCAATACTCTGCCAAAAGTTGTGGGTTTTCTACGGTTTTTTCCCACAGCGAAAGTTGACAGGGTAATATATATGATTACAAAAATATGTCTAACTTTTAGAAACCTTTTTGGTTAGACCCTGTTAAGCCCTACCATCCTTTGAGCCATATATTTTTTTTGCGATTGTAAAGCAACTCGGTGTGGTATGCTGGACGGTTTCTTTGCAAAACTCTGAAAACGTTACACTTCATGATTATAATATATCTTGAAGTATAAACATATACCTTGAAAAGACGCAGTTTTTAGGACTTGTTCCTTCACACGTGTTTTTTCACTTGTGTTAAGCGCATTGTTTACTGTCGTGTTCTGTTTTCTTCTATTATTATTTGAATGAGTACAAATTTGTGGTAGTCAGTCTCTTTTTATTGTTATTCAAGTTGTTGTATTCTTTACAAATTCTTTTTAAATAAATTGTTTACAAAATTTACATGTGACACCTTTTCATTAAAAATTCAATTCCCATGGGAATTGAAAAATTGAATAAAAAAAATCCCCCTACCCTGACCAGCCCCCAAGTGCTACTTCCACCTAAGTAGAAGTACTTATACACATAGTACAAGTACTTTTACTTATTTACGGTGAAAGTAGCACTCGGAGAGCTGGTCAGGGTAGCCGGCGAAGAGAAGACCAACCTTGCAAATGCTAATGCAAATTGCTAAGTTGATCTTCCCTAGAGAGCAGCCGCGCATACCTAACAAATGAAAACAACAAACATTAGCGACTTAAGTACTTAGCATGCAAATTTGATTCCCAAAGCCAAAATGACAAGTGCCCCCCTCCTATCCTACCAACTTCCTACCTGCCTCATTTCTAAGCTGTCTTCCTCGGTTCTGAGCTCCTGCATTCCATTCGTTACCCTCACTTTCCTCCCCATTGCACAGTCACTCACAGCTGATAAACCCGCATGCACCACCACCACCCCGACTGCCCGAAAATCAAACGAATTAAAATTTTGGTAAAGTATGCATTTTCAATGTATTTATTTGGATATTATAGGTCAAACGTAAACAGAAATAAGTCGAATGTAAAAACATCAAATGTCGTACATAAAACAGGTGAGAATTCTACTTAAATTTCCTTGCAAAATATAGAAAACTCAATACGCATTTTTTCCAGTAAGTAATAATAATCATAGACTGATTTAGCTGATGTTGATACTTGCGTGGAAGTGAAGATAGATTTTCTTTTTTAGCATACTTTCAACAATTTTAGTTCCTTTAATAAACCTAGCCCCATGCAACTTACACACGGCTCACACCCTCGCAGTCCATACATTTAGCTAATAAATTACGTTACAAACAAAAAAGCAAAATAAAACGATAAATTACGTTATCTCTAGCTACTTAAACCCACTTAGACTGAGTTTTGATTGATTTTTCAAACGTAAAACCTTAGCTGAAAGGGCATGGGCTTTTCGTTGTGTTTACTGGTCTGAAGTAAATTAAATCCTGATACTTACCAAATTCTAAGACTGGGTCAAATAAGCATGAGAATTATGCGAAGATAAAAAGCATTTTAAAACGTGAATCAACTAGAGTTGCTTTTACATTACGACTCAGCTATAGGAATGTAAAGCCTTGTTAACCGTGGTTGACATGAAACTTCTAATGTTCCTATAGTTAGTACAGTTACTCTATATAGTCCAAAAGCATCGAAATATTTTAAAACTTTACCGCAACTCTCGTACTTATTTAACCAAAACGCCTTTTATCATGGTACGTCGCAGCTGCTCTCAAACCACTTCCGTTTTTTGCTTTAGTGCACACAAACAATGGCGTAATTGTCTCATTGTTTCTGTTTACCAAAACAAACCCGAAAGCACCAAGATACTTATCGTATTAATAATCAAAGAGGACTCTCATTAGGTCAAGTCTCCACCATGAATTTAAATATTACCATGGTAACCAAGCATGTTGTATTCCCTTGGGCATATAAAAGGCCAAAAAATATAAGCAATATTACCAGTGGCGAAGCCAGCCCGACATTTGGTCATGCAAATGCAAATTTTTCTGTGTTTTTGACCGCATAAGGTATCAATTTCTAAAGAAATGAATAATGATAATGATTTAAATTTGCATAGCATGACCAAATTGTCGGGCTGGCTTCGCTACTGAATATTACTATTTTTTACATGTATAATAAAATAGCATACTCCCTTGAGAATTGGCAAAAAATCTCAAGTCTTATTTCCTTGTACGCATTGTTTTCAACTTGTACTATGTAAGTTCATCTTAATTTTTTAACCAATTTACTGCTTTTTCTTTTTTCACAACGAGAAACAATCCTCTTTGATTTCTAAAGAATAAGTATTTTGTTTTCTACTAACTTGTAAATTACCACTACTTTCTATTACAATTCTTCTCATTCTTGTGGATTATCATTGTTTTGTGGTCAATGTCTTCCGGCCAGGATCGTTCAAGCTCACACCCCGTCACCTTTGGAAATGAAATAATCGTATCTGTTAGATAATAATTCGATTCAATTATAAAATATTCTTAACAGAAATATCTTGTATTTATGTGGCTGATTTTAAATAGCACATGAAATTACTGTTCCTATTAATATGTCAATTTGTATTCAAAATTGTAGGATAATATTTTACATTAAGCATTCGTGCCAACTATTCGTTAAAATTCAATCATTTACAATTAAAAGTTAGAAGGAAGGCGTAACTTTAGCTTTATCAACGTTAAGGGTGGTATTTTATTTGACAAAAAGGGCTTGATGTCTATATAAACCAATTTTGAACTTTATTGTTTTTTATTGTTCAATAAATTCTGGAACGACAACTTCAGGTAAAAATCTTCATGTTTGAGCGAACAATAAATTTCAACGACCATATGCTGGGTAAACAATAAAGTTTAACGACCATAAAATTGTTGTAAAGCACCATTCTCCCTAACAAATTTCCCAATTTTTAAAAATACTGTATTGAAAGTCAAGAACTTTAGAAGTTGACCAACCATCTATCTAAGTGAAGACATCAAACCTCGGTACTTGCTTGGTGTCAACCGTGCTGCCAGAAGCAAACGATATGGCAATAAATTTCAAAACAATAGACGCTTCCCGAATTTATTCTGTGGGCATAAAAAACCCTTCTTTTAAATAGGCTTCATACCCCGCCTCGATTTCAAGCTATTGTTTCGTGTGCACTCAAGCAAATTCGGGAAGTGTCTATTGCTACGTCTTATTCGAAATACTTTTATGATTACCTGGACAACTATTATACAGTTTGCTTAAATGTTGCTTACTTCTCGAGACAATTTGATTTTGGGCTATTTTAGGAGCTGATTATATAGTCCCGCTTACCCGGGATTAAGTGAAGCGTAAAATGATCTTGAGATATTGAAAAATGTCATTTTATGAAACGATACGACCAAACTTCGAATGCTTTCAGCATTGATCAATACAACGATAGATTTAACAAAAATTAATGCGATATACACCATTTTGTTTACTTCATATTTCGGCAAAACGAAAATCTCAAGCAATCAAGGATTAAGCATTTTTTACAACGTAAACTATGCCTTATTTCAATACCTCAAAATCATGTTACGCTTCACGTAATCCCGGGTAAGTGGGATCATATAATCAGCCCTTAGATATGTATGTTACGTCACAAGCGGGGCGCGAGATTATATTTCGTGTCTATTTTCAACACCATATTCATTGGCAATGTTTTAAGCAATCTTGTAGCGATCTTCCATGGGAGGATTTGTGAGGGCTGAGAAAAATCGCAAAAGAATGCACAGAATTCGCTACATTCTATTACTGTCGGATCCGGTGCACTATGCAGGTGCGCAATATTTGAACAGGTACTTGAAGATTGCTTAAGGTGGCTCGATAGTCAGATTTCATTAGAAATCTTATCTCTCCGCCATAAGATGTTGTATAGTGAATGCTTGAGCTTCATTTCAGGTCATTGCACAGCTCTATAGCACTGTTCTCTGTATTTCAAAAACTGTTTCGTCAACGTTTATCTGAACATAGAAATCATGTTTCCCGTTTGAACTCAATTCTAATTACAAGTTCATTTGCATAAACTCCACACCTTATCCATGACAACAATGTCTCTGGACACACGAACGGTAGGAGAATAAAACTTTTCCAATTATGAAGACAACCAGTAGAGCTATGCAATGACCTAAACTAAGCTTTAAACGTGCACTATGAAAGATTCTATGGCGAAAGAAGTACAATGTGCCATGATTTAGACTATCGAGCCACCTTAAGCTTGAAAATGGGCATTTGTTTTATATCCCCTTGATCAGTGCAAAGGACGTAGTTTAATTAGCACGTACGTAGGACGTTTGGACATACTAGCTTCATTATACGAATAATACTGAAACAAAGTAATTATAAGATGTCTTTGTTATTGTTGGCTTAATCTGTACATATCAATGATCTATAGATCACTTGTGCAAACTAACACTAAATTTCGCTTACATAACATCGCTATATGGAAAAATATGAAAAATCAGTCGTCAATCGATGGGAAATATTACTATGTTAAGACTCACTGTGTTATCTTTCATTCCGATCGGCCTGAAAATGATAAAGCTTTAGGTTCAGCTTTGCGTCTTGGATAATTAAAATTTCCTAAATTTTTATAATTTCTAACATTTTCCTAAAGCCTCGCGATTCCTCATATAGAGGATCGCGAGCTCTGGCTCTGACTTTGCAATTTAACCATTCACCATTTTGTTGAGGTCCTACGTAGCTAACCCAGCTTGTGACATCACTAATGACAACTAACTTCTCGACGAAGGGCCTTCGTTGAAACGTCAAATTCTGTTTATATCGTTTCAGGTAGTGAAAGATTGTTTTGTGCTTTTGGCTGCACTACCCTCACTGGAAACGTTAGTTCGCGATGTTACTGTCTATTACCATATAAATTTAATTCCAAAATTTGGTACAGGTTCACGAAGCAAATGATTTGAAAGTAAAATTGACAAAGAAGCGACTTACTAAAATCTATCTTTAGCTTTGGATCGTCGTGGCTTCCATTGGTGTCGTTTCATCACGCTGTTTATGGTTTCGTCTGGTTGGCACTCTCTCTTCGTAGAACATCACGTCGGTCCAGTAGGTAACAAGCTCACTCGTATCCCGTTAGCCATCATAAAATAAGAAGAAAATTAATGTTACAAAATATTTCAGAGTAATGGAAACTGGACGAAAATTTGATTGTATGTGACTTTGACAAACCGTACATTGTATTAGTATTTGCATCTTGATATCTGATGGACACGGCTAGTGGTTCAATTCTTAAGTCGATATCAATTCTTTCTCATCTTGTTCTGTCATTTTTTGGTGGTTGGTGTATTCACTTTGACATCCTTTGAAAAAATCAACCATTACAGTGTTTAGAAATCTGTTCACAAGATAAGCAAAGACAGCTAGCTTAATAAGTATCGGAGAGGACTAAGTAATTATAATTAACGTTGCATGTACTAGAGGGTAATCGACGGACATCACTCCTAAATCACTTAAACCCGCGGGCAAATATATTTGTGCATTTATATCAACATTCTCAAGAATGACAAGAGTGATCAAGAATAACAACAATTTCCTCAATCTGGGTTGGACTTTTTGATTAGATGAATAACGTTTAAGAAAATAAGAGAGCAATAAAATACCAAATGGTTTTCTGATCAAGATAGCGTCATACATGCGCGCGAGATGTTGAGATTTTGGGGAAAAACTGAACCTCGGGAAGCATCCCAAGTATTTTGTGAACATGATCCCATGTATGTCGTTTGGTAATTATTGTGTAAAAAATTACATTGAAACACAAGCCAACGCTTGGGAATTTAAACTTTTACTGCTGAATTTTTTGATCCTGCCCATTAATAACCAAGTGGCACAATCGTCAATCCCCACTTTAGACACGTGACACTCATGCAAGGAGTTAGTCAATAATTGATGTGGTATAAAGGTTTTCCTGCCCTAGGAGGGGTATTCGTGGAAAGAAGGGGGCAAAGAGAAAAGATTATATTGTAGTAAAGAAAGGTGACATTTCAGAAGGAAGGGAACATTAAACCAGAGCCTGAATTCGGGAATCATGAAATTCAGACTTGCAGCTAAAATCCATGGCATTTTAAAGGTCATGTAAACAGTCGTTGAGTCAGTGTTCTCACATGACCCTAGCTAGGAATCGCCTTTGAATTTCAACTGGAATTCTGAATTTCCATGTTTCGTGATAGAGTGCAGTGTATCATTGGACAGAAGAGGTTTTGAAAACAAAAATAAAGAAAAAGTAAGTTATGATAAAGTTTATAAAGAATTATTGACACAGCAGTTGATGCTGCACTTGATCCATATAATAATCATCATTATTATCATGAACTCTATTAATCCCCGTGGAGTGGGTCTAGTCTCGATACATCTAATAATAATCAATATCATTATAAATTCTATTAATCCCCGTACAATGGTTGTGGTCTTACTGGATACGTGATTGCCAAAAATAATTTTTGATCATGAAAGGAACATTGAGGAGGGAACTTTACAGACAGAGGGCTTAATTATTTTTCCACGTAAATTACTAAATCGCCCGCAGTGGGGAGGGGGTGTAATAGCGAAATGGCAATGATACTCACTATACAATAAATCCTCTTGAAAGCCCTTTTTTCGCTGTCGTATGACGCATCACAGTTGTCACGTGGTTGTCTCACAATATCTCTGGAATATCTATAATGTAAAGTTCCATACGTTAGATATGAAAAATAGAAACATTTCAAATGGCAGCAAATACTTTAATTTTCTTAAGAAAATTAACGAGTTGTGGAGCTAAATGACGCTCCAGAATTTTGATAAAAAATTATTTTACCTGAAAAAGGTTCCGTTTTAATCGTGTCTCCGGTGTACCATTTCGAACGTTGCTCTTGCCGTTTGACTACAGAGAGCAAGGGAAATAGAAACTAGGTCATATTATTGCATTAAAGTTTATTTTATTTAATTACAGAACACTGAGATTGCAACCTTGCGTGCTGCCCCGATTTTTATCAAAAAGGTAACATTTAAAAACTAAATTAAGTATTTACAATTTAAATACGTAGAATTTTCAAAGTCAATACTTACGTGTTTAACGAATACCCAATATTGTTGACACCCCCACTTCACTAGAACGATTTTGGTTGTATCTTTGAGATTGTAGAAGAAGACGACGCCATTTTGATTTGAATTTCTTTGTCTACGGCAACATATACCTGGCAATTTTTGCCCCATTTCTTCATCATTTTAGTTCGATTTTCGTCCAAATACTTTCTTTCGTGTGTTCGCCATTTCTATGTAATAAATTCGTATTTATTCTCGTTGTTTAAGGTACTTTTTAAACCCGTCGAAAACCTCGTCGTGGCAGACATATTTTCCCGAAGCTTTCTCTTGGACTGAGCAGGAGCGAATGACGTCAAATGACCATTGTCCGCCGCCAAATACCCGTATGTGTAGTAATTAAATCTCTATATACGAAGCTAAAATGTGCTTTTTATGGCCCAAATGAAGCGATTTTACCTTTATTTTTAACCCAGATGTCTCTTCTACTTATTTACTTGTAGTTTACTTAGTTAATTCACCAAAAAACGCCTGTAAGGGGCGTTTTTCTATTTTTTTTATTTGCATGATGATGAGAAAGGAATGATTCGTTCGAGTTTTCATGGGCAAACATCTTTCCCTCCGTGGCCAAAAGGTAAAGATAATTATCTTCCGACTTGCCTACATCGTTTGACTTTAGTTTTGGGGTGATCGTGGACCGGTCAAGTCCAACTGTGGTGTTGGTGCAAATTTAATTCTTCGCTTGCTCAGTTGGACAGATCGGTCCGCGATCCAGGTAAAACTCAAGTCAAAGTTGGGCGTGGAGTGCAGGAAAACACTAAGCAGTACCGCGAGGCCAGAGGGGCAAACGTTATTTGACTGGTGTTTTTAACTAATATTTAAGCAAATTTCCTTGACTTTGCGGTTGGGAACAGGTCTGTGGGGTTGGTGCATTGAAGACTTCTCGTCGTCATTTCTCTTCGTTCAAGAAGACAAGTTGTCTTCCTCGAAAAATAGCGACGAGAAGACTTCCAAGCACCGCTAAACCACTACATTGTAAAAGCACAGTGTAGTGGTTTAGCTGACTAACCCACTGCACTGTGCCAATTACATATGGCGGACTTCTTCCTAAAGCTTACGGTACAAGAAGCATGGATGCGCAAACATTTTAAAGCCTTTAAAGCAAGTGTTTTCTTCCGGAAAAGAGTTAAAGACGACAATGCTTACTAAAATCAAAGCCGTGTGGTCATGTTTTAAGTTGTTTAACTATGTTTAACGATCTTTTATGGCAAGGTCTTTGCAAGAAGGAAAGTCGAAGTTTGCAAACCTAATAATTTTTGTCTTTTTTTACTTTCCGTGGGCTTTTCTTCTTGATCGAGCTTTGTATGCCATTACGTTCAGTGTCCTTGATATAGGAGTCATTTATTTATGGCCTTGGGTTTAATTCCTAAACACTGAATGGCTGTCTTCAGCTCTTTCAAGTAATGAGATAACATTGCAACAAGATGGCACTACGTTGTCACGCTGTAACCAACTTGTCAACACGGAACACAAGTCGAAACAACGACAGGCAAACACATGGTATATTCTTTCAGTTTCCTGCGATTCAATTTCTATCATGTAATGGTTGTATACAAGCTGAGAGCGTCAAGCTTTCTAGTTGATAGGAAACTATTGATTGATTCGACTCACAGCTTGTACATAACCAAGCATTTTATAGATTATCACAAATAAAACTGCAGAATAAACTATAGACATCGTTCTAAAACAAACCTATCACCCTTCGGAAAACTGTTTTCAATACCTATCAACGAGAAAGGTTAATGCTCACACCTTGTATATAACTAGGTGTTTTATAGTTCATATTACCAGTAAACAAAAAAACAGTCCTATCAACGAGAAAGCCTGAAGCTCACAGATTGCATATGACCAGGCATTTTTAAAGTTATGTCAGAAGTAAACTTCAGATCAAAGCACATGCATGTCGTTGTCTTAAAACAAACCTATTTATTACTCTTCAGGAATACAGTTTCCGATCAACCAGAAAGCTTGGCGCTCGCAGCTTCGCCTGGTATGTAACCATGCATTTTATACGTTATATCAGATGTAAACTATTAAGTGATAGAAATTGAATCGCAGGTCCGGCGAAAGGCTGAAAGAATATAGCTACCATGTGTTTGCCTGTCGTTGTTTCGACGTGAGTTCCGTGTTGACAAATTGGTTACAGCGTGACAACGTGGTGCTATTTGGTTGCATTGTCATACTTGAAAGAGCTGAAGACAGCCATTCAGTGTTTGGGAACTAAACCCAAGGCCACAAATAGTGACTCCTATATCAAGGACACTGAACGTAATGGCACATAAAGCTCGATCAAGAAGAAAGGCCTACGGAAAGTAAAACAAAAGACAACAGTTGCAACAGTGTGCAAACTTCGACTTCCCTTCTTGCAAAGACCTTGCCATAATAGTCAATAGATCATTAAACATAGCTAAACAACTTAATACATGACAACACTGCTTTGATTTAGCGAGCGTTGTCGTCTTTGACTCCTTTCTAAAAGAGAACACTTACTAATTTAAAGTGTTCGCGCATCATAGCGCATCCATGCTTGTACCGTAAGCTTTGGGAAGAAGTAAGCCTTAGTGTAGTGGTTTGGCTACTAAACCACTACGCTGTGGTTTTACAGTGTAATGGTTTAGTGGTGCTTTGAAGTCTTCTCGTCGCTATTTCTTGTCTTCTTGAACGAAGAGAAATGACGGCGAGAAGTCTTCAATGCACCAACCCTACAGACCTGTCCCCAACAGTGAAGTTAAGGAAATTTGCTTAAATATTAGTTATTAAAAACACCAGGCAAATAACGTTTGCCTCCTTGGCCTCGCGGTACTGCCTAGTGTTTTCCTGCACTCCACGTCCAGCTTTGACTTGACTTTTGCCTGGATCGGGAACCAATCTGCCTAACTGAACTATTGAAGAATAAAATTTTCCACAGTTGGACTTGACCTGTCCGCGATCAACCCAAAACTTAGATCAAACGATGTAGGCAAGTCGGAAGATAATTATCGTTACCTTTTGGTCGCGAAGGAAAAGCCAATGAAAACTCGAACGAGTCTTTTCTTTCTCATCATCAGTCCTGCTCAGTCCAAGAGAAAGCTTCGGGAAAATATGTCTGCCATATGTCTGAGGTTTTCGACGGGTTTTGAAAGTACTCTACGAGAAAAAATACGAATTTATTAGACAGAAATATCGAACATACGAAAGAAAGTATGTGGACGAAAATGGAACAAAATGATGAAGAAATTAGGCAAAAATTGCCAAGCATATGTTGCCGTAGACGAAGAAATTCAAAATCAAAATTGCGTCGTCTTCTTCTCCAATCTCAAAGATGCAACCAAAATCGTTCTAGTGAAGTGGAATATCAACAATATTGGGTATTCTTTAAACACGTTAGTATTCTTTAAAAATTCTACGTATTTAAAAAGTTAGTATTTTAGTCATTAAATGTTACGTTTTTGAAAAAAATCCGGCCAGCACACAAGGTCGTAATCTCAATGTTCTGTAATTAAATAAAATTTACTTTAATGTAATATGACCGAGTTTCTATTTCACAGCCAAAAAGAACTTTTAAGAGGATTAATTAGTGGTAAGAAATATACTTTTAGTGGTAAGTGATAATTTGTGGTAAGAAATATACTACACCCCTCCCCACCGCGAGTGATTTAGTCATTTACGTGAAAAAATTAATTAAGCCCTATGTCTGTAAAGCTCCTTCTTTAACGTTGTTTTTATGATCAAAATTATTTTTGGCAATCCACGTATCCGGTAAGACAACACACGCTTTACGGGAAATAAAACAGTTTATGATAATGATGATGTATCAAGTGCAGTATCAAGTGCTGTGTCAATAATTTTTATAGACTTTATCATAACTTACTTTATTTTCTTCTTAATTTGTATTTCCATTTTTTCAAAACCTTTTCTGTCCAATGATACACTGCACTCTATCAAGAAACATGGAAATTCAGATTTCCAGTTGAAATTTAAAGGCGATTCCGAGCTAGGGTCATGTGAGAATACTGACTCAACGAGTGTTTACATGATCTTTGAACTGCCTTTGATTTGAACTGCATGCCTGATTTCATGATTCTTGCACTTCAGGCTCTGGTTTGATCTTGACCTAAAATGTCCCTTTCTTTACTACAATCTAATCTTCCTACTCTTTTCCTCCTCTCTCCGAATACCCCTTCTAGGGTAGTACACCCTTCCTTCATACCACATCAATCTATATCCGGCTTTCCTTTAGTACTCATAGTATAATTGTAAGTTTATCTTTTGGCGTAGTTACTTACGATTTATTCATTCAGCTTGACAATTACATTTATATGATTACTACAGTGAAATACTTTTAATTCCGCCTAGTCATTAAAAGCCTTGGCTATTTAACCTGGTTCTGTTAATTATTGATATTTTACAGTTGCAAGCATGCACCCTGTAAACCTGAGTACCCGGAGTAAACCTACGACTGTCGGTAGAGCATTGACTAACTCCTTGCATGGGTGTCGCGAGTCTGAAGTGGGGATTAAAAAGACGACCTCAGAGGTGACAAGCGCTTGCTCTGACGATTGTGCCACTTGGTTATTACTGTGCAGGATCAAACAACCCTACACTAAAAGTTTAAATTCCCTGGCGTTGACTTGTACTTCACTGTATTTTTTATTACAGTTTTCTAGGAAAGATAGCGACAGACATGGGATAATGTTCACAAGATACGTGGGATGTTTCCCAAATTCAGCTTTTTCCCAAATATCTCGACATCTCGCGCGCATATATGACGTTATCTTGATCAGAAAACGATTTGTTATTTTATTACTCTCTTATTTTCTGAAAAGTTATTCATATAATCAAAAAATCTAACTCAGATTGAGAAAATTGTTGTTATTCTTGGGCGCCCGTTTTAGTCTTCTAACGTACGTGGTCAAGTTACGTACTTTTTTTTGAGTTTTTTTAAAATATATCTTGGGTTATAAGTCGGCCTGAATAAAATATATACTGCCCACTTCAAAAAATAAAATAGAATATTTGATATAAATGCATAAATATATTTGACCGTGAACGTTAGGGGACTGGAAATGATTCCCAAAATTGTCTTCTGGGACATGCAACGCTAATTATAATTATTTAGTGCAGTGTGCATGTGAGGCATTCAATTCCAACGACAATTATACCAGAATATGACAGGGATGATGTGGAAATATTGTGGTGCAAATTACGACCTAGAAGACTACCTCAAGGGTTTTCTCACCTTATCGTTGCCACCGTCTATCATCCCCCCCCCCCCCCCCCCACTGCTGACGATGCTTCAATAACCAACCATATAATTGATATTCTCTCAAAAATTGAAAGTTCAATGCCAAATGCTGCGATTATTATAGCTGGTGATTTCAACCGCCTCAACGTCAAACAAATCATTAATCAATTTCGTTTGAAACAGCTTGTAAAATTCCCTACTAGAGGCAATTGTACGTTGGATTTGATCCTTATTAATCTGGACAGATAAAAAACCCCGCCTTTTGGGCTTATCTGACCATTTTACAGTTACCATTTTCCCAAATAGACAACAAAAATCAACAAATACAAAAACATGATATTAGTACGTAACAGGAACAAAAGTTCAGTTGAAGATTCTTGAGTAATATTGACCGGTCTGTACTTAAATCCTTGTACACTATTGAAGACCAACTGAATTATTTCAGCGATATGATTATGATTGGCCTAAATTCATTGACGCCGTCCAAAGTTATCAAGTTGCACGTTGATGATGCCCCGTGGATGTCTCCATACCTGAAAGACTTGATCCGTAAGCGCCAAACAGCCCAAAAAGAAAACAATACCTTGCTTTTTAAATTTTATCGTAATAGAGTCTACAGGGAAAGAAAAGCAGCCAGATGATCGAAATATTATCAAAGCAAGGTCGATTTTTTAAAAGACACTGATCCAAAGAAATGGTGGTCGTTCTGCAAAAAGATTCGTGCCATGCCAAAAGCAAACACAAGTATTGTTAATAAACTACTGGAAACGGAATCGCCATCTACCAACTTTAAAATTAAACTGGCAAATGATATAAACTCAGCATTCCATGAACCCCTCCAAAATTACCCCAAACTATGTTGAAGCATCAAAATTGCAGTGACAAACCATCAAGTTCCCATGTTATCATCGAATCTGTTGACAGGAAACTAAGAACAATTAAAGAGTTCAAGCACCAGGACCAGATGATATCCAAATTGGTTGCTGAAAAACTTCAGCTATCTTCTTGCTGAACCAATATGTTACCTATTTAACTCCTCCTTCCAAAAACAATGTTTACATACGATATGGAAAAAGGCCAACGTCATTCTCATTCAAAAAACCCAACGTCATTCTCATTCAAAAAACTTAACACATTGAAGAATTTAATAAGGACCTTCGGACGATTTCTCTTACGCCGAGATTGCTGAAGAATATCATTGGCTTGAAGCAACTGATGTTATGGGCTCAGAAGTAAGAGTTATTTTAATGTATTACAAAAAAGCGTTCGATTTAATCGATCATAATATATTAATGAGTAAATTGAAAAACTATGGAATAAACCCTTATAATTTAAATTGGATTCACGACTTTTTGAGTGACCGAAAGCAAAGAGTAAAACTCGAAAGTGACATAATTTCAAGTTGGAATGAGGTTTTGGCGGGTGTTCCTCAAGGTTCGAAACTAGGACCATGGTTATTCCTAGTGATGATAAACGATTTGGAGATTAAATCATAGAACGGAAATGCAATCTTCGTAGATGATACAACATCCTTTGAAATAGTGAAGAATAATCAGGAAAGCACAGCGCAAGTTATGTTAATGAAGTTGCTGATTGGTCAATTCAAGTTCAAGAATAAATTCCAAGTTCAACCAAGGAAATGTAAAGAATTACGAATATCATTTAAACATGCTCCTTCCGTCTTCAGAGATTTATACATAAATAACACACCTATAGAAACTGTCGATTTCTTTCAGGCACTGGGCCTGACGATTCAAAGTATTCTTAGATAGCACCAACAAGTAGAAAAAAATCTGCAAGAAGGCGTCTAAGCGCCATATTTCCTATCACAGTTAAAACGAGCTAGAGTTCAGCGTAAAGATTCAGTGAAATTTTACGTTACGTGCGCCCGTCCCGTCTTGACATACGCTTGTGAAGTTTATAATTTTAATCTACAAGAGAAACAAAAATCATCCTTGGAGGCAAAAAGCATAAAGATTCAAATGAAAATATCAAATATCAACATCAACAGATTTTCCGAATTTAACGATATTTTCTATGGTATTGAAATCAAAATCCATTCTATTTCAAATGAAAGTTTATTTATTCATGCTACATAGATTTTCAACTTTTCCAGGGGGGTAAGTTACAACTATGCACGGTTGTAGTTGTACGAAAGATGTATAGCGCTATCCACCGGATTGCGATTTTATTAACTGCCACAGAAAGGCAGGAAAAGCAATGGACATAAACAGCGAGGATATAGACCTTGCAAGAGACAAAAAGTGACTTCAACTCGAAAACGCTAAAGTTTAATATGGGTTTTACGCGTTAAAAGTTAAAAAGAAGAAAATACCTATACGATGGACAGCCTTATTCACCTTTCGTACAAAATTTACGAAAACACTCCGCCGTAATTCCTCGTTTATCCAATTTCCACTCGTGTTGATACAACTGTATGTCAACATGGAAAATGTTTTATATTTCTTAAATGGAAATCGCAAATAGATAAAAAGAAACAGAGCACACGCTTTTATCTGTATTTTATACAGAACAAGCGCCGCTTTGAATTCTGGTCGTGCGCGTTTTGTATGCGCAATTAGGTATGAGGTTTTAACATTTTATACTCTATTTCAGTGACTTAAAAGTTGGCTGCTGCAAGATATTTCAACTGATTTTATAACTTGTTTTTCTATTTAGTATAAAACCATAAATAAGCCAACCTGAACTTCTTACAATAACAGAGATCTATTCTCCAACGGACTTCGGTATGAGTTCTGACCACAATATTATCGAGTTTCATTTCTCCTGCGGTTGCAATGCTATCCATCCTAATAAACGCATGATCTACGACTACCGACGAGCTAACTTTGACGATCTACGCAAACGTCTTACAGAAATGGATCTTGTTTCCCTGTTAACAAATAATGGGACAGATTGCAGTATTGATATTGACTGGTCAACTTGGAAGTCCGCGGTGATGTCTGCTATCAATGAATTTATCCCCGCTAAATGCGTAGACTCTCGTCGCACTCCACCTTGGATTACTCGAAACATCCTACACCAGATCCGCAAAAAGGTGACTGCCCGTAAGAGATTTCTAAGTCGAGGGACTGATTATCTTGAGGATAAATTTAATCAACTGAGAGCGGAAGTTAAAAGATCGATTCAAGAAAGTAGAAAGTCATTTTACTCATCCTTAGGAAGCACTCTACGAATTAACCCGAAACGTTTTTGGTCGGTCTTTAAGATCAACTCTAGTTCCGGAAGTATTCCCAACTCAATCTCAAGGACAGATACCACCAATCCTGGGACGCGATTATATGCAAACACACCTCGCGGTATCACCACATTGTTCAACCAATATTTCCACTCAGTCTACACTAACTTCCCGGACGAATCGGCGTCACCTCAGCCTGTTTCGTCACCTTCATTATTCTGTATCTCATCTGTTGACCTGTCTCTAGAAGAAATGTACCTAGCCTTACAGAACCTGGATCCCACAAAAGCTCACGGTCCTGATGGGTTTTCTTCCCGAATTTTAAAGGAATGTGCGTACCAACTTGCACCTTCACTCCTCTACTTGTTCACAAAATCACTCCGCTTATCGCAGATTCCCGCCGAATGGAAACTAGCCAATATTACCCCTCTTCATAAGAAAGGCGCAAAGGATCACGTGGAAAACTATCGCCCCATTTCCTTGTTGAGCATCATAAGTAAAACTCTCGAACGTTGTGTCCTAAACCACCTTTCTAACTGCATACAAACCGAGATACACTCAGCACAATATGGTTTCGTCAGCGGAAGGTCTAGCACAGCCCAATTGCTATCAACTTTACAAACAATCGGAAAGAACTTAGATAAAGGACTTCAAACCGATGTTGTTTTCATGGACATTTCGAAAGCTTTTGACACTGTTAACCACAACAGACTGCTACAAAAACTTCATGATTTCGGACTCTCTGGTTCTCTCTTGCTATGGTTTAAAAACTATCTTTCCGGCCGCTTCCAACGGGTGACTGTTCTCGGCGCTACCTCCACCTCCTTGCCGATCACGTCCGGAGTCCCACAAGATTCATTACTGGCTCCCTTTCTGTTCTCAGTGTACATAAATGACTTGCCCAACAACTTAACCACTTCTACTGGGATCGGTTTATATGCTGACGACACTAAACTTCACAGAAGTGTGCAGAATCCTTGTGATGCCTTGATATTGCAAGAGGATATTCGAAGTCTTCATTGTTAGTCGAACGAAAACCGGTTAAGTTTTAATCTTTCAAAATGTAAAGTGCCGTCTGTGACCAGAAAAAAATCGCCTTTAGTCTACCCATACAAGCTTGGCGATCACCAACTGCAGTTTTCTGATGTCGAGGTTGATCTGGGTATCACCATCGGTTCAAAGCTTTTATGGAACAGTCAGGTGAACAAAATGCGCTGCAAAGCCAATCAAATGCTGGGGTTAGTTAGACGCTCTACAATAGAAATGACTGATACCAACGCGAGGAAACTTCTATATTTTAATCTTGTTCGAAGCAACTTTTCCTATGCGTCACAATTCCAATATGTCCACAATCTGTTAAAGTAATTGAAGATATCGATAAGGTGCAGAGGAGAGCGTCCAAATATATTTTAAATCTAGGGTTTGTCACCAGTGTTTCGTACACAGCTCGACTCCTTCAACTTGACATTTTACCTGTCTCATACTGGCATGAATATTTGGATCTGGTTTTTCTGTACAAGATCATTAACAACCACACTTACCTTGACAAATCCGACCTACCATTAATAGCTAAACCAGGATTTACCAGGAATAATACAAACAATCTAATTAAATTTGTAATTCCATACGCTAAAACAGTAACTTACCAGTCATCTTATTTTATAAGATCTTGCAAAATGTGGAACGTTTTAAGTAGTGACCTCCGTAATAGAGATATTGGTTTATACTCGTTTAAGTCCGGACTTAAATCTTATTACAAACATGCTCTTTCAAACACATTTGACGTGGACGATCCGCGCACATGGAAATCCGTGTGTATAAAGTGTAGAAGGGCTAGGTCCCTTAATGAGGTTATCAACTGTTGTTAGCGGTCTTGCAACATTGACACGTTCTTTATTAGTTAATGATGTTATTTATAATGTAATTGTTATTTATATTGTAATGTTATTTATGGGGTCGCCGTAATTGGGGAAACCTGTGGCGTATTCCCTGGCTTTTTATTCATGTAATAGTAGCCGAATCTCATTAAATCATTAAATCAAGCCTTATTTGACTACAAGTTTCAAGTGCAAAATTCAATAATTTATGCATTTGTAATTTGACCATCTCCTACTCTCGAATTTGAAGTAAATCGACTATCGAAGATATGCACGTGATTTCAAGCTACATTCTGTTTTTCATTTCGCTTTGCTTTCAATAGCAATGTGGGCTGCATGGTCAGAAGAGAGAGAGTGGATATGCTATATTACTACACCATTTTTGGTAACGTAGCAAACACATTGTCAGCGAGATTAATATTAATTGTTAAGCCCAGTTTCCATTTAGTCGTGAATATATCAAAGTGACCAATGCGATAGAGTACGGACCTGACCGTAAATTATAAGAGTTAACTGTATGTAATTTCAAACTAAGGTATTCACGTGAGGTCTGATTATAAAGGCAGATATGTGTCATTAAGAGAAGTGATAGTTTTGTTCTTTTTTCAATCGTTAACCAATTTAGCCTTCGTATGCCATTAACTGATGCATATTTCTTCAATACAAATCGCGCACAAGCATTTTGCACTCTTTAAAGTCTTCTCAGTTGGTACACAGTTATCAGATAAAATACGATACTACAATAGTCTAACTTTTGATATAATAAGAGTTTCAACCAATTGTTTGAAAACAAAATAGGGATGTCAAGTTCTTTAATTTTCGAAGTACTGCCAAAGCAGAGTAGCAGGATGAAAGAAGTAATGTCATATGTTTTCACCAATTTAGATCTTCATCGAAAGTTATACCCAATGGCTTTACCACGTAAGCAGCTCAGAATAACCATAGCTTTTATGGTTTAGTAGATAGCACTATCGAAGGCGTTGGTTTTTGGGTGTGGTCAGTTTGGGATGTTTCGCCCTGGATTGGTGTTCGAGCAGCGTTACCATGTTGACCGTCATGGTCAACTTACCTTAAAACAGTTGAGATTATCTGTCCTAAATGAAATGCATACAAACTTACATACAGGTCCTAGACTATACACAAAACTTAATTCCACAACACAAAACTCAATTCTACTACACAAAACTTAATTCGCAATACACAAAACTCAATTCGCAATGTACAAAACTCAAGTCGCAATACACAAGACTCAATGGACCATTCCCCTTTTAGACAAACTTTTGAATTGGGTAAATCTATTAGCACAGCTGAAAAGAGCATCCTAAATTTAGTAAAATGGTGACGTTTGGTTGCAAAACATTGTAAAATATGGAAAATATAGTCCTGTGTCTGTGAAGTTTGCGAATTTTGTATACTTTTGTATTACGCACGGAAAAGTGTAATCAGAATTTGAATTATGATAACACTTTTCCGCGCACAATACAAAAGTATACAAAATTCGCAAACTTCACAGGACTATATTTTCCACATTTTATAATGTTTTGCAACCAACCTTCACAATTTTACTAAATTTAGGATGCTCTTTCCAGCTGTGCTAATGAATATTCCTAATTCAAAAGTTTGTCTAAAAGGGGAATCGTCCATTTGGAATGCACAAAACTCAATTCGGAATACGCAAAACTCAATCCGCAAAAGTATGGTGGAAAAGACGGAGTACGGAGTACGGACTGTGGAGTACGGAGTATCTCTTTAAAGTGTTTCTATAGACTTGGCAGTGATTTTGAAACAGACCCCTTTTTTCTACTTCATGAGGGCATAAAGTGGGAAACTTTGTTATAGTCCGGCAGCTAAAGGTCGATATGCTTATCATATCGAGGGGCAGTTCCATTTTGGTTTTATCTTGTTCCTTTAAGGTAAGAAAGTACATTTCTGCATGTCGGCCAACTCGCTTTTATGCGATATTGCTATAAAACTGTACAACTGTAAAAAAGTTGATATTTTAAGTTCAATTTAAGAATAAATGACTTACATCATCAGAAATGGTAAGACATTCAGAAAATGATCCCCTCGATTTTTGAAGCGGTTTTCAAGTTATTGATCCTTCAAACTACTAAAGAATGCTAAAATTTCACAAAAATTGTGATCACTAGCATAAAAATTTGCTTGTAAAAACTCATAATTAACTCACCATGAACTGGAACAATTAAGGGGACTGTTTTAATATCTTATATATAGATTTTACGAGCTTTCTGATGATGAAAGTTATTTTTTTAACTTAATTTTAATAGCTATATCACCCTTTTTGACAGTAATACAGTTTTATAGTAACATTTACGAAAAATGTGTTGGCAAGAGCCCACAACAAATTTCAACGCGGCCGACATGCAGAAATATACTTACTAACCTTAAAGGAACAAGATAAAACCAAAATGAATTGCCCCTCGTTATTGGTGGGTAAGTGAACATGCTTTTTGTACCTTTACTTGCCGGACTATTGGCTTTTTATAGCATTTTGTACTTTACCATGTACATTAATGTTAGAGTACATTGCTTTCGATTTTTCACTTTTCGGCCATAGCTCATATATTGGCAATTGAAGACTCTACGTTTTCCACAAAAGCAAAGCGGGTCATATACGGACGATACGGTTGACAGAAATTCTCGTCGTGTGATTGGTTTAACTTTAATGGAGATGGAAACCCGAACGCGTCAGTTTCGCCGTTCCATAGGACTCCCTGAGCGCGTTTTGTAGGCAAATCTGCCAAGCGAACCATAGCGAGACTTGGATCTTTCTGACTGGAGTTTTACAGCCACTTGGTTAAACGGAACCCGTCCCATTGGAAAGAGGAACACGTAGCTGTTCTGTTGTGTGTATCGCAACTTGCTTGTTTTTAACCGACTTAAGGCAATCATCAACGTAGAAGTTGCGCTTGACGGTGTTGGCTAGATTGGAGTCAAAATCTTTAACGTTGTCGTCCACTGTCTTACACGTTTTTGTACACGTTGGCGAAGACACCCCACCAAACAGGTGGACAGTCATCTGGTACTTGTCAGGATCGCGGGTAAGGTTTATTTTCGGGCACCAGGGGAAACGTAAAGCGTCACAATCTTCAGCCTGTACTCGTACTTGATGAAACATTGCTTCGATATCGGCCATCATCGCAACTGGTTCCTCTCGGAACCGTGTCAGTACTCCAACCAAATTGTTAGTTAGGTCCGGCCCCTGTAACAACTCCTTGTTTAATGACGTACCACTGACGTACCACCAAAATCGGCTGCACAATCGAAAACGACGCGAAATTTATTCGGCTTTTGTGGATGAATGTGATGTCAGTTTTCTAGCGTAAACGTTCTGTAAGAGGTAGTTGATGAACGCGGAATACTTTTGTAGTAAATAATCGTCGTTTGACAGCCGCCTTTTCAGCAACATTAATCTCCGTACTGCGAGAGATTTGTTTTTTGGAAGGACTGCATTTGAGCTCTCCCACGGTGACGCGATCTCGTGATGATCGTCCTTGACATAGTCCTTAAGCTTCGCTGATTCTTGCATCATCTTTAAGGCATGTTTGTCCCGGTAGGACATAGCTTCGTCATCCTTTACGTCATTGAATTCTCGACTAGTATGGTAAAGTGATCTAGCAAAATTCCCTGAAGCCTTTCTCGAGCTCATCGCTTCCAATGAAGTTGGTCGTCGCATTCTGATGACTGTTTCGACCGAGTTGTCCGTTCACCGTCCATCCCCAGGAAGTCCTAACTGCATACGGGCCACCCGAGTCGCTTTCTTTGACTACCTTGGGTCGCAACGGGATTGGCACGTCATTGCTGATCAGAAGGTCAACTTCACTGTCGACATCTTCTAATACTACGCCTTGGGGCCAACGATCTACATCACTCTGACGTGGGATATCTTCCTTAAATACGCGCATGTTTGGAACGGAAAATGCCGCAGGGATTTGTCCCCGGGGCGACTTATTAGCACCGTGTTGATTGAGTTTGCAATATGCGCTCTAAACATGTGATTCTCAACCCCGCAAGAATTTGAATCCAGTTCGTGATGGTTCATTTCAGATCTTCTGAACGGATTACTTGGTTTCGTTTTGATGCATGACGAACTTATTAGATACACGCGGAATTTCGGTTGCGTGACTGAAAATTTAAGTCAACAAACAAATAAGAATTGTTCAACTTTAGCCCAGGGCTGTGGACATCTTCGAAATGATGTAAGCCTCGCAAACTGCCGATAGAAAGAACCAAATTTAAATCACGGGCTTACGAGTATAGTTAAAATTGCTGAGCTCAAATGAGGAATGAAAACGTTTCGAACGCACGTAGCAAAAGAAACTGTCACGAATGTGAACCAAATTACTAAATGAATGTCGATGGCAATGAAAAGTCACGATCACAGGCTAGAGACGTAGTTTATACATATATTAGAATAACCAGTAAACAATAACTCCAACTAACGTGAACTTACAACGCGAAGTAGATACATAACCTAGATTAAACCTAAACCTTAATAATAATTATAAGCTTACAACAATATTAGCAATAAATCGTAACTTACAGATGTTTTCCCAGTAGCTCTTTTAACGTCTTGTCTTTTACCGTAAATATCCTCCACAAATATCCTTGTCCTCTCTCTACGGATGCTGTAACTACACTCCCTAAGGCATGCATTTGCGTGTTCACAAGGTACACTTGTCACATAATCATGCACTAAGCTAATTAACAAAATGAACTGAAGATAAAGATGACAAATAAAAAACAAACTTAATGTTCGAATTAAGTCTGGTTTCCGATCCAACAGTTGATGTTTCATTTAGTCTTCACAATCTTCTTCGTCCACACTGTCGTACAAATTTGACTCATACAATGACAAATCCATGAAATCCTGCAAAAGATTATCAGAAAAAATGATTTGTTACAGACGGTTGGTGTTCTAAGGTTCTAACACTAATACTTCAGGGTATGATGTAACAATTAGCGCAATTAATCGAGACTTTTAGGCTTTACTCCAGCCACTTTTATACAATTAAATTTTCTTTACTGATATAAAAATAAGGCCGCCGCACTTTCTCACATTCCTCGCAGTGTGGTTCAGTAAAACATCACCTCGTGTTTCATTTCCATTTTCGACATAACGTTTTTGAGATTTGAGAAAGACGGTCGTTCTTCTGGATTTGAGTTCCAACATTGAATCATGATGGAGTAACTTAAATGGAAAAACATAACCAGTTATTGTGTAAAATGGCCAATTTATTATTTGGGAAACACGGACGTACACGTCATATTTATGTGGTTAGTGCAAAACCCTGAGCCCATGTGCCCAAGTGAATCCGAGTTGCTTGAATAGTTGATATCTCCCGTGCTTCGAGGGGTTTTCTTCAAGTACTCCGCGGTTTCTGTCCGCCAAAAAATCAACATACTTCGAAGTAAACATACATTTGGTGTTATGTATTAGACATAAAATATATATTTGCACTTAAAAACGAAATGTTGAATTTGCGCTAATAGACCTTTCTTATAATGATGCCAAATGCGGATTCGAGATGTTACACAAATTTGATTGGCTCACTCAGGATAAATCTCGAGCCAATCAAATAGCATGTAATATTAATTTTCCGCATTTGACGTCATAAGAAAGATCTACGTAAGAAAATTTTCATGTACAGTACTTGTGAAGATACACTTACAGTTCTTCATCTACATGTTTCGGTTTTGGCATTCTGTAACCTTGTTTTAGTAAATTGTAAACACGATGTCCTTTCAACCTAGGGTAAGGTCTACCACCTACAGTAAAAAATCAAAACAAAATCCAAGCATTGATCAAGTGATTTCTACTCACACGCTTGCTTTGTTTTGCAAGTAAACCTACAGAGGAAAGAGCGGATGACTTGTTTTCAATACAGTTAACTTCTGCAATTATATCCCCACCCTCATATGATTATGAGTTTAAGAAAATTAGATTTAGCATAAAAGTGACCCCACGTCTTTATTTCATGTGCCTCTTGGAATGCACACCCGACTTACTTGCTGGGAAAATGGCAGCGGAAATTGCTTTTTAACCACAATCATGTGACGTCAATAAAAATGCTGGATGGTTATAGGATGCCCGTATCATAGCGGTTTGATGGATATCCAGGTTTATGCTTCCTATTTTCCCTTTTTTATTTATAAGTTCCTATTCTGTGCAAAAGTGACAAAGGAAAACATCTCAAGCTGAAGCCTATAAGCGCAATGATGGCAACACAAGGTTTACGTTCAAAAAGGACTCAATCTGGTCATGGAATGTACGTCCTACCACCAAAATAAATACACTGTATGATAACGTAAGCATAATTACCAATTGTACAAATCTCAAAGAGGACAATCCCATAACTCCACCTATAGACAAAATCGTTTATATTTAGATAATGTTTATAACTTCATACAAAGGCTTATAGTAATGAATTGACATATATAGGATCAGTATATATAGTCCACTTACACATCGCTAGCCGTGGTACATTTGTCATACATCAATGACTCGATTGCAGTCCACTTGACAGGAACGCGACCCTTGGTGAATAATTCAACAATGATAAAAATGATCAAACTCATAACAACATATTACATATATGTCCTTTCAGTTACTTATAACCAGCTGTATTTTAATTTGACAGCTCTGCATTCTTCAAAGTAATGATACACAAAAACACTTGGTCTACATATGCATGCGAATCTTAACTCAAGCCATTCGAAGCTGTCAAGTGAATACAATAGGTTACATTTTGTAAGGATCCACCATCTTGTATGGCATCACGACTACCGCGCGTTCAGCTGGTGCAGAAGGTCGTCAAGAAACTCGAAAATTTTGAAACAAAGGTCTCAAAAAGCCTCCTGCATTCTGGGAGAATTGTTAATTGACAAATTACGTATAGTTTATTTTATTTTTATGAGAGACCCTTCAGTTGGGTCTTCAGCACTCTTCCCTCTTCAGCACCTATACTGTATATACTGTAGATTAGGATACCTAAATTTAGTAAATGCTGTACTGCAGGAAGTAATAAATTCATCAGTGCACATTTATCAGTATCGGAAACAAGATATTTTTGGCTTGCTTGCGCAGCGCGACTTATGCTGGCGTGTCATACACAGTAAGAACACGTGCACAGTGCAGTTCGCATATATAGCCGCGCGTTGCATGCTGGTAAAATCACTTTTAACAAACATGCTTCCTGGCTCACGCAAGATTGAGATTTTGAGTAACTGTACGACATTAGTATGCTGTCTTGCTCGCTCGCTGCAGCAGCAATGATCATGTTGTGTCATAATTTTGCATACCCTTGAAGTCCGTGTGTATATATCGTCAGTGTATTTTACATTTCTTGCCATCCCGAAATCTGTGATTTTGCAGACAAGGTGTTCATCAAGCAAAACATTTCTTGCGGCCAAATCACAATGTACTATCTACATAATTTAAACAAAATTAAAAGTAAAGTCAATCAGTTCAACAGACGATTTTCATTACATCAGATATTTAGAATATATAGAGGATATTGCACGGTAGCGCGAAGATATGAATATTATTTTCGAGTGAGCGCAGCGAGTGAGTGAAATATTGTTTTTAACATGAGAAAAAAAATTAAATAATATTCGTATCTTCAAGCTACCGTGTAATGTTCGCTGTATTATAGAAGTCAGAATAAGCCAACCGAAACAAAACAGGCGCCAAATCAAGTAGGGATGATCCCGCGGGAGAACACGCGCGTTTTCCGTACGTTACGTTCTTTACTAGTGAAAATATGGAAAATACAAGTGTTTTAGTCTACGGTAAAATATCAGTAATATATAATAAAGTAACGATATGTGGTATAAGTACACCGCTAACGCGTGGTAAAGTTGATTAGCTAATTTATTAAACGTATGTATATACAATTGACGCAATAGCACTGAATAGGAAACAGAAGAGCCACTTTAATCGGAACCGTTGAGGCCTTTGAAGATGGGTTCCCGCGCATGTCGCATTACGCATGTTCATTGTGCGGGTTCTGGCCATCCTCAATTTCACCCCGCCAATTGCATTTTCTGGCCAGTAAAACGTTAAATTAAGTGACTGTACAGCAACTATTCTTGCCAGTAAACTGTGTAAAAATAAGAGGGCATGTTACACTGTTGAGTGGCTCTACTGTTTAATCGCTTTATGAACTTGGATCAAGTCCGTCTCTCTGTAGGGTCTAATGAATCGAAACAACTTTTGGAAAGTTTGAGGAAGAGACGGAATTGCTGCTTACAAGTTCACCTGCAAGCCCGCTAAATTCACCGACTTGTTTTTCGTTGATGACACTTCATCACTTGTTATAACTACAGTAGATTCCGATCATTCATGCTGATGGTAATGAAACGGAAATAACGATAAAACTTGATAATGTGAGCGTTCTGTCTTTCGTCTTTCTTTGTCTTTATACGTGGTTCAGCCCATTTTGCTTGTTAAAGCTACAATTACATTCTAGTCTGTTAATATAACTTCCCGCCAAAATAATATATCTGAGGGAGGTGGAGAGGCAATTTCACCAATTTGCCCTAGGCTAGGTTAGGATCAGAGCCATTTTGTATGCATGAAAATACAATAACAGTAAGTTACTGATTGGCTGAATGCATGCATAGCCATAGATGCATGGTTTTGGCATCTCTTGCACGTCTGCTCTGATCGCAGCACGAAAGTGGTCGGACAAAAAGACAATTTTTATGCAAATTGCTGCTTACAAATTCTCTCGATCTATCTCTTTCGCTAACATATTTTTTTTCTACTCCAGACCGAATAATTATATATACCTTGTGTGTAGCGAGAAAATCCATTCCACACGCAATATTTTTCGCAAATATAATGAGTTGTTTTGGTGTGATATCTGTGCTTGGTTTTATATCAGGATCATTGAAATACTTGTCGGTTTCTCCGCGACTTTTTCTCAAATATCCCAATAAATCCCCATTTGGTACAAACGTAATCAATACCAGCGGAGGTTCTGCAAAATAAAAACCGTTACATGAGACAGCGGGGACAGACCCGCAGCCATGCCTAATTACGAGAATAAATTAACCAAATTTTTAGTTATGCTTTGTTTTTCTTTGTATTTGTCATTTTTTTATGTTTGACAGCACTAACGACTAATGAAACACTAACAGTTTTTCCTAATTATTGAAGAATACTGACAACCGTTTCGCAGACTCGATCTCAAAGACTAAGACATGGAAATATTAGTCTGATTTACAGTAGAGACGAATGATCCGTCTGGACGAACTTGGGCAAGAAAAGATAGTTCGTCTGATAATTCGTTAGTGTATAAACGCGGATTAGCAGTATGAGGGTACTTTTTGGCCACCCTTTATATATCTCCAAAAATTCAATCGACTTTTAACTTTCGAATCATGAATCCTGCTACCTTATATGCTGGTGACCTTAATGTAACGTTAGTTCATGATTAAAATTATCAAGACAAACCTGTTTTTGTCACAGAACCTAACAAATTGATAACATTTGGATGCTGGGGAATACGTTTCATTATTGACAGTTCTGAAAGGAGAGCTTTCTTTTCACTTTCGGAACCATTTTCTAAAAGACAAAAATTTCTCTAAGACAAAAATTATTTTCTGTTATATATGTTATGTTGTTTTCACTAAATTATGTGACACGTACAGTTACACGTACAGCACACCAAAGCCTTCCTCGTATAATTGAGAGCATTTTAAATGTCGATGCATGTGTGTATAACGGACTTTTGTATGCGGCAAGATACCTTGAATACAAAAGCAACAAAAACTGCCACTGAAAATTGAAGATAAATACTCAGGGTATGAGGATTAATACAGCTATATACAAATAAATTGCTTGCTCTCGGTATATATTCTTATACTGTATTTATTTTATGCCCAATCTAAACAAATGATATCAAAGTGAAACACAAGCAATGTCTACAGCTATGTCTGCGTAAAACATACATTATTACGTTGTCAAAAGAGACATTGTCCGTCAAAAAGACAGGAATTTAATGGTTTTTAGGTGAATAATACAGGTAGATATTTTCCTCTGAATTCTTTACTGCATGGGCGTCTGATTAACTAAAGACTGTTATTGAAAGATAGGGCGGAGACTGGGGTCGCGTGCATATTAGTAAAATAGGACATAATTGTCTGCACGAGTACCAGTGAAAACTCTAACCTTTGATCATCTTAATTGCAACAACCTGCTCCATAATTCTGCCTGAAACATCGCTCAATATCCCTTTAGCCACTTGTCCAAATGAACCTTCTCCAATAATCTTTTGTATTTGTATACTTTCTCTTTTAACCTCCCATTCATCATTATCTGGATTTTCATCCTAAAATATCGCATACACTTACTCCTCGAAAACTATATATATACCATCATCAAGAAAAGTTTTCGGCGGCGAGATTTAAACGCACACGCAAATAATCTTGATGACGGGAGCAAGGAAAGTCACGAATCGAACTGAAGGTACTGAACATTTAAATCGCCGGATGATCGATATATATAATATTCAACATATATAAATAATACTATCACAGTTCGAAAGACTTTTAACTTTTGAATGTCGCCGTTATTGTAAAATTTCAGGAAAAATTGATCGAGCAAATACGAATTAGATAAAAATTGTTGGTCGAAATCGCATTTTTTCACCGTTGGGAATTTATTAGTGAAAATCTGTTGAAATTTAATCCCATTTAGGAATTGAAATTTACATTTTAGCTTAAGGTAGTAAAATTAATGCATCTTAATTAGCCACGTTAATTGTTTCTCGTGAATGATCAATGACCATTTAATAACCTTTTGTTCAGAAGTAAACATATGCGATTTCGACCAGTTATTTTCATTTGATTCCTATTTGCTGAATTTTTCTTGGTGTCATTCGAAAGCTAAAAGCCCAGTGTTGCCAACTGTGAAAGAATGAAAAAGTACTTAACTTTAGTAGGGTAATAATCCGCTTAAGTGATAATAGAGGCAAATTACAAAACAAGTTCATCTGGATTTTCAAAAATTTAACGAGAATAACAAATTATGTTATGACTGACCAGTTCAATTATTTCATAGCCGTTCCTATCAACCGTAGCTCGACGAACTTCTCTAAAAAATAAAGAAAATTTGTTTGAAACTGAGTAGAGACATGCACTGGGTAGCAGGGTAGCAGGAAACCTTACAAGGACCTATTACAGTAGAAAATTTTTCGCTTCTTTTTTTCTATAAATAGAAGCAAATAAACAGCGATAATCTTTCAAAATATCCAATGGCAACTAAGTGAATAACGGTCATTGATTTATTTTTGAATCGGTTTTCTTTGATGTACCGCGGGTTGTATATAGGTTATTTACCTTAAATAAATAATTAGATCAGAGTTGTGAGAAAATTTCGACGAATCTCGACTTAAATTGTTTAAAGTCAAAAGACTTTGTTAGAAAACTTCTTCAAAAATCCCATCTTCAAAAACCTCTGTATACACGGCTAAAAATCAGATCCTGTTGAAAACAGGATGCAGCAATGTTGTTGGGGCAACATTGTTCCTGGTTGTTAACAGCATTGAACAATATTGTTGAGCTCAAATCAATCCGCAATCAGGTGTAACAATGCTGAACAATATCGTTAACAACCAGGAGCAATGTTGCCCCAACAACATTGTTGCATCCTGTTTTCAACAACCTGTTACAATGACCTAATTTTTTGCCGTGTATGACATACATCCCTCCTTCTCGGTATTTAACTCTAACTTATAGTTGATTAATTTTACTATACAGGACCCCTTATGCATAGTAGCCCAAATAACATGATTTCATCACGGAAAAATTCATCGAATGCATTCCACCTGATGTCATCTAAAAGCGAGTCACTTCCAAAGTCTGGTTAAAGTTAGACAAATATATACTTACTGTTAGTACTGTAAAAGCAAAAAGAGGGATAGAATTACATTAAGTGGCACACCCTGTGAAATATTTCCTCCCTTCTGTAGATTAAAAGAGCTAAATTTCAGAATTACTATAGTAGGTAAGTAACATAAGACTGCGTACTCTGATTTTTCCTGCTGCAACGGAACTTGGTAAATTGTTTGTCCACGCCTTTTGTAGAAAATGAAAAGTATTACGATTACCACGAACAAAACAAACAATGCTGCTCCCATCAAACTGAATTCCAGGGTATAATCAGTTGGTTTCTCTAAAATAAAGTACACGGAAAGCTATCAGACTGCTGTATTAAATCTACATAATTTACTAGGCTGAGGGAAGGATGTAAAGTCTGCAGGAGACACTGTCCCCTCAAATTTTTCATTGTTTTATTTTTGAAAATAAAGCATTACCGAGGTAAAAATATGGTGAAGGAAAGACAACTTAAGCTAATCTCGAACTACTTGTTGAGAACCGTAATGTTGAGATGAAACGGCATAAGAATATAACGATCTAACAAACAATGACTGTTCTTTGTAATGTGCTATGATGGAAACGAAATGGTTATTGTAAAATAAATACATTAATTTTCATTTGCGTCAAGGTTATTTCAAAAAATCTTCAGTAAGAATGGAATCATACAAAATCATTCAATAAAATTGGGGGGTGGGGGGCAGCGCTTACAAAATGTAACTATTTACTTTTTGTAATGCAAAAAATTTCGTTTCATTCACCTCCGGTAAAACGTTTTTATCGATTTATCCGGATTTCCATTGATATTGTCACATTGATATTGTTGCGATGGCCTGTCTTATAGATATTATAAAGCTTTCAACAATCAACTTTATTTACTTCGGAATTTTGTTTATATATAAGACTTTAAGCTGATGAGTGGGCAAAAACAATTGAAAAATTGCATGGCTGAAAAAATGAAAAACTATAGGCGAAACACAGGTGGCAGATTTGTATGCATTTTTGGTCTTTCATCTGTTTTAGGTACAAATATACATATCTACTACCCTGATTGTGGTAAGCTGTAATATAAATTGCTTTTTAACTGCCTAATAAAACCTCGCCAGCATAATCACAATATAGCTTTAGATGCAATTCACCTGTTGTTTTTTTTAAGGTAGAGTTCAACCTGGTAAAACCTTTTAGCCTAATCATTTTGTTCCTTTACTTTTTTATCCTCATTATTTAGTATTTAATAATAGATGATAGAAAACATATTGGTGTCTAGTAAAATAAAACAATATTTTGTTCATGATGGGGCAGTCTCCATGTAATATGAAATATGATATAGCATGCAAGTTAGGCCTGAGTGACCAAATGTAAATCTATGAGACAGGGAATTTAAAAAAACAATATCTAGTAATAGAAATAAATAGTTAATAGGAACCATAATGGTATCATGTACAATGGACAATTTTTTGTAGCAATAGTCTCTATGTTTGTAATGAGGCAGTTACTACAATATGAAGTATGGTATAGTGTGAAAGCTGAGTCTCTATGACTTGTTGTAAATGTATGAGTTAGGGAAGGTAAAAACAATATTCAAATAGGTAATAGGGACCATGTTGGTGTCATGCAAACATAAATAATATTTAGTAACAACAGTCCCTTTGTTCCTAATGAGGCAGTCAACATAGAGTATGAAATAGCATGCCAGCTAGTTGTGAGTGACTTATTGTAAGTGTATGAGATTTTGAAGGTCAAAAATAAACAAACAAAAAAGAGAAAGCTTGTGTGTCAGATTCGTTTCTTTATGCCTTTCCTAAGCATGCTGATGAGTCCTGATATCGAGCAAAACAGCAATAGAGCTCAAATGCAGCTGTAACAAAGTTAATGCTAATATGATGACGTTATGACGTCATCGTACTGGTGACGTCATTACTATGACGTCACAGCGATCACTGCCCAGAATTTTTGACTCACGCTTAAAAAATCCTAGATCCGCCCCTGGTGTCAGGCCAGTTGTTTGCTGATTCATACCTTCTATCAGTTGCATGTCATACTTCAGGTTGCCAACTTTAAAACTTAGCGCGCTTGATGAAACGTTCACCTTAATATAGATCAAATAATAAATTTAAATTGATAACTCATTTGAATTTAGTACTATATAAGTTGTAAATATATCTTTAGTTCCAAATATATAAATAAGTGAATATTTGCAACTTGTAGAGTATGATTACTATTTAAAAAGTCGCATCGACGCAAGCGTTTTGCTAGCAGTGAACAATCGTATTTTCGATATGGTGAGTAGTTCTATTCGGTCCGTTTGGGAACGAAAGTAATTTGGTATTCAAAATCGCGGCGGATGCTGACGTCAGCATGGTAACGTCACAGGTGTAACGTGACAGGGTGCAACGTGCAGGATGTAACGTGACGGAGTGTAGCATTACGGGGTGTAACGGGGAGACGGGTGTAACGTGACGGGTGTAACGTTAAGATAACGTTATGGCAACAATAACCTTTAACTCCTAGGGTGGTTTAACCCTAAGTTGGGGTGGAAGTAATTCAAGGTGGCTGCGGAGGTAGATGACGTGACAAAAGCAGACACGGTTTATAGTGTTGGGAAATATTTTTTGCTTTGTTAACATATAGCCTTCTGTAACCACAAAGTACTTGGAAATCATCCGAATAATATTATTACTATATATAAACTATTTTTATTACTATTTTTATTTTACTATAAAAATATATTATTCAGATGACTGAATAATATTTGAAATGTTTATGATAAATGTTAAATGATAATGAAATTTTTCGGAGTTTCCATTATTTTGTACCATTTCGCCTTCTCATTACAAAGTAGTTTAGTTAGGGCAATAGTTTATCATAAGTTTGGCTCTGTAGTGTTTTTTCTTTCGATCCATTGTTCTGGAAAACGTCTTTGATCATCCTTGATAAGCCATTTCAGGGTATTAGACATGGCGGGTGATGAAGTTTTACGCCGAATTGTTTATTAATTTCGTTCTCATGTGGACGGTGTTTCTTTGCATGACATCAATGATCATCCTCTGATACTTAAACATCTTTGCATCGATGATTGAAAGCTAAAATGGTTTGGAAATCTAGAAGAGCTGAAATCCTTTCTTGAATGTTCGGTTGTCTTAAAATTGGACATCGCCAGGCGGCGACGCTAAAAAATTGTATGTGTTGAGCCTAAATCTGATCACCAATTTAGTGTTACTTGGTACTCTAAAAAGCAATGCTCGTTAGTATTTCAGGGAAATACTAAGATTACAGAAGTAGTGCGAAGCGAATTATCAAAGATTGCAAGTAAAAAATCTGATGTTAAAAATATGTTTGTGCAGGTCGCGGAAGAACGGCTGACATTGAATTGCCTTACAAACGATGATAAGACTATACTTCAGGAACAGTGTATTGATTTGACTAACAAATCTTTACTCGCATTGACCGATCATAACGAAATTGAGACTGATCTTCAAAATAATAATGATGATTTTGATGTTTCTCTTTCGCTTGGACCTACCGATGCAGAACATCCAAACTGCAACCGCCTTCTAATAGTAACCGGCCATATAGGCGTCCAAGAACCAGGTTTTGCGATTGCCGCTGTGCTAATGGGGAAATTAGTGCCGATGTTGAGGGGATTAAATTTGAAATGGCCATTTTAAAGAACGAATGGCCAAAAACAAGGCCATTTTAAAGAACCAATGGCCAAACCAATGGCCAAACACAAGGTGACAATAACCTTGATGATGAATTTAGTATCTGCAGTAAAAAGGAATCATCTCGTCAAGGTGATGAAAGTAGAAAGGACAGAAGTAATTATTATCCGTTGTTACTAATGAACAGAGGATTGGATCTAATTGTTCTGACATTATTGAAAGTACTACAAAGAGACCATCCCGCCGAACCGAAGGATAAAGGGGCGAAAACAATCACCTTTTCCCCCTGATAAACAAAAGTGTAAATTTAATTATACTAATCTAGCTGAAAGACCAAACGACAAATCAAATTAATCTATTTCTGTTAGTGGCCATAAAAATAATGGCGTACAAGTTAATCCACGGCGTAAAAACAATTCAGGTCAGGTTAGTTGAAGAAACTTTACGACTGGAATTGGAAATGAGAGCGATACTATTAATCGAGCAGTGGATCAAAATTCGGAAAATGTAAATAATGGATTTTTATCTTCAAAAAATAGAACCCCATGTCCCTTTTTGGTACGCCGGGGTTGGTGTGTGGAAGGCAACCACGTGTGATTTTTCCCATAATTAAAAACTTTCTCAAAGATATCAATGGCCGCAGTAAGTCTAGTTTAGACAAAAGATCCGTTCCGTCTCCCTTTCTACGGCGAAAAGGCTTTTGCCTGAGGCCAACAAGCTGCGACTTTTTACCCACTGCTTATTAACTGATCGTTTCAAAACGCTTCTCAAGATGATTGTTAAAAACAAGCGTCTCCTTTTTTAGACAAAGTACAAAACTTGGTTTCCTCAGTAGGCCAAATACATTTGCGTGTGAGAGGGCTCGAAGATTCACAGCACCCCCAACCATATCTCAGTCAACACCCAACCCATTATTCTCACCCAATTACCAGCCAGTATTTTTTCCCACCTATGAATCATCCTCGACTGGAAATCAACCATTATCAATCACGTGCTTGTTACCCACCACCACATCTTCCCTACCTGCCACCTCACAAGGTTCCTACAAGACCCCCAATCCGGCGCATATACGGAAGCAACTCAATAAAGTATCTCTTAATCACCCTGGTCAACCTGATTCTAGAATTCCTACAATTTTCGTTTGTAACATTTGCTCTATCACACCAAAAATTGACGAGCTAGAGTGCGTGGTGAATCAGAGTGATTCAGACATCCTATGTATAACAGAAACGTGGTCACCTAATGAAATTCTTGATAATGCAATTGTAATGAATGGTTTTACACTATTCCGGAAAGACCGTGAAAAACGCGGCGGGGGTGTTGCAATATTTGTTAAATCTAGCATTCGATGTGAAAGATTAGTAGTTCCTGATCTTCCAGATTGTATGACTGAAATTTTATGGTTACAAATAAGGCCTCGCCGTCTCCCAGGGGCAGTGTCATCTGTTCTAATTGCTGTTGTTTACCATCCACCACATGCGTCAGCTAATGATAACTACAAATTGTATGACCATATTCAAGATGTTGTTGACACGTATCTGGCTGGTCATCCAGACAGTCCAACGATATCCTCCAATCGCTTCAGTCAACTATGTGGACTGACACTGACACAGATCGTAAAAACGTGTACGAGAGATTCCGGCATCCTCGACTGGTGCTTAACAAACAAACCAAAGATTATGTCTCTCCCTAAGATTGACTCAAGTGACCATTATTGTTTTGTTGCTACGCAGAAACTACTTCATGCAAAACCATCATCCAAAGAAACGTGACACTCGCAATAGTAGAATTCGAGAATTTGGTCAGTGGATTACCTCGTTTTCATGGGAAGCAGTGCTCTTTAAGAGATCATGCGAGGATAAATTCGATTTTTTTAGAAACTACTAGCAAATATTTACCAATTAAAAAAGTTCGTAAATGCAGTTTAGACAAGCCTTGGATGACAGATAAGATAAAGACATGGATTAGAAACAGGCAATTATGTATGGCTATACAGGGTGTATCAAAAAAAAGGTAATCAAACTTTGCAGTGCTTTAGCGCATTCATTATACAATCTACCAAAATCATTCTTTCGCAGGCGGAAAGACCAGGTTTTTAGCTTTTGATTGTCATCATTTTTGTGAAATTTGAAGAAAGATTGGGCAAATACGAATCAAATGAAAATAGCCGGTCGAAATCGCATATTTCCATCTCTGAGCATTACTGGGGCAGCGAATAAGGAAAGAAAATTTCATTAATCATTTATCTGTACGAGAAACAATTAACATCACTAATAAAATGCCAGAAGTTTACTACCTAAGCTAAAATTGGTCAATTAATTTTGTAATTTTAAAATTCCCTAATGGGATTAAATTTCAACAGATTTTCAATAAACTCCCAACGGTGAAAAAATGCGATTTCGACCTGCAATTTTTATCGCATTTGTATTTGCTTGATTTTTCTTCAAATTTTATAAAAAACGATGGGAATTAAAAGCTAAAAGCCTGGTCTTTCCAACTACGTAAGAATTATTTCTGTATGTTAAATATTGAACGCCCAAGAGCACATCAAAGTTCGATTACCTTTTTTTTTATACACCCTGTATATGGGAAAGATTCTTCTTCTTTCAAATTTTGGAGAAATAAAGTTGCTTGTTCCATTATAAGTATTATACCCCTGGAGTTAGCAATCTGAAAACTACTAACACAAGCAAATGGTGGAGAGAGATCAAAAATCTTTCTGGCATGGCTGATAAAAACAATCATTGGTTTGAGCTCCTCGTTGATGGTGAAACAGTCGACTCTATCAATACGTTATGTGAAAAAATTAACCATTTCTTTGCAAATCTCACAAAAGACTTTATAATTACTCTACTGGTGATTTTGATGTTGCGGATGACCTCCTGGTTTTCACTGGCGAAGCTTATAAGTCTCTTCTTAAAAGCCTCAGGACCTGATGTTATCTAATTCTAAAAACATTTGCATCGAGTTAGCGCTGGTTATCGCCGATATTTATATATAACTCATCTCTACGCGATGCTTCTGTGCTTCCTCTCTTAAAGACAGCAGTTGTTACTCCTATTACCAAACAAACACCACCCGACTCTATTGAAAATGGCATCAGACCCATCTCTCTCCCCTGACAGATTGCTTAACTGATGGAAGGTTTCATGCGCCCATTGATGGTTAGCTGGACAATAAACAGTTTTCTATGGCTGGGAAATCAACACAGCAGATCATTGTATACATTCTGCATTTAGCCAGGGAAGCTCTCGACAAGGGTTGTTGCGCAGTACGATTTTTCTTTGCTGATTTTCGTAATGGTTTCGATCTGATCGATCATGAAATTTTAATTCATAAACTATCTAATCTTGGTATTCATAACGTTATGCTACGATGGATCGCTGTATTAATGAGTGAAAGATCTCAGTCTGTTTGTATTGGGACACATTCATCAACACTTCAGTATACTAATGGTGGTATTCCCCAAGGTACAAACTAGGCCCACTCCACTTGAATTACGAAGAAATGTAGCTTGTAAGTGAAGGCGAGCCTACCGTCCAATCTATTGTCAAACAAAACTATGAAACTTTCGAAAAACTATAAACTATGTCTGTTTTTGCTCATGTATTTCCCACCGCAGCCATCTTGAATTACTTCCACCCCAAATTAGGGTTAAACCACCCTAAGGATTCAGGGTTATTGTTATCATAACGTTATCATAACTTTACACCCCGTAACGTTAAACCCGTCACGTTACATCCGTCACGTTGCACCCTGTAATGTTACACCCGTACCATGCTGACGTCAGCATCTGCCACCATGTTGAATACTGATTATTTGCATTACCAAACGGACCAGATAAAACTACTATGATATCAGCTGAAGCTTCAAGTTGTCTTGCTTCACGCAGGAGTGAAAAAGTACATAAAAGTCAATGAAACAACTGCACTGGTTTTCATTGTCCATTTGTACATGACAAGTTAGACCGAAATTTTGCAAATTCTACCGAATTTTGCGCTATAATCTAAACTCTGAGCTAGAGTACCACAAAAACTAGGGGAAAATTAAGCATAGCTGTATAATTTTGAGCAAACTTGTCATTGTTATAAGCAAGCTTTTGATTTCTTCTCACGTAATAGCTGGTGTGACCAAAAATAACGAGTATATATATATATATATGAAATCAGAAGAAACATAATGAGGTGACGACTAAACAATTCTAGCGTAGCGACGAGATTTTGTAGCTTCCTTCCTTGCGCGTTGACCAAGCACCCTTCGTGCTTGGTATTTAATAACTGCCACTGATCTCTATGGAAGCATTGGAGTGCCTGGGTACGAAAGTGTAGCAAGCCCGACCCGACCACTTAGTTTCGCCACACAAATATTTTCGTGTTTATTGATTGTGAGAACAATCAATTTCTAAAGAAATGAATAATTATTATTAATAATAATTTGAGATTTGCATAGCGGGACCACAGTATACGGAATGTACAGTAGAGCCATTCAAATGAAGTTTGTGTGTCCGATCCACGCATATCGCATTACGGATTTCATTACCATTATTGCAGCCAGTCAATTGCATTTTCCGATCAACAAGAACGCTAAACTGGCTTGGTGGCAGCCAGTAAACTGAATAATAAAAGGGCACCGTGTTGCACTGCTGCCATTCGCTATACTGTGGCGGGACTGAGTTGTCGGGCTGCTGTTCTATTCATTTATCTGTTTTTAATGACAAAACTTACCTCGACTTTGTAACTGTCTTGTTTAGGCAACGAGTTACGATCAGGTGCTTCGCAAAATATTGCCTTCTGCAAAAAAGTTGAAATCAATTTTATGTAGCTGGCTAAGCTTTCATTTTTTATTCCTGATAATTGTACGTATCATATATACTGAATTTTAGTCTTATACTGTCTAGTATAACTGCCAACAGGCTACTTGCATAGTACTGTAAACGCGTATGTTTCCAAATTATATTTCAACTATATAAGAACTCATAACATAAACGATTACATTAACAATTTACAAGCAAACAGCATACTGACTCTATGCAGTCAAGCATGTTTATTTTATACAGATAATTACGTAAATTACTGCTAATGGGCCCTTTTCGACCGTTACAAGTATGATAAAATACTCGCGGTAGATCTATATGTGAATTATTACAACGAGTCGCGTTTGTCATGTAGCAGCCCATATACAGCCCTGTTGCTCGTACTTAATGTAGTATATAATTCATTTGCCCATATTCTGCGTATTTTTTTTAAAAAATCGATCCATCTCGCGCAATGACGACGATATTAAACCCCCGCGATTAGACCGAGGTTTCCTCTTTGAAGGATCTTTCCAAAAATCAACAACGCAGCGATTTCTTCTTTCAAAAAATGATTCAGTTGTTTTTGCTTTATAAGGAATTTTTTGTCTCCTAACTGTTTTTTTCCACGTCCCATACCGCTGGACGAATTATTTGTTTACTATCATCATGACAAAATTGCACACCTCAAATGTTTGACACGGTTTATTCAGCCCTTGTGGAAGACAATTTTCAATATCAACATCATTTTTTGGAGCTTTACAATAATTTTGTTTAATTCATCTGGATAAATTCCGTTTGTTGAAATGCCTTTACGCCATTTTCTTTGTTTTGAAATCATTAATTGTACTGCTGTACAATCAATAATTAATAACCGATCAGCATACATGGTAATAATGAGGGAACTAATAGCGTGGAGCTCCTCTATCACAGAGGGATGTCTGTCTTTCGAAATCACGTGACCAATGCAAAATGTAAACACTGCGGTGAAGGCTATTTCAGATACCTTGAAGCAGATCGGTTTCAGCCCTTTCGTTAATTTCACACGGCCAAACAAAGGTCTTATAATAATTTTGCTATATTAAAACTATTCTCGCTCACTGGGACTGTATCTACTTCACCAAATTTAGCTAAAGCCGAGCCCGAAGGGCGAGTAATGATTGTCGCGCTACGCGCTCCCTCTTTAGCTAAATTTGGTGAAGTAGATACAGTCCCAGTGAGTGAGAATAGTTTTAATACAGCAAAAGTATTATAAGACCTTTGTTTGACCGTGTGAAATTAACGAAAGTACTGGGACCGATCTGCTTCAAAGTATCTGAAATAGCCTTCACCAAACACTGCAATGGTGTTTCCGCCCTATTCAAAAAATATTCCCTTATATTTATCGAGGTTTCTGTTGAGAGTTGACCAGAGTTGACCTTAAATGCGCGCACGGCGCACGAATCATATCTAATACTAGTATTTATGGCAACACAAATACTTCCTCAGATCTCAAAATTTTAAACCGATCTGCGCATTAGTAAAAAAACGGCAGCCATTTTTGTGATTCTTTCCCATTTTCAGCGTGCTTGATGAGGCGTAAAGGTGCTTTGAGTGAAACTGAGAAGTTCAAAACAATTGAGCAGCTTCACAGTAAGGTATCACCTTGGAAATAGTGAAAGAATTAGGCCGTGATCATCGTACCGTTAAAAAATTTGTCAGTAGCCCTGCTCAGTGCAATGGACGTTCTGACAAGCGAAAATTCGGAAGCAAGCACCAGATCAAAAAGGACGTCCAGCGTAACCCTCTGCAAACTAGTAAAGAAGTGTTTGAAAGCGCTGGTGCTCCTGATGTATCCAAATCAACTCGAAGCCGTGTCTTGAGGAGGACTGGAAAATGTGGAAAGTCAGAGGTTCGCCCGATCCATTAAAGGATATCCACAAGAAGAAGAGGATGGATTGGGCAAAGAATAACATGAAGGTACATTTCCAAAGTGTTTTGTTCACCGATAAGTGTCGAGCGACCCTCGATGGACCTGATGGATGGAGGAGAGGATGGTACTGCAAGGAGGGTCCACGTCCTGACCTGAACGAATCAGACGTCAGTAAGGTGGGGGCGGTCTGATGTTTGGGGCTGCAATCATCGGTAATGAACTGGTTAGACCACTTAGAGTCTCAGATGGAGTTAAAATGACTGCCAAAGTCTACATGGATTTCCTGAAGAAGCATCTCGTCCCATGGTACAAAAAGAAGAAACTGGGATTCCGAAAAAACATGGTTTTCATGCATGACAATGCACCTTCTCATGATGCAAGGCTAACCACTGAATATTTGAATAGTGTTTTTGCTAGACATGGAAAAATCATGCAATGGCCAGCCTGCTCTCCAGATTTAAATCCTATAGAAAATCTATGGGGCATCCTGAAAAGGACCATTTACTTCTGTGGAGGGCAATACGCCTCCAAGGATGATCTCTGGGATGCCATTTTGACTGCTGTCAAAGATATTTATCGGATGAAACTGATAATTTCCAGCAGTTTTATAGAGAACTTCCTTCGTCACACCAATCAAGCGCTCGAATTGACCGCCCCACCATGGGGTTCTCCTCAAATTGAACCTTCAGGATACTGTGAGACCGCAATGAAAATTGTTGAGCTCTTCGTATTTTCGTACGTATCTTAATCATTGATGAATTTCTTGGTCTCGAGACTCGACAGTAAGTTAAGGAATACAGCATGCATTAAACTACAGGAGAAAAAAACTGTGCAGGACCTAGCTCCAGTTCTGTTGTTACTTAACTAGGTGGTGGGGGGTTAGCAGGTCGAGCTCGAAATTTCTTGCAACCATAGAAACGCGAAAGCACTTTCTTCACCAGTTTACGTAACTTGGGAATCCAGCATTTCTCCTTCACCTTCGCCATCACCATAACAACACCACCGTGCAGCGTAGACAAGTTCGCTCTTTGCATGATTTTCGTTGTAAATAGTGCGGTGTTCGGCAAATACATAGGATATTCACCCTGGATACGCCCGTGACATTCCCAAATGGCATCTCCATTTAATTCTAATCCTAATTGTTCCTTGGAACTTCACGTCGCTCACTGCTCGACCTTGCGTTTGCTTCACCAGAACAATTTCTTGCTTCATGAATTCATCTGCCGTGACATCGTTCCAGAAGCGTTCGTTGATACCTTTCGACAATTGTAGATTAAACGTGCTACCCACCCGAGAAATCTTAAGGCTTTGCACAGTTCCAATTTTTCAGTAATGTTGTCTGAGGTGGTGGCTTCGACAGCTACCGCGGACATTTTCCGTAGGACTCTTTTCTCTGCATTACTTACATCACTTTCGTTACGAGCCTAAGTGGTCGCCTGTCTTCATCTGATAACCAATTTGGACTCTGGCACCACAATTTGGCTTCGTCTACATTACCTCTTCTACTCCCCAAATAAGCAGGATTTTCCGCTGTAGGTATGTGACGCCACAGCATGTTTGGATGGCTTCGAACCTTATTGACTCTGTTCGCAACCAACTGACGATACTGTCCGTCATTATTTAACCAATGTAAGGTCACGCTGCTATCTAAGCAATGAATATTTTCAGCCATCTTGAATCCCTCCAAAGCATTTCTTACGTTAACTGCTAAATTCACTGCCATGTGCACTGCAACGAGTTCGAGTCTGGGGATAGTCAAGTTAGTCTTCGCAAGTCGTCATTTTGCGGCCATCAGACGTTGCGCTTTACCAGATTCTTGTTGGACAACAGCGTATACCACTGCACATAGACCCTGAATTCTTGATGGCATCGATGTTGCGCTTTTTGTATCGGCTCGCGAAAAGTAAGCAACGATAGTGGAAACGATAAATAGATGGTGCACTTTCCCATTTTCACCAGTGTTTGCTAAGATCGTCTGGAATAAATCCGTCCCATGGAACTTTTGCTTCACAGACTTCTCGATATGGGTCGGTCTCTAACGTAACGCTGTCTCGCCAGCCTTCTTTCGATCTCGTCAGCTGTCCTTTAAACTCGTTGAAAACATCAGCGTCGGCTCCGACATTATCGGCTAGACTAAGCACGTCGAGCGCACACAGATTGTCGTAATCTGAGGTTGAATTTAATGGGGCTTCGGTGGTGTAGTGGTCAGACCACTCGCCTTTCACCTCTAAGGTTCCGAGTTCGATCCCCAGTGAGATGGACTCAAACCCAGTCTTCATGTGATAAGAGTATAGTCAACGCTCTGCCGAATGTCGTGGGTTTTCTCCGGGTACTCCAGTTTTCTTCCACAGGGAAAGTTGACAGGGTGAGATAGGTACTACGGGTCCACAGTAATTGGCTCACGCTGTTGTGGTGACCCTGCCCTTGTGGCAAAGCTAAATATAAAAAAAACGAATCACTTCAACAAAGCCAAGCGTTACGTCTTGCTCTGCTTCTGTTGACATAATCGACCAACCAAATTTAGTGTTCTCAGCAACTGGCTCTCAACTAGGAGAGGAGGTCTTTCTGGTCATCATCACCCATTTCAACTCCTCTAAATGCGAGTATTTTGACAGGACTTCTTTACATTGGGGATTATCTAACGATAACAGCTCCTTCTTCTCGATTTTAGCAATGTTCACGTCCAGATCAAAATCTCCAGATAACGACTGTATTTTCACTTCATACACTTACATGGTTCTTGTAGTAACTCCGGTTAAAATTGCGATCTGTCGAAGGCCAGTAGACTTCAATTTGGGATAGATTAAGTTGATTAAGATGGCTGTAGAAGAGGCATATGGGAGACTTGCTCCACTGTCAAGTAAGTCACGGAATTTATAACCGTCAATTCGCTAAGATTAGCTAAGAATGATCGCCATTCACGGTATTTGTCAGAGGTTTCTTTGACCGGTATTTTCTTTGTCTACTTCTCCGGAGCCCCCACAAATTGTAGCAAAGCCCATTTACTCCACTCTTGTCATTGGACATAGCAAGCTCATTCTTAATCACTTCCAATTTGTCAAACGTAGACCTGATGGCCTTATCGAGTTTGTTTAAACTGCCCAGTGTCTGTAACGATTCAACATTGTATAGCAGTTTTTCATAGAAAGTGTGTATTTTTGAAACTTTCGTGCGAGAATTTTCGTGCATATGCTCAAACCACTTCACTAGTTTGGCCATATCGCTTTCCTTTGCTTTATTATACCCTTGCTCAGTAAGGGCAGCCCGTAGATTAACTTCTGCACTTTGACTTCCACCAGCCCCTTTAAGAAAACTTTGTAACAGGATCAACTGCCGACTTGTCAAACTGTCCCCAAAACCGAGTCCAGTCATGAGGTGTTCCTTGAAATTTAGAATTAACAAATATAGGCATCTTAACAAAGGCAGATGATTGTGCATTTTCAGAACTTGATTCACTTTGTTGAAATTCTTTCAATCGTTTTATCGTACTCCAGATCAATCTCCATCTTTTCCTTTGCTGCTTCATGTTCTTGCTTTATTTTTGTTCCAGCAACAGCTTCTCAAACTCTTCCTCTTTGATCTCTTCTTCACTATCCCCTTTTGCAAACATCATTGGGTATGGTATGGCATGGCATGGCTTTGGCATGGTATGGTATGGTATGGTATGCTGTGCTATGCTATGCTATGCTATGCTATGCTATGCTATGCTATGCCATGCCATGCCATGCCATGCCATGCTATGCTATGCTATGCTATGCCATGCCATGCCATGCCATGCCATGCCATGCTATGCTATGCTATGCTATGCTATGCTATGCTATGCTATGCTATGCTATGCTATGCTATGCTATGCTATGCTATGCTATGCTATGCTATGCTATGCTATGCTATGCTATGCTATGCTATGCTATGCTATGCTATGGTAGACATAGCATGGCATGGTATTTACTGTATTGTTTACATAGTAAACTTACTAACCTCTGATCCGGCAGTAATAGTACATCTTTTACCCTCAACCGTGATGATAAATTTTAGCAGATCTTTATTGTTGTCTACCTCAAGATATTTACCCTACACAAACAACGAAAATTTTGTCAGTTTAGCAACTATTATGACCAATTCGATCCTGCTATTTAAATAAAGGGTGCATACGAAAAATGTAAGTGATTAATTGATATGTCTATTACATTTACATACATTTTCACAGAGATTTATTAATTTGTCGGATTATTTTTAGTGCCTCATGCCTCCTTCAGGATAAATGGACGCTAAAAAACTCTCTAACACGGACCGCATCAATTGCTTATTAAACTTCCTGTCCTCTTGAGTTTTCTCTCCGTCCTTCCCGGATTTTTCTTGTTTCCACCGGATCCTTTCTTTTTGTCTCGCTCCTTGAACAAGCTTCGTAACGATCAGCAAACTGCAACGTGATGTCCCCTTGAACCAGGCGAGGTTAAACTATGTTGACATGTCTCGACCCACTTGATTATTTCTGCGTTACAAGTACTGCTGCCCCTTTAATTTCGGACGTGAATGGCGACTTAAAAACTCCTACTGTCAGTTCATTTATGTGACTCTAGCTAAATTTATTAGCATTTTCCCTTGTACACCCTTAATGTACGTGCTTTTCACTAGAACTATGCAACTATTAAGGTAACACAAACAGAGAATATAGATACACTTAAATGCAGTCTCGAAACTACCACATTGCAACCAACGAAGGAAAATTTTTCAACTGTGTTATTTGTACATAAATATGACAAGAAACTTTAGGAGACTTTCATTGTAACAATATTTCTCTCTCAGTAAATATTTGCATCTCCCCAACGCTTCCCAAAAACTCAATAGTTATACGTAAGTTGAGTTCGACCGCAATCTAATTTCAACATATTCTCGAGCCTACCTCAATCTTCAGTGTGGGGCTTTTCAATACATGAGAACCACCAGGAAATTCATATATAACCGGATCTGGTACAATTGTAATAAAATTAAACTGAGGATAACTACTAAGGTCCACCCATGTCGTCACGGCGTCCAAGTACAACGAGATGTCCGCGTCCACATCATCCGTTAGGTTTCTTTTTAAATTAGGAAGAGGACAGAGCATGACGTCGAAACTGGGCTTTCCACAGAGCTAAATGACACAAAATAAAGAGGAAAATAATTTCATACTAACCTAATGGTAAAACGTACCAAAATTCTTCATTAATTGATCCCAAATTCTAAATCCATAAATACTTAAACCCATCCAGCTGTGGTCTATTCTTATTACGCATACATGTATACATACATATACTTAAATGTATTGCTCTTCTAAACAAGAGAATTAAGAGAAATTGTAATTCAACAAAAGCTATTCGGGTAAGTCCATGTCAAATCATCCAGACGGTGAAACCAAGGTGTCAGGGATTTGCCTCACGTTTACATTACAGTAAGGTACTCATGAAATAAACAAAATGTCAAAATTTCGCGTCTTTAGCATTCAGACAGGGAATGTGACCAGCTAAAACACCCGCTGACAGCAGCATTTTAATAATAGACAGGAAGTCATTTTTCACTTCATAATATTTTCGGCTGCAATGGCCATGAGTTGACGAAAAGTTCATAGTTACCATTTGCCAAGCATTTATTTGCATACAATTTAAACTGCAATACTTACACTTACAGGATACACTTATGATTGGTCCATGATTAGTGCGTGTGGCCAACTACCAATATACCTCATATTTGTAATATCATAAAGGCCGTTGATCGTCGTTCATTTTTTTGAGGATGGATGAATTGTTTCGCAAAACTGCCACAGCTGTGGAACTTTGAATTGCTGTACTATATATTTTGCGTAGAGACTCCTAAAGGCCAGCCTCAAAGTATCCATCAGTGCAAGGCATTGTCCGACCCAGCCGTAAAATTGTTCGAAGTAAATAAAAGAAGATTGACGGTTGTCTTGTTACAAGGTGTTAGTTTGTAAACCGTGGGTCTAGAAGCTAAATCTACTGACGTCATAGTTATATGATCTAATAACATAGAATAGGAATTTAGTTAATGTTTAATTAAGATAGCAAACAGTGCATGCATATAACAGAGTGTGTCAGAGTACACGGGAGAGAGTTAGTTGTTGAAGAGAGAGCACCTCAAAGCACGAAGTCAGATGAATATAGGCTATGTAAATTGTATAACCTAAGAGTTTAATAACTAAATAAAAGTCTAGAGTCTATAACGATCTATCTATATTGGCAATCCCTCACAACTGGCAAGAAGCAACCTGTATGGTACGAGGTAACAGTCTCACCCATCAGTGGAATATAACACAAATTTAAGTTATGTTAAAATACCCACCGATCGTAGATACTTCTGCTATTTGAAATCAAAGTCCAGTTTTGGACTGGAAACTAATTTTTAAACAAAATTCTAACTGCTTAACATTTACCTCGGCATGATTTTAAAATTAGAGATTTTGCACCGAAACAAAGAAAACTTGGGCATCGGACATAATTATAAAAATGTCCAACCGATTGTGAAAGACACCGAGCATTCTGAAGATAAGTAGTACAGCAATTCAAGGTCTACTACTGTGGCAGCTTTTTGAAACAATTCATCCATCCTCAAAAAAATGAACGACAATCAACGGCCCTTATGATATTACAAATGAAGTACATAAGTAGCTGGCCACGTTCACTAATCACAGACCAAACATAAGTGTGTCCTGTAATTATTACAATTTAAATTGTATGCAAATAAATGCTTGACATTACAACATTTAAGTTTTATGATAACATTTTTGGATTCTGCGTCACTGAAAATGGTAAATATTAACTTTTCGTCAACTCACGGCAAACCATTGCAGCCGAAAATATAATGAAATGACTTCCTGTCTATGAAACGTCCCTTTTTTGGCCAAAACGCTAATGACGGTGGATTTTTTAGCTGGTCACATTTCCTGCAGTATTAACGCTAAAGACGCGAATTTTTGACATTTTATTTATTTCATCAGTACCTTGCTGTGATGTAAACGTGAGGGAATCCCTGGCACCTTGCTTTCACCGTCTGGATGATTTGACATGGGATTATCCATTCACTGATGTAACTCAGATAAAACCTCACTATTTATAAATCAAAGATTTTTTTATTAATTGTTAGGCTAATCTCCATAGTGATTTAGCACTTTATTTTGCAACAATTAAAGAATCACAGCCCAGTATAGTTAGTCCGCCCTTCGTACTACCAGCCTGTAAAGGATATAAGCAGAATTTCGGCATTTCAGGCAAAAACTCTTCGTTAGGAACATTGGGACCGAAAGTAGACAACGAGAGGCATTTGTTTAAAACGTTTTTCGGGCAATTGGTTTCATCTCATACCGTATACAGTCATCCTATTTTCGAACACATCGATCTAAGAAGATTCCATCTTATAATAACAAGTAAACCAACAATATCTCACCTTTTCAACATGATCTTTAGTGTCTCTGAATGTCAATCTAACTCTGGGAAAATGTATGCCGTTCAAGTTTGTACCAATGACATTAATTTGACGTTGGGAACTTAACAAAAATAAAAACACATGCCTTCAGAAACAAAATATAGCTTGTTGAGATATAGCGCAGAAATTCATTTGTGGAAACGTCAAACTATTAAATATTTCATTTCATTGAAGAAATAAGCTAGATTAATTCACTTGAAGAACTTAAACAATATATTAGTCTAGAGCACGACGCATTTCTACTAATTACCAGGCACGTACACCGTTCTGTAAGTTGTATGATTGGTAGTTAACACCTGGGGTTGTATACTGGTTAGAAACAAAAAAAAAACACTTGTTAAGAACCAACCTTGGGAACGTGATACGTGGTGTAATACCAGTTATAACAGGATCAGGTACATATTGGAACGATGTGATGTTCTGGCCATAAACTGGTGGTAGACCATTAAAAGAGACCATCAGGTTTTCGTTTGAAATTGATCGTCGTTTTCTTGTTACGTTTTTAAATGGTGATGTTGTGCATGTCAGTATTGTTTTTCCTATCCTAAAAATATCAAAATAAAAAAATATTGGAACGGGATTAGACGTTACACAAAAATCAGGCTTGACCCATACACCAAATAAAGGTGACCCATTTTGAAAATACCAAAGTCCGCTAGGCGTTCTGAAGCACCTTGTACTGTAACGTCACACTAAGACGCGAGTCACATATAAGTAGTGCTTGTATCAGAACGACAGGGACTAGGCTGAAAATCGAGTTACAAAGCAACAGTTCGTACGATTATAAGATACGGAAGTGTTCGCACAATAGAGAAATCAATGGTTCTTTAACCATGATTAACGGTTCTAACGTTCCGACACTATGACTACGACGGAATGTTCTGTAATCTTACCTCAAATTTAAACATTTGGACCCACCAAGGAATACTTGAATATCATTACCAGTGTCCAGATCTTTGCCATAGATGGTCAGCTTGGTCCCACCTGAGACTGGACCTATTTTTGGTTCATAATTGTCCACTTGCGGATTCTAGAAATATGAAAACATTGAATGTTGTTTACTTACCAACTTTCTAATGCTGATTACTGTGAGCGAGATTTGCGCATTTTTTGCCTTTAATTTTTGGCTTTAATTTTGCCCACATTTTTTATTGCTAGCTGAAACTATATTATATCGATAAGTAATCAAATGGAAGATTATACACAAGTTCACTTACTTGATAGTGAAACTTCTCCTTGGAATAGCCAACCTTTCCAGATATCACAACTTTAATTCTTGCTGACAAAGACTTGCTGGAGTAGTTTGTCAAACAAACAATCCTGTACACAAGAGACAGCAAGATTTAGCAATCAATGGAAGTATTATAGTAAAACCTCTACTTGGTCCTTATCAAGGAGTAAGTTACTTTTTAATTCAAAATTGTATTTTTCTGCCACTTTTGAGTTCTGCCACTCATACACATTTCTGATATTTTGTTATTATCGTTATTTACATAAACGCAATTTTAAATTGTAAGTTGTAATTTTTTAATGACTTGGCCGTTTTTTGACTTTTTGCCCAATGGCCTGTTTTTCGTGCAAGTATTTTTACAAGTTATTTCTATTTACTGAATAGGGTTAAAAACATGCGGTTGTGACTGAGAAGAAAGCAAACGGCCGGTTAACATTCTTAACAACAAATATAGTAAAAACTAGGAACATCTACGAAATGAAGGCACCGTTAACGCTATAAACGACGAACTAATGCAATTAGCCAGCGAATCAGACATATCCGGACGTGTAGACCGAAAGAGCAAAAATCCCGCATTTATAACTCTCAAGGACCGGAAACCTAATTTTGAAAACCACCCGAAGTGTCGACTTATCAACCCTTCGAAAAGCTCTCTCGGAAAAGTAAGCAAAGTAATCCTAGACAGAATTAACAACGACATCTGCGACCAAGTCCATGTAAACCAATGGCGAAATTCAACCGACGTGATTTCGTGGTTTATCAACATCAAGGATAAAAGCAGAAAGTCGTTCATCTCCTTTGACATAGTGGATTTTTATCCGTCTATCTCAGAGTCGCTACTTGACCAAGCTATCGAATGGGCCAAACAACACTCGGAGATCAGCGACCAAGACATACAGGTGATCAAGCATGCAAGAAAATCACTTCTACACCACGACGGCACAGCTTGGAGGAAACGAAATTCTGACAGCACGTTTGATGTCACCATGGGCAGCTATGATGGCGCAGAAGTTTGCGAGCTGATTGGCCTATTCGTTTTAGACAAACTGAAAGATCGCTTCGGGTACGACATCGGTCTACATCGCGACGATGGACTTGCTACATTAAACACAAGATCAGGACGACTAAACGACAAAGCACGCAAGGACCTAGAACACATTTTTAACGACTTTGGCTTGAACATAACTGTACTCACTAACCAACTGCAAACTAACTTCCTGGACCTGACACTTGACCTAAGCAACAACACATACAAGCCATACCGCATGCTAAACGGTAGTCCTCTTTATATTAACCGCCTCTCTAACCATCCTCCATCAACTCCCTCTCGCACAATCAACAGGCCTTTGATACTGCTGCGCCTATCTACAATGACGCTCTTAAACGTGGCAACTTTCACGCTGAAATTAATTGCGAACCCAGTGCTAACACTAACTCTATTAACAAACGACGCACATGGCAACAAAACACTATTTGGTATAACCCACCATTTAGTAAGAACGTTACGACAAACAGTGCACGAAATTTCCTACTGCTCCTCGACAAACATTTTCCACCGCACCACAGACTACACTCTATATTCAACAGACATACCGTCCGTGTTAACTATAGTTGTAGCGAAAAAATGGAATCATTCCTGTCTAAGCACAACAAATACGTGCTAAAGAAGCATAACGACAAGGCCAAAAATACCAAGACGAACAATGACACAAAGACATGCAACTGCAGAAAACCCGACGAATGTCCTGTGAGCAACACATACCTGGCAAAGAGCTTAGTGTACAAAGCTGAAGTCTCCACTGACAAAGATAATGCCAAAGTTTATATCGGGGTGACGGCTAACTCGTTTAAAGAAAGATTCAGAAATCACACAAAGTCCATTAAGAACGAACGCCATGGCAACGAAACAGAATTGTCAAAGTACATTTGGAAGCTCAAACGCGCGGAACGCTTATATGACATAAAATGGTCGATCGTCAAACGCGTGCTCTCATGCAAAGCTGGTTCCCGAAAATGCAATCTCTGTCTCGAAGAAAAGCTTTTGATCATGAAAGGAAGCAAAGCAAACAACCTCCTGAATAAACGTTCAGAACTTTTCACTTTATGTAAACATATAACCAATAATCATGTAACGTAACATAATACCTCATACATTTCCAGTGTCCTATACGATGAATGAATTAAACTTATCTGTCAGTCGCCTGATGATCGATATATATATATATATAAATATATATATATAAATATATATATATATATAAATATATATATATAAATATATATATATATATATATATATATATATATATATATATATATATATATATATATATATATATATATATATATATATATATATATATATATATATATATATATATATATATATATATATATATATATATATATAGTACAAATGTACGAAAGCAGAACAGTAATTGTCAAGTACAGTTTTTGTAAAACTGGAAATTTTAAAATTGACGTAATCTATATTATTATTATTTACAACTTGTATACGAACTAAAATATTCAACATTACCTCTCCGCAATGATATAATCCTTTTTGATCGTTTTACAACCAAGACTCCCAATGGAAACTTCGTCAACATCTTCATATTTTCGACCAAATTCCTTTCCTTCTATTTCGAGTCTTAAATTTCCTTTTACATGTCCCGTTTTTGGATAAAACTACAAATTATTTAATATTATACACGTGTTTTATTATCAACAATAAAACTTGTATCTTAAACATCGATAAACAAATTTCGTATAAATGTTCTCATCGATTATTTTTTATTCATTACACAAGTTATAATAATTTTGGGGAGCAAAACCCAAAGGCAACTGTTAAACAGTGTCATATTCAAACTGTAATGTATTCTACTTAATCATTTTTAGGAAACAACCACTAGCCAAATAACTTTCATCTTGCCGAGCGTTACGTTACAGTCTTGCAGAATTGAAAGGGCTGCTAGTACATGTATGCGAGACTAAATTGAAATACTGAAATACACTATAATAAGTTATACAAGCATATAGAAACATGACAATATAGAATACAAGTCAAAATTACGTACCGATTTTATTTTGGGATTTCCTGGACATTCTCCACCTGGTTCAATCCATGGTTCCGCGGCACAACCATCACTTACAGAACAAGAACTTGTGCTCTCACACCAACCACATTTGTACTCAGCTTTCGAAAATCCAACACAACTTCCACAGAGCTCTGCTGCTTTTTTGCATTGATACAAATACACTAAACAAAGTAAATATTTAGGGTGCAATTTTCTTCTGGTTATAGAGAGGAACAACAGTGTAACTTTAGTGGAAAAATCACATCAATCACTCAACATCCAGCATGACTCAACTTTGGTCAACAGCTGAGTTTGGTTTCGAACCAATATACAATCATTACCAGAATATTTATACTTATTTATTATATAAAGTAAAGTGCTTTATAAGGACTTCGGGCACTGATAAAACAGATAATCTCACATGTGAGATTATTTATGATAATTTCACATGTGAAAATTATCGCTTTTCAAACCAATCACCAATTATAGCTTCTGGACATTTTATATTGGTGGAAAACCTGTAGTATATATAATAAACAGAAAAATACATGGGTGCTTGGAAATACCAGACTTATTTCTCGCGTTGAACACGATATTTCTCACTCGTTCGCTGCGCTCGCTCATGAGATATCATGTTCAACACTCGAAATAAATCTGGTATCTCTGCGCACTCATGTATTATCCTCTATACACATATCGTTATTCGTCGTATTTATTATTTTGCACTTAAAATTACGTGGTTAGTAAAATTATTATGTTATGTTTGATAACAACAATTATTTTTTCCCGGTCCGGTTTCCCGCTGAATCCTGTAATCTGATTGGCTGACGAGCGGTCTAGTTTTTTTCCTATACGGACCGCTCAACGGGACCGCTAACGGTTTTTTACCATTTATGGCAACTATTGCTGTATTCAAATATGGATTGTTTCAAATCTCACGTGTGCAAAATTGAATTGCGTTGCAAATACAATAATTTTAATTTAAAAATGTTTTCAATAAAAAATTGAAATGGCAAAGCCGCATTGCTCGCCTCTGGCGGGCTCGGGCCGTTTTCAAGAGCTCGGGCACAGTTTTCCCCCATCCGGACCTCCTATCCGGTAAATAACATATTTATAATTACCTTGAGCCTGACCATGTCCTGGTTTCACATCACTTTTACCCAACTTCACACTAATATTAGCAGATATTTGAAGGCTTGAACCAGCGTATTTATACTATACAATAAAATTTGCATACAAAATATATGTCAATGTGAGATAATATGACAAAAAAATTTATTGCTGTCGATAATTTCTAAAAATTAGGTAATTTACCTGTTGAGCTCCACATGAAATACTTGTGCTGTTATTCCAAGTAGCTGGAACTGAATAATTCTGACCACCATCATTTACTATACAACTGTACTGACCATGAGGCGTCTAAATAAACGTAAATTCAATAGTAATATAATAATAATAATAATGGAAACTTTATTTCTTAATCATTAATATACACAACTATATTGATAAACTTAACAGGTAGTTTACCAGTGTCTATTTGAACTGAAGTTACATCTAACAATATTTTTACAGAGAAAAGAATAACAAACGATTATACTGGTTATATTGACATTAGATTTGGATCGTCCCACACTTTGTTCCGTTTGCAAAATATATAATAAGATGATCGTATGCACGTTTTAGTGTTTATGTCATTGATGTACTCATAGTTAATCTAAATCCGTTAAAATAAGGAAGGAACTACAACGCTAGATTTTTGGTATCCTGGACAAGCCTATGTCTGGATGCGCCCATAATCTAATAATGTATATCCGATGTACGTCATGGCTGTACTGTCCTGTATATTGTCAATGTAATATAAATTGCCATGTATCATAGCATTAAGAGAGATGTGTATTCACGAGTCATTGATTGAAGTTATGTACTTGTAAGACTTCGTGTGAGTGAATTCTTGATGATAAAATATTCGTGAGTGATAAACTCAACATTGGCGACGAGGATTCCCGTGATTCAGTCTGGCGAATAGTAGCTACCATTGGTCACATCGAACCGTTCACGGCAATAATGAAAACGAGAACTGGGATTCATACGCAGAGCGTTTCAACTATTACCTTCTAGCGAACGATATTGAGGACGAAAAGAAAGAGGTGTCTGTGTTCCTGACGATTATGGGCAGCAAAACGTACGAATTATTAAGGAACTTGTCGCACCAGGAAAACCCGCCGACTTGAAATACCACGAGTTAGTGCAGGTACTTGGTAAACATTTCAACCCTGCACCACAGTTAATCGCTATACGATTTCATTTTCATAATCGAAATCAGAACGACGGCGAAGGGGTCGCTGGTTACGCCGACGCGTTAAAGAAATACGCCGAGCGATGCCAGTTCGACAGCTTTCTCGAACAAGCTCTACGCGATCATTTCGTTTGTGGCCTGAGAAACCGAACAATCCAGAAAAAGCTCTTGACAGAGAAAGATTTGACGTGGAAAATTGCCGTTGGTATCGCGAATGCCATGGAATCAGCAGACAGACAAGCCAAAAGCATCCAGTTTCGTCAACAATCTCGACCCATATAAACCACGACAACCCAGGCACACCGAGCAACGTAGACATGACAAAGATAGCAACGAGTCCTGCTTCCGATGTAGTGAGAATCATGCACCACAATCCTGCCGTTTTAAGAATCAGAACTGTCGGTTCTGCAAGAAACAAGGGCACATCGAAAAAGTATGCAAGAAGAAAAAGGGAAGTGCCCAACCACGAAACGATGACCGAAATCTAGTGCGTTTTGTCGCAGATGCGAAAGACTCAACCAATTTAGGGGAGTCATTTCATGTTAACGCCAGCAACCCCGAACAATCCATCGTGATTCCTGTTCACATCAACGGAACGAAGGTTTGAATGGAACACGATACTGGAGCAGTGATGTCCGAGTTCGAATGGAAAGAAAAGTTTTACTCAACACAAGCTCCAACCGTCAAACGTGCAACTAAAGACCTACAGTGGAGAACCTTTAAACGTCATGGGTCAACTTCAAGTCCACGTAGAATGCAACGATCAACACTCCAAGTTGCCGATCCAGATTGTCGAGGGAAATGGACCAATGCTCCTGGGCCGAAATTGGCTGAAGGCAATTAAACTGAACTGAGGAACGACTAAAAAGTTCACGAATTACCTTGAACAGGTATTAAATAATCATACTGAAGTATTTATGGACGAATTAGGAACAATGCAAGACATTAATGCTAAACTGTATGTTAAACCTAATTGTAATCCTAAATTTTTGTAAGCCTAGATCTGTACCACACGCTTTATAAAAGAGGGTAGAACATGAATTAACCCGTTTAGAGAATTTAGGGGTGCTAGAAAAGGTACGGTATTACAAGTGGGCAACGCCAATAGTTCTCGTAGTTAAGCCTGATCATGATAAGAGCATCCGCATTTGTGGCAACTATAAAGTAACTGTAAATTCAGTATTAGAAGTAGATCAGCATCCTCTACACAATCCAGAGCAGGCATTTGTAGAATTAAGTGAAGGAGAGAAGTTTGCTAAACTAGATTTGTCTCAAGTGTTACAAGATGCTAGCTTGTAATCTGTGAGTCTAGAAGTTAAATCTGCTGACGTCATTGTTATGTGATCTAGCAACAAGGAATAGGAATCTAGTTAATGTTTAATTGAGATAGCAAGCAGTGCATGCATATAACAGAGTGTGTCAGAGTACACGAGTGTGTCAGAGTACACGAGAGAGAGAGAGAGAGAGAGAGAGAGAGAGAGAGAGAGAGAGAGAGAGAGAGAGAGAGAGAGAGAGAGAGAGAGAGAGAGAGAGAGAGAGAGAGAGATAGGTGAATTGGAGCTTTTGTAACTTCAATAGGGAGCTTTTGTAACCTTAATATGGAGCTTTTGTAACTTGTATGGACCTTTTGTAACCTTATGGACCTTTTGTAACCTGGCTTGATATGGAGCTTTTGTAACCTTGATATGGAGCTTTTGTAACCTTTTGTGGAGCTTTTGTAACCTTGTGTGGAGCTTTTGTAACTTGTGTGGCGTTTTTGTAGCTTGGAGTTATAAGTCCCATATAAAGCTTTTTGAACGAGTTTAAAAAAAAATCATTGATATTTAGGCATAATTTTCTAAAGCGGCGTAGCAAGCTCGATAAGTGAGGGGGCTATTTTCATATATTCGTGGTAAGACTGCAAAAACAATCGATATTAAAAGAATCAAATTAAATGTACAGAACACGGGTGTCTCAATAGTCAAGCTGGTCTCTCCATTGATTTTCTAGAGTAATGGCATTTAAAGGCGATCTTTCAAAAATTTTAAGTGTACAAAATTTAAGAATGTTAGTGAATTACCTTTCCCTATATTTAAACGAAGTTCTAAAATTTGGCTTAAATTGCTGTGATTTTTTAGTCAATTTATGTGAAAACTTTGCAAATCTCTCAAAAAAGGGTTTTGGACAGCTAAACTGCCTGTGTTTATTGAAAGACATGTGCACTATAAAAAATGTATAATTCACGCCCAATAAAGTGTATATGAAACGCAGTAGTTTTAAAACGTCAAACGACACATTTTAACTGCGCAAACCAATGTTACATGAGCAAAATCCTGAAGCAAATGGTAATACTACTGTCAACCAAGTACAAGTGAAATACAGCAAAACGGTTTCGGTCTAGCGTGCCAACGTATACCCTGTTCCCAGAGGTTTCTGGTATTGGTTTAGTTTCTCTTGGTCAGTTATAAATGTTAATATAGCAAGGATGCTGCGTCTCTTCGTTTCTGTATTAAGTCCGATCAAGAAAAACTAAACCCACAAGAAAAACCCCAGGGGTTAAGGTAACGTAAAGCCCGCCCCTTAGGAATAACTGAGGTAATAGAAACCGAAAATTTTGAAAACAACCCAGCGTACGTTGTGAAGGCATGTTGTTTCATGGTCAAACGGAGTCACCTGTAAAGCTCAGTCTACATAAGACAACTTCGATTTCGTCACAATTGCCTAGGTCACTTTGTGAATTCCCTTGCTGTTGATAGTCTGTAAAAAACTTAGATCCAGCCGTTGAAATATTTCTTCAATTATTGTGACCACTATGCTACAGGTATTCATGCACCATACAATTCAACAGTTGGACCACCCTGACCATACACTGTGTATTAAAAATCGGCACCCTTCAAATTCAAAGAGCATTACGAGCTGTAGAACTAATAAAATAGCTTGCAGCCAATTTGAGTTTGAGGTGATAACTGTGGACGAAACGCATATTCCAAGAAATATTCTTGCGTTTTTAAATTCATCCGGACACGTGTGGACGAGGCCTTAGTTAAGAAAGCTCCATCTTATGAAGTAAACAATTGACAAGATTATTAATCACGTTTTTAATCAACCCTCAATACTTCAACTATTTACACTACAAAAGTTTTTATGCGTGCAAGGAAGTAATTTTATTTTTCATCCAGGAGCGGTTGTATAAAAAATGTTTAGCTTTATTGCCAGTGAATAGGTCAAAAATATAAAACAAAGATGCTAACAAAGATGTTCGCATTTCATTCCAAAATCATTATCTGACTAAGAAAATTTAATGCATTCACTTTCCAATGTTAGTAGAATCATACTAGCATACTAATGCAAATGCTGTAATTTGATTCGTTACTCTACTAGTTACCCCCTGTTTTTAAAAATCTGTAAGAACAATAAAGAAATATGAATGAACTTGGTTTCAAGCTTTTTAATGAATTACCAAACAACCTATTGTCGTTTATTTTCCAACCCATTTCTAAACTTCCTTCGTTCATACTTAAACCGATTAAGTAACGTTAAAGCAGACAATTTCTGCATCAAGACACGCTCATCGCGGCTTAAGGAATATTGTTTTTCGACCACCTTTTTAAATATTGCCGTGCTTTTACAAATCATGTCCTTAAATAGTGTATGAATGGTCGCAACTTCGTCAGCATTAAAAGTCCGTTCTTTTTGTGGGAGCAATGATGCTGGTTGATGCTTGGTCGTCAATGATCGTAACCTCCGTTTCTTTCTTCAACCTCTTGCTTCCATGTACTTGTACACCTTTCGTTTGGGTAGGTGCATCCATCGAAGGCATCCACCTTTCATCACTTGAATTATCACTGGAACTTTCCATAGGTTCTTTGATATCCTTAAAAAGATGGAATAGAGTCTCTTAGTATTAACCCATTTTTTTGTTAAATGCTATTTTGTTTTAAATGGCAAGCTACCGTTTTCGAGGACTTTTTCAGACATTGCCCAAACACCCGGAGATTCCTTTTGTGTTATAACATATATATATATATATATATACATACATCACTATCAGCTACACTGTGCTGACGAGCCCTAATAAGGGCGAAACAGCTGTCTACAGTTGCTGGTAGTGAGTTCGGACACTCATATCTCTCATCGAGCGTTGTTTCATCAGATTCGGAAACTTCTAGTTCTTCAGGTGAGAGTTTAGATAAATCTCATAGGAATATTTTACAAGGTGGCGAAGTACTAGGCTATCAATTTGAACCTAGACGAGATAGTAACAACGGCAGTGGTGAATCAGCTGACATCATCAAAGACGACCAAAATATGTCTTCTGACGAGGACAAATCTGTCGTTCGCTTGGGCAACCTTGACTGGTAAAACATCATACTTCATAGTTTATATTGACGAATTGTATTTTCGTATTCGTCAATTGTGTCATTCCCAGTGAAATAAATTATTATTACCAGGCGTTTACGCGAACATTGCCAGATAATGCATAGGGAAGAGGAATGCATCTGTTGTCATGAAATCGAACAGGTCGCTAAAAAAATCAAGAAGGTGTGGAATACACTAAACCAACCCTGTCATATGATTGCATAATAGATAATCCAGGTTTCCATACAGTCTGTTTAGATAGATGGTTTTACAGGCTGCTTGGCTGGATTTTAAGCAGCAGAACGGAAGTACAGCATATGATGGTCCTGAGCACAAAATCTCTCGCCATTGTGCGTACCGTCAGCTAGTGCGGTGGTGTTGGGGAATTGTTGGGAAAGAAATACGAGTTGTTAGCGGCCTGTTCGATTTCATGAAAACAGATGCATTCCTCTTCCCTATCCATTATCTGGCAATGTTTGCATAAACCCCTAGTAATAATAATTTATTTCACTGAGAATAATGATACAATTGACGAACACAAAAATACAATTCGTCAATATAAACTATGAAGCATGATGTTTTACCAGTCAAGGTTGCTCAAACGAACGACAGATTTGTCCTCGTCAGAAGACATATTTTGGTCGTCTTCGATTTCAGCTGATTCACCACTGCCATTGTTACTATCTCGTCTAGGTTCAAATTGATAGCCTAGTACTTCGCCACCTTGTAAAATATTCCTATGAAATTCATCTAAACTCTCACCTGAAGAACTAGAAGTTTCCGAATCTGATGAAACAACGCTCGACGTTGTTAGAAGTATTCACTATAAAAATATTAAATAGCAAAGTGATCACAGACGATCGTCATACATAAAAGTGATACAATGATTTCTATTTGTTTTTAACAATCAGCTTAGCCCAACCTACATACGTGTACTTCACCGTTATTGGACGAGAGATGTTACACTTCTGAAATACTACTTGTTGTTATCACAACAAGTCGTTATAATCAGGATTCTTAAACAAGATAACAAATCTTACAAGTAAGAACACATGCTTTGGAAGATTTTACAAGGAAAAAATATTTTCAGTTACGAATGGAACTTCAAAAGCTGTCTTAATTTCTCAAGTATAATAATCATCAGTTGTTAACTAAAGTTACAAACTTAATGCATTAAGCAACTTTAACTGCAACAGACTACATTATACACACGTGAAATGCCAGAACGTACAGTATTGACATATAAACCTCCATGCAATTAAAATTATTTGCAAGCTTAAATACAAGCTTATAACACAAGTTAAGGTTTGGTTACTTATAATGAATACACAACATGGTATCAGGAAATGGTTCGAGCAGAACAATTTAGTAAACTGGAAGCGAAAACACGCCGCATTTAAGAAGAAATTGATCGTTAAACAAGTAAAACGAACAGGATAGTCGCCCAACGCGAGAAGAATTTTACTGTGTCAACGCCACGACAGAATGGAACTTTCAAAGATAAGCAAACGCTTAAACATTGTTGTAGTGAGTGATTGTTTAGCATGCGTATTTCATGAGCATTCCCAGCATAAAATATGTCAGACCAAGAAGAAACGTTGCCTACACAATTAGCAATACCTTCAGTAGCTATTTACAGTCAAACACCACCGCAATCGCCGATGAATACGAAAGGCAATTTGGCTGATAATTGAAAGTATTTAAAGAAAAGTTGAAAACACTTTACATTAGCTACGGGGCTAGATAAAAAAGATAAAGTTGTACTGATGGCAACATTATATACTGCACTTGGTAAATAAGCAAATCAGATAGCTTAGAACTCAGAAGTTACAGGTCCACCTGATCCAGATAGTTTAATAGCAGCATCGAAGGCTATTTGTTTAATATGACAGTTCAAAAAGAGAGTGAAACTATAGATCAGTACTTGAATCGACTTAGAAAATTGCCAATGACATGTGATTATGGGACTCTGACTAGCCAACTCATTCGTAATAGGCTAGTCGTAGGAATCGGTGATGAATAAGAAGCAGACTACTCAGAGAAAAGACCTTGACACTAGACAGTGCTGTAGATAAAGTCAGAGCAGCTGAAAGATAAAAAATGAATTGAGACAAATAGAGACTTGGTGAAAGTCCAATTCACACCATTAGAGAGAAAGGAATGCACAACAAAGAGAAATTCGAATCCAAGACCACGGTCAAGTGCAAATATTGTGGAAAAAGCCATAAACCGAGAGAATGTCCGTGCTCGTGTGTGGTAATTCTTACGAAGGAGCTGTAGTGGATCATGACCAGCATCTTTTTAGGCTACCCAACAGATGCCGTGAGTGCAAACTCAAGCTGAACAAGACAAAGTTAAACTTTAATCAGCAAAGCGCGAAGTACAATGGTCACATATTTACGATTGAAGGCATGCTACCAGAAGGTGATTACGGAGCCACCAGTGTTGCAGTACTAAAACCTGAATAAAGAAGTCACCTTGGAAACCGATGTTAGCGATTACGGACTTGGAGTTGAATTATTACAGAAAGGAAGACCTGTTGCATTCGCCAGTCGTACTCCAAGTCAATCTAAGCAAAGATACTGGCACATTGAAAAAGAATGTCTCGGTCTTGTGTTCGGATGCACAAGGTTTGATCATTTTCTGCACGGAAGAGAAAACATTAAAGCGTTAACAGACTATAAACAATCCTGGCGAAGAGTATTTATACTGCACCAAAGACATCACAACGCATGATGTTAAGACTCAAAAAGTAGAGGTTAAGTAACAATAAGGAAGCCGTTTGTACATCAGTGATCATCTTTCAAGGTCTCCATTTCATAAAGGCAACCTTGATTATGTATGGTTGGCCTTGGTGACAAGATACAAACCCCTTTCAATGTCAGAGAATATTAGCATTGCCGTGGTGAATTGTCTGTTCAAGATGGGATAATCTACCGAGGCACAAGAGTTCTGATACCTACAGTAATGCGACCTCTTTTGCTGGAGCAAATACACAGTGGTCACTTGAGAGCAGAAAGATGTATCAGAGCAGCTCATGATTCAATTTATTGGCTAACGATCCAGAACGACGTCAAGTATCAACACGATAGCTGTCAAACTTGCCAAGAGAGTAAACCAGAACAAACCAAACAGCCAATGCAAAGTCAGCCTTTTCCGTTAGTTCACGCTCAAGAAAGACATGTATGTTGTCGTGGGTGACAATCTTACGAAATATTGGGATATCAAAGAGCTGTCAGAAGTAAGTGCGCAAAACGTGGTTTCGCAAACTAAGAAGATCTTTTCAAGGCATGGAGTACCAGAGTTTCTTATATCAGACAATGGGCGCAAGTATATGAGCCGTGAATATAAGAAATTTGCAGAAATATGAAAATTCCAGTATCCTACCTCGTAATCACCCTAGCCAAAACGGAGACAGCAGTGAAGCAGCAAAAATGATTCTTAAACTAAGCAATGATGCTTGGTTAGCCATTTTGGAGCAGAGAAACACTCCAGGTGAGCTTGTGTGATAGTCTAAATGAGAAACTGATGTCTCGGAGAACAAGAACTACTTTGCCTATTAAGTCTGAGTTACTGGCACCCGTTGTTGTACCCACCAAGAGCATTGTTAAGGCAACGGTTAAGAAGAAACAGCAGAACAATAGATATTATGACAGAGTTTCGAAACCCTTACCATCATTGGTAGTTGGAGAGCATATCCGAACCTAGATCAAACCCAATTCGTCTCCTTGTTGGTGTAAAGGAATTGTGGTTAGCAAACAAAATGATAGGTCATATATCATTGAATCTGATAGAAAACAGTATCGAAGGGATCAGTTTCATATTCCAAAAGCTCGATAACTCTTAAACCCTAGTAGGATCTAGTAGGATTCCCAACATTCCTTCGAATTACGAGATTCAACCTCTAAGCATATGTATTATACTTAGAACATTTAAACTTATTAGGTTATTTAGGAACTTTTAGAAATCCTTTGAAGGACAGAAAAAGGACAAAAATATATGTATGTTGTATACCAGCATATAATACTGTAATTAGTGCATGTTTGAATATCTTATATAAAGAAGGAAGGATGCATATGTACAAAGGATAAACTGCTGGAGTCCCAGCATATATAGAAGATTCCTTAAAGCTTAATCTTGCTTAAAGCTTAGTCTTGCGATCGACATGTGTATGCGTACCACCAGATACGGCAATTGCAAGACTGAAGGCGGAAAGACCTTCGCAGTTACTACCTGCAAACTATACAAAACAGTTCAAAAATAGATCTTAGAAACTCTGTATCACTTACAGATTTTAGAAACAATTACTGGAACAGTAATTTTAACGAACAGAAAGAACTCCATAACTTCGTTTAATCTGTTTTTATTATATATGTATAAATTTTGCATGTTTTTTTAACTCATACTTTTAGATCGAGGGCCACTAGTTTATTAGTTTTGTAACTATTCTGTGCTACCTTCATTAAATAAAGACTTTATTATTATTACTGTGAATATGTAGTGGAAGCACTCATAGTTAATATAATTAGTAATGCACGAAGTCGAGGTTATAAATATGTCAACTTATGTAAGTTTTAGTTAGATCTTAAACACATGCTTATAACTCAAGTTAAGGTTTGGTTACATACAATGAATACCCAAAGTCCTCTTGATTAAATGCTTGTATTTTCCCAAATAACCAGCACAACTCTTCTTGATTTCATTATCTATATATCAACTCAGCATATAGCAGGGGTATACACAATCATTTCTGTTTGTACCATCAAATGTATACTTCAGTTATTTTCAGGTCTACTTTGACATGACATGCTAAAATGTATACTTCAATTAATCTCAGATTTACCTTGACATGGCATGTTAAACTGCTTGAATTTTCCCAACTCAAAATTTTATACAGTACTTCCATGCAATACAAACCAGCATAACTCTTGATTTCATTATCTATATACCAATCTCAGCTTATAGCAGGGGTATACACAATCACATCAGTTTGTACATCAAATGTATACTTCAGTTATTTTCAGATCAACTTTGACATGACATGTTAAAATTCTCGAATTTTCCCAAATAACCAGCACAACTCTTCTTAATTTCATTATCTATATATCAACTCAGCATATAGCAGGGGTATACACAATCACTTCTGTTTGTACCATCAAATGTATACTTCAGTTATTTTCAGGTCTACTTTGACATGACATGCTAAAATGCTTGTATTTAACAAAATAATCAGCATAACTCTTCTTCATTTCATTATCAATATATCAATCTCACTATATAGCAGGGCCATAGACAATCACTTCAGTTTGTACAGTACATCAAATGTATACTTCAATTAATCTCAGATTAACCTTGATATGGCATGTTAAACTGCTTGAATTTTCCCAACTCAAAATTTTATACAGTACTTCCATGCAATACAAATTAGCTAGAAGAGCAAAACTAATTGAAAAAATTGGCAGAAGTCTTTTTGCTACTATAGAATCCAGGCTCATGGAAGTTTTTAAACTCAAATGACTGGCTTGTGGACAGTTTTGAATGGGGATTTTGAAACAAAATAACCAGCACAACTCTTCTTGATTTCATTATCTATATATCAATCTCAGCATATAGCAGGAGCATACACAATCACATCAGTTTGTACATCAAATGTATACTTCAGTTATTTTCAGATCTACTTTGACATAACATGTTAAAATGCTCGAATTTCCCCAAATAACCAGCACAACTCTTCTTGATTTCATTATCTATATATCAACTCAGCATATAGCAGGGGTATACACAATCATTTCTGTTTGTACCATCAAATGTACACCTCAGTTATTTTCAGGTCTACTTTGACATGACATGCTAAAATGCTTGTATTTAACGAAATAATCAGCATAACTCTTCTTCATTTCATTATCAATATATCAATCTCACTATATAGCAGGGCCATAGACAACCACTTCAGTTTGTACAGTACATCAAATGTATATATACTTCAATTAATCTCAGATTTACTTTGACATGGCATGGTAAACTGCTTGAGTTTTCCCAATTCAAAATTTTATACAGTATCTCCATGCAATACAAATTAGCTAGAAGAGCAAAACTAATTGAAAAAATTGGCAGAAGCCTTTTTGCTACTATAGAATCCAGGCTCATGGAAGTTTTTAAACTCAAATAACTGGCTTGTAAACAGTTTTGAATGGGGATTTTGAAAAAAATTAACCAGCATAACTCTTCTTGATTTCATTATCTATATATCAATCTCAGCTTATAGCAGGGGTATACACAATCACTTCTGTTTGTACATCAGTGACTGAATAAGCCACTTTACTTAGTGAGATTAACTGATATATGATCGTATGTATCATCATATATAGCACAGGCATGGACAGTTATTTTAGTGGTGAATCACATACTGTATATATGGTACTGAAGGTTGGAGCGAAACTATTTTATTTAAGAAGACATGCATTAATTAGCACACTTATGGCACATCAACTATGAATTTTACAGAATAGAGGCTTCCAAATTTTTTATCAAAAGATGACTATGGCCTATAAATTACACACAAGATAAAAAATATTAACTGAATTTAACAAAATAAAATGTTCTTGGCCTGTAATTGGCTGTTAGGAGTTTTATATCTATTATTTCTGGCAGAAATACAGGTCATAGACCAATATAATTTGTTCAGCATGTTTTAACACACTTTCCATCATTGTAAAGGATCTACAGTATATATTACAATAATAACACAACCTAGAAATGTCTTATTATTTTTTTGAAGATGCATGATTATTTTAGTTTTGAACAGGGGTCCATATAGTTATAACAAAGATTTGACTAGTAACCTAAAACAGTTTGTAAATTAGAAAAGTGCTCTTAGTAATTAGTATTCTCGAAAACATAATCTGTTAGAACTAAAACACGCATCTAATGCAGCATTACAAATGACAAATATGCGGTGGAGGCAAAATAATACATGAAAATGTGTTAATATTTGATATATATAAGTGTGATACATCTAAACACACACACTCATGGTATCTCTGTAGTAAGAATTTTTTAAAGAGACATTTATTTAAGTGAAGCACAGAGGAAGAATTTCTCTGGCACATCTCTTCTAAGTCATTTTATTTGAAGCATCAGTATTCTAATGCATTAAAACTTACTAATTTGCATACAAAAGTGCACACGACCCATGTGGCAAGATGTTAAATATATAGTTTGCTAAATACAAGCTATTGTGAAGAAATATTTTCATACCTTGTTGCTTTTTCTTCTCTACAGCTTACTTTCTCCTCTATCCTTGAGTCAGACCGCTTTCTCTGGATAAAAACGACAAAATTTTAGGAATATATAAAACAACACATTTCACGTGTTGAACAAAATATTTCACGCCCGATACGATATATTACAAACACATAATCACAATCACTCTACCTTATTTCGTTGTCAAATGAGAATATTATCTCTGTATATCGTCTTCAAAAACGCCAAATAACAAAACCGCCGCTAATTTTATAAGGAATTTCTTCGCTAGTGAGGTTTCGGACAACAATGACAACAACACTCATTTGCAATGATTGCGAAAGACCCTAATTTCAGGGTGTTTAACCTGCAAACGGGCTTGTTACGTGACTGATCTATATATGTCAATGGAGTACGAGCCACGAGATTGTTATTTTTTCATGCTTTCCAGAGCGTGCAGTGCCCTGTGTAACCCACATTTTGATCAGTATGTTCAAGTTAAAGTCACTTTTTATCTGTTGTATGTTATTAAAACAAGAAACTTTTTTCTAAATCGAAAAAAGGTCTTCTTGAGATAAGTAATTGTTTCTTGAAATAAGAAACAATTTTCTTAAAATAAGAAACTATTTTTTCTAAGAACAAGAAAAGATTTTCTTAAAATAAGTAATAGCTTCCTAAAATAGGAAACCATTTTCTTAAAAAATGATTTATTAGCAGTGATGAAGATCCGAGCTTATGGACTGAAAGCTTTGCGATAATAAATCTACGTGTTGTTTCCACAAAATTATACTTTAATTAAATAAGAAACTATTTTCTTGAAATAAGTAATTGTTTCTTTAAATAAGAAAACATTTTCTTAAAATAAGTACTTGTTTCTTAAATTAAGAGACCATTTTCTTAAAACAAGAAAATATTTTCTAAAAATAAGTTTTTATAAAATAAGAAACCCCTTTCTTAAAACAAAGGAATAAGAAATAAACGAATTGTACAAGTGCATGCACGTACATGGGAAAACATATAAATTAATAGGGTATTTACCGGAGAGATGTTACATGAACGAAATTAACTTTGCATTATTTCATAACATTAGCAAAGGCAAAGCTAACAGGTGGCGTATGTGGCTAGCTAGCGTATCACCTCTTGCCCGTTCCTAAACCGGTATGTCTTAATACGATGTCGGCAGGAAAGTTGCCTCAGCATAGAAGAAATGTGTTTAACTCACCAGCTAAAGCAGTTTGTTTATTAATAGTTGAATTTTCGTACAGAAATGATTACATTTTAAAGGCTAGCTTTCAGGCAGGTTTGACAGTCCAGTCTTGTAACTGAGATCAGAGAAATTTTAAAACCCATATTTGAGGACCTTAAATGATATGATATTTCACCAAAACTTGTCTCACAGTCACCAGGAGCACAGGCCTTCGTCAGATGTAATATTTTAAACATTACCTTGTGTGTGTACTTTAATTCTGAAAAACTTTGATTTTCTAGCATTATGGGTCTTTTGTAACCTTGAGGTCTCCAAATAAAAGTGAAAAAAATAGCTGAAAAATTTTACCGATCAGGCCGAAATCAAACTGCTTGATACATACTATCAACGTTTACGTTCCGTCCAAATTTGGTTGAATTTGGATAAATTTTAAGGCCGCAAACGAATTGTCATAAATAATTTCTGCTCTCATCAAAATTGGGCATGAGCCTGAGAAAGGTTCATAATATTCCCGCTCGAGAATTTTGTGAAGATGAAAGATCGATAATAAGAGTCAGTGCTTGTAAAGATAATTGACTTGAGCACCCTAATATGTGTATATTTTGTAATTTTGCTCTAAAAAATCGGTATTTTTAAAAAATCTAGATCTAAGCACTGCATAGGGACCTTTTGTAACCTATTTCCCACGTTTAAGGTTGCTGCTCCTTTTTCTTTAGAGGAAACACTACAATTTTTTATCAACTCAAGTATAAGACAAAAATGCTTTAGTTCGTAAAAAAAACAAACACTTTTGCTTAAATGCAAGGAATTTCTCCTAATGGATAGGAAATGTTACAAAAGCACCGCACTTTTCATCTACAGAGAGAGAGAGAGAGAGAGAGAGAGAGAGAGAGAGAGAGAGAGAGAGAGAGAGAGAGAGAGAGTTACGCTGTTGAAGAGAGAGCATCTCAGAGCACGAAGACAGATAAATATATGTAAATTGTAAAACCCAAGAGTTTGATAACTAAATAAAGGTTTGGAGTCTATAACGATCTATCTGTATTGGCAATCCCTCGCAACTGGCAAGAAGTAAGCTGTGTGGTACGAGGTAACATTTGGCGACCTCGGCAGGATTACCAAAGAAGGGAAACATGTCGATGGTTCGGTGCGAAGAGACGCATGTGGAAGAACCCAAGACGCTTGAAGTGACGCACACGAGGTTAGATCGTTTTCAGTTGTTTTAGTTAAGCGAACGCACGTTTTTAAAGAAAAGTGATTTCCCACGTGATTGTGAACATTGTCGATTTGAAAAGTAAGCGCTTATTGTTTTAGTATTAGCTAGTTTATTTGTAATTTGGTGAACATTTTTTAAGTATGGCCGAACTTGAAACTTTACATTTGGAACTAGAGTCGTTATTATACGCAAAAAACGAAGAGGAACTAAAACAATTCGCGACATTGTTAAAAATAGATAAAAATATTTCAACGAAAAGCATGTTTCTCATTTTAAAAATTATTTAAAACTCTACTTGACGAACGAGTAAATGCAGAAGGCGAGGAAGCTGAAGAAGTTACTTGGTTCAAAGAGACTATAGCAAAATTGAAACCTAGTGCCGGAAACCAAGATAATCAGCCTAGCAAGCTAGACGCACTAAAGAAGGAAACAGAGGCATTAAAAGGAACAACAATCACAAATGAATACTTTGCTGTCAAAAACTAGCCGATGTTCCCACAAGCACGGAAACCACAACACCCACACATAAGATAAACGATTTGACTGAAGCACCTACAAAACCCAAGAAATGCATGAAAACGGAAGATCTTTCAAATTCTTCACTTCTGCGTCGCGAGTTTAAAATTTCCGGGCAAATTATTGAGCTGGGTCAAGTAGACAAACTAACATTCGTTTCGTTGGCTCAGCAAATTGACTCTGGAATAAAGCGTGGCTACAAAGAAACCAAAATTGTTGACGCAGTGATTCGCGCGATTTCTTTACATAGCAGTTTAAGAAGTTATGTAAAAACTCTAAAAGATCTATCTTTGCCAAAACTGAGAGACAGCCTGCGTGTTCATTATCGTGAAAAGTCTCCGTCCGAACTAAGGAAAAATTAAACGGGAAAACAGCACAAATTCTGTGGGACATTGGAGCCCAAGTATCCATAATTTCAAAAGCGTTTTTGCAAAAGAATTTCCCAGACTGTAAGATTAAAGACGTGGACGAGTTTCTAAGTTGTGACCTTGCACTGACGGCTGCTAATAGGAGTACTATCCCTTACGAGGGGTGGGTTGAGTTAAACTTTCATGTTGGTAAATCTAAGAGCGTGCTTCCGGTACCATTCTTAGTTGCACACGAAATTGTATAGAACTACCGTTGGTTGGCTATCACGTAATTGAACATCTAATAAAGTCTAATGAACTAGAGTGTGATGGTATTTCGTCTAGTTTTATCAGTATGGGTGTGTCACAGGCTCCTGCCCTTATTGAGTTCATAAACAGTGTAACTCGAGATGAACTTTGCCCAGTCAAAACTCGCAAAGGTGACGTCGTTTTACCGCGAGAACAGTCGGCTAAAATATCTTGTAGAGTAAACACGGGTCCGCTTGGCAAGTCTACCCAGTCCTTTTTGAAGCTGATGAGCACGGCCAGTGGCCATCAGGGTGAAAGTACCTGATACCCTTTTCATGGTAAAGGGGGGAACTTTATTCGCAAATCCAAATCATCTTACAGCTCTCCAGTTGTTTGTTACGGAAAAAAGACCAAAGCCTGAGGCTCGGCGTTGATTACCGGGAACTGAGCAGAAAAACACACCTCGATCGCCACCCAATTCCGAGAATTCAGGAAACGTTGAGCAATCTTGGAGGAAGCTCTTGGTTCTCTGTCCTTGACCAAGGAAAAGCCTACCACCAGGGTTTCTTAACACCAGAAAATCAAGCTCTCACCGCGTTTATCACACCTTGGGGATTGTACGAATGGATACGGATTCCATTTGGCCTTTCAAACGCTCTAGCTTCCTTCCAACTCTTTATGGAAACCTGTTCGGGTGATCTTCGAGACGAAGTCTGTATCCCGTACCTCGACGACATCATCGTGTTCAGCTCCACTTGTGAAGACCATATTGAGCACTTACGAACAGTTTTTCAGCAATTGAAGAAATATGGTGTCAAATTAAAACCAAAGAAATGCGCGATGTTTAAGAGAGAAGTTGTGTTCCTAGGAAGAGTTGTCTCAGCAGAGGGATATAAGCTTGATCCGTCAACCATGGCCCCAATACTACGCCTTAAAGATACACCACCTGAGACCATGAACAAAGAAGCAAATTTTTTTATTTGAATTTTATTATAAAAAAATCTAAATATTGTAACCCGAAGGTTAAATTGCGTTAAGGTTGACATAAAGTGTATCGATAAAATAGGGCACTATATTACAGAAGACAAGAAATTATATTTGTAACTATACATGTTAAAAAAAAGTAAAAAATTATTGTCTTGAAATTCTTTGGGGATAAAAAATTCTTACATCGTTCAGTTTGACAGCGATAATCCCTAAAATCTGTTATTTCTTAGTTCGTAATTAATCGCATTTCTCTCCAGGAGGTATAATTGGGGTTTTTGAATTATTACCGACGATATATCGAGAATTTTTCAAGGATTGCTAAGCCCATCTACAACCTACATGGGAAAGTGAAGAGCACATCCATTGGTAAACAGCTTGGAGGTAACAACCCAGTGTCATGGACGTCCACGCACCAGTCTGCATTATTTAAATGTCTCGTAAGCGCACCCGTCATGGCCTATCCAGACCTTCGAAGCCCCTACGTATACTCCACACGGATGCATCAGAAGGCGCATTGAGTGCTGTCCTCTATCAAGAGCAGAACGGAGTTTTGCTAGTTATTGCTTATGGATCACGAACTTTAACACCAGCAGAGAAAAATTACCATCTACATTCTGGCAAAATGGAATTTCTCACCTTGAAATGGGCTATCTGTGAACAGTTTAGAGATTATCTGCACTACGCTCCAAGTTTTGTCGTTTACACAGATAATAACACGTTAGCGTACGTGCTATCGTTAGCGAAACTGAACGCAACTGGCCTTCGTTGGATAGGAGAGCTAGCTGATTTTAACTTTACAATATGCCATCGTCCTGGAAAAACCAACGTTGATGCAGATACCTTATCCAGACACCCTGAACACAAGAGGCACTACATGGTAACATGTACAGAAGAGGTGCTTCAAGAGGAATAACGAGTGGTCATTCAGTCAATTAAGCTGCAAGATAACGGTCAGGAGAACTGGATTTTATCCCTCACTTCTGATCCAAGCGTGCTGCACGACGGTGTCCTGAAACCAACCCTTAACACTATAAAAACGCTCGACATGGCTGACGTCCGACAGGCTCAGATCGATCAGCGAATCAGATTCCAGGCGAATCGCCTGATGTTATACTTCTTCTTCACGAGTGGCTGAAATTGTACATTGCCAAAGATGGCGTTTTGCGGCGTAAGAATGGCGACCAAGATCAGATTCTTCTGCCCAGTAACTACCGTAGAACAGTTCTAGTGGAATTGCACGACAACATGGCTCATTTTGGGAGTGAACGCGTGTTACGTTTGGCCTGCAACCGCTTCTACTGGCCGCGAATGCAAAGGGACGTAGAGCATTACGTGCGAAAGTGTGTCAAACAGAAACCACCACGGTTAAAACACGAGCTTCACTTCCATTGATTGTTACCACCTCTCCCTTTGAATTAGTTTCAATTGGTTTCGTACATCTTGAAAGATCGAGTGGAGGGTATGAATATATCCTGGTGATAGTTGACGAGAGAAGTTACAGAGCGAAGAAAACGTACAACCGATGAGTTCGTAGTTCGGTTCTAGAACCCGGAGATCGTGTGCTGGTACGTAATCTCAGTGAGCGTGGTGGACCAGGCAAGGTAAGATCGTTTTGGGAAGATGATATTCACCTCGTGATTAAACGGAAAGGTTCAGAAAGTCCAGTTTATGAAATTAAACCGGAAAGAGGTGAAAGGAAGAAAGAACAGGGTTTTACACCGCAATCTACTGCTCCCTTGTGACTATTTGTTATCAGATGCAGATAAACCAGCCCCAAAAGGACCACCTAGGAACCATACCGCAGCGACGACAACCACCTAAGCCTAACGTGGCACATACTGATGGAGCATCCAGCGACGATGAAGATGCCGAAACAGTCGTGATCCCCTTAAGCCTTCCAACACGAGCACCTCCTTCGACCCACTAGCACTCCCCCCCCCCCTTGGTTTCACCAAACACCACACCTGCAGGAGAAACAGTCCCTACCCAACCAGAACCACAGAACACCATAAACCCCGTGAATAACCCAGTCGACGAAACAATAAATCCCGTCGTCGAAGGGAACAACGCCAGCCTGGTTCAGGACATCCCAAACATCCCACTTCATGAAAACCTAAGACCGCAGCGAACACGACGTTCACCCGCTTGTTTGACTTATAACAACCCTGGTGCGCCCCTTGGAGTCTTCCCAATCTCAGCACCTCTGCACCCGAACCAATTAAAGTTCCACCGAGACCCTCATTTTCCTTACTTTGCGTCCCACCTACACCTCCTAACCATTCACCCAGCATTCCTTTCCCTTACCCACCTCCTCCTCCCGGACCACCTATGATGACCTACGCTGATCCTCTCCCTCATCAGTCCCCACCATTTCTTGGAATGCCGATGATGCATTACCTAATGTATTAGAGCTTATTTTGATTCTATTGAATTAACATTTAAAACAAAAATTTAATAACTGGCTCCACTAGTAGAAATACAATGACGATATATATCATATCTTTTAAAAAATATCACGTATACGTAAGTTTAATGTTTACGCCAGTCATGAAACACTGCAGCAACGTGTTAAAGTAACTGGGCAACGCAAGATAATTTTAAAGGTCCTAACGTGCAGAGTATTTGTTAGCGATAGTTTTACGGAGCGGACTCTGCGACGAAGTACTATGTGGTACCAAGCATTCCTAGAGGTTAGTGTCACGGGACGACAATAATTTTGGAGGGGGAATGTGTTACAAGGTGTTAGTTTGTAATCTGAGAGTCAAGAAGTTAAATCTGCTGACGTCATTGTTACATGATCTAGCAGCAAGGAATAGGAATTTAGTTAATGTTTAATTGAGATAGCAAACAGTGCATGCATATAACAGAGTGTGTCAGAGTACACGAGAAAAGAGTTAGTGTTACGCTGTTGAAGAGAGAGCATCTGATAGCACGAAGTGACAGTCAGATAAATATATGTAAATAAAGAGTTTAATAACTAAATAAAAGTTTGGAGTCTATTACGATCTATCTGTATTGGCAAGTGGCAACCCCTCACAACTGGCAAGAAGTAACCTGTATGGTACGAGGTAACACAAGCGTACCAACAGATACTCCTTGATGAAGATTCAAGAGAATATGTCACGATCAACACCATTTGTATCGACCAAGTAGACTTTGGTGTAGCCAGTACCAGTGCAATTTTTCAGTCTAAAATTGAGCAAGTGTTGCAAAAATTGAACAAAGCATACCGATTGGTGGAATGTAGAGTAGACGACATATTAGTTTCAGCCAGGAATGATCAGTATATAGTTTCAGGCAAAAATGATAAGGATCATTTAAACAATTTGAATGAAGTTTTAACACGCTTGAAATAGGCCGGTTTACGTCTAAAGATGGAGAAATGTAAGTTTATGAAGCCATCCGTTAAGTATCTCGGGTATCGCGTAGATATGCACGGTTTGCATGTAATTGAAAAGTTGAGGCGATTAAGAATCCGCCTGCGCCAGAAAATCAGCAACAATTAAGATCTTTTCTTGGCATGGTGAATTATTACGCGAAATTTGTTAGCAACTATTCGACGGTTGTCCGCCAACTAAACGAGTTGCTACGTCACAACGTCAAGTGGAGATGGACTAAAAAAGAAAACAACGCGTTTTGCACTCTTAAAAATAACAGTAAGCGCAACGCCTGTGTTAACCAATTTTCGCAGCGACTTGCCGCTAAAGTTGGACACCGACGCAAGCAACTATGGAATAGGTGCCGTAATATCGCACATAATGCCAAATAGCGAGGAGCGCCAAATCGCATTTGCTTCGCGCACTTTAAGCAAAAGCGAGCCGCAATTACACGCAATTAGAAAAAAGAAGCGTTAACGCCACGCGACATGATCCATTATTAGCACGTATTTTACACTCTACAATGTCGCATTGGCCAACCGAGCCAATCGAAACTGAGAAACCGTATTTTCACAAACGCTTTGAGATTACGGCCGAGGAAGGGTGTCTTTTATGGGGAATGCGCGTCGTTATTCCAAAACCGTTTCAAGCACGCATTTTAGAGGAATCATGCAGGGCACCCCGGAATAGTTCGTATGAAATTTGATGCTTAGCGAGATTTCATGCTTGATGGCCTGGCTTAGATAAAGAAATTTCCGAGTCCGTGCACGATTGTGTACCGTGTCCATGTGTAAGGAACAAACCTCCACAAGCTCCTGTACAACCATGGCAATGGCCAAAGCAACCATGGCAACGAATTCATGTAGATTTTGCCGGTCCATTCATGAATAAGATGTTTCTTCTAGTGGCAGATTCGTATTCAAGATGGCTCGAAGTCGAAATTATGCCGAGTATAACAAGTACTGCAACGATAGAGATATTGAGCGACATTTACATCATAGATTACCCGACCAACTTGCAAGTGCGTAAAGTGACAATGGTCCGCAATTTACTTTGAATGAATTTTCTCAATTCATGCGCTTAAATCAGTTAAATGGCGTTAAACATTCGCTAGTGGCACCGTATCATCCGCGCTCAAACGGGCAAGCTGAGCGTTTTGTTTGAGCCTTTAAGCAATATTTTAAGGCGGAAGGGACGCATAACATGAAGCAAAATTTAACGCGATTTCTGTTTAGCTATAGAGCTACACCAAATAGCGCGACTGGTCCTACACACTCCAGCCGATTTATTTCTTAACCGCCGTCCTATAAAACTAGACTTGATCTCTCAAACTCAGACTTGAGTTGAGCAGGAAGATAGAAACCAAGCAGAATGACCAGAAAGCAGCACACGACGCACACTCTAAAGACAGAGATTTTCAGGTAAACGAGACAGTCTTAGTACAGAATTTTAAAGCCGAACCAAAAATAAAATGGCTGGAAGCGTAATAGAAAAAACAGGGCCTGTTTCGCATCAGAGTAAAGACAGGTGAGGCGATAGCGAAGCCTCATGTAGATCAGATACTATCTAGAAAGAATTCAGGTAAGTCAAAAAGAGTTAATGAGGAAAGTACAGATTTTAGTGAGGATTATATGATTTGGCTAGGTCCACATCAGGTAAGTTCAGATGCAACTAATGGTGGCCCGTCATGCGGCACGCAATCTACTAACAACGCGAATCCTAATCAGCCACGTTATCCAACTTGAATAAGACAACCTCTCAATCGACTAACATACTAACATGTTAAGTTCATAATAAGCGTGGGGGAATGTAGTGTTTATGTCATTGTTGTAATCATATTTAATCTAAAGCCGATCAAATAAGGAAGAAACTACAACGCTAGGCTTTTGGTATCCTGGCAGCGACGATATATAGGACTTGATTACTACCTGAAGTACAAAGAAGGGCAATACCCAAAGCATGTTTTTAATTATGACAAAGCTAAAGCCAAAAATTCAATAACTAAGAATGCTACTAAATTCAAAAGCGAAGTAGCAATGCCGGAGTTTGTTAACATACTATAGAAATCAGCCTCACAAAATGCGAAATCCCTAAAACATGTGTTCAAGTCCAAGATGAAATCATTGAAAGAAGAAAAGTGGAAAAACAAAGCATTACATGGCCAGTATCCAAAGATCCTAAAGAAATCTCATGTTCACTCAGTTACCACCAACAAATGGTTATTAAGTAACCTGAAAGGAGAAACAGAGGGACTACTAGTAGCAGCTCAAGACCAATCAATAAACACTAGAAACTACCAAAAAGTAATATGTGGCCAGCAAGTGGAGAGCAAATGCAGAATGTGTTCTCAACATAAAGAGACAGTGTATTACATCCTATCCGGATGTGAGGTATTTGCTATAGAACTGTGTACATTACCAGGCATAATAAGGCTGCGGCATATTTCCACTGGGGAATCTGACAAGATTATGATATCGAGGTTACAAACAAATTAATGGTATGAACACAAGCCTGAGACTGTGATGCACAATACTGACAACAACATTACTATCCTATGGAATATGGCAGTCAATACTGACAGAACTATAACAGCGGACAGACCAGATATCGTAGTAAAAGATTTAACAAATGCTACTTGTAAACCGATTGATATGACTGTCCCATCAGATAGAAATATTGCATTAAAAGAAACTGAAAAGAAAAGTACAAAGAACTAGAAATAGAGAGAATGTGGCATATGAGAACTGAAGTGATCCCTGTGGTAGTCGGTACACTTGGCACAATAAAGAAGGGGATGATTGAAAACATTAAGAGGGTATCAGAGAGAGCTACTGTTACAGAAACGCAAAAGATCTGCATGCTGGGATCTGCACAAATCCTAAGGAAGGTGCTTACTGCTTAGTGTGCTCCAGATTTGTTTCATATCCTACGGTTAGTTGCACAATATACAGACATTTATTTGAAAAGAACATTAATAAGTCTGGACGAAGCAGTCACATGTAATAGTGGATGGACTTTTGTACCCTGGAATATCCGCATAAATGCATGATGATCCATCGACTGTCTCAGGTAGGTCGCAAGGAATTTTAAAATCGAGTCATCTCTCCACGTAAACTGTTCCAGATACGACTGGCAACCTGCTACGATGTGTAAGAGGGTTTCAGGAGCCATACAACAGGAACAGTCGATATATTTAATCTACCCCATTGGGCAAGGTTTTGGCGCGTGGGAAGAGAATTCTTAATGTATAGCATTTTAAAATTGAAAATATTTTCGTTAACTGGGAGAGAGAGTATTTTCTAATATTACTGAAGAAGGAGCCTTGGCAAATGAGTTGGTTATTAAGCGAAAGCCCTTGAAGACTTGATAGACGTCGTACTAGTACTAGTTGACTTCCAAAGTTCATTTATTGCTTCGTTTGGTGATATTTTTGGAGCTGTACAGAGAACAGTTTCGCATTGGATGAACTTGACAGATGGAGGATATATGTCAAGACCAAATTTATGTCGGGGTGAGGAAGATCGTTCTCAGTGTTCTGGAAATAGGAATATTAAGCCACTTGCGGAGATAACATTTCACTACAAAATCAATGTTTTCACTGATCCACGTTTCCGACAAACTTGCAACCGTAAAAGTTGTTGTTCATAAGACATGTTAAAACTGAAATATCTTCCCAGATACTGGAAATTTTCACCCGCTTTGTTCGTAGCAATTAGTTTGCTATTGATGAGGAGTTTTGGTAGATATTGAACTTATTTAGTCATAGCTTTTTTACCGAATGTGCAACATTTGCCAACCCAAATAATCATATTAGACCATTGGCACCAAACAGAGAACCGATTTAAAAGATGCTGGTTTTCAGTTTCATGACTACTTTTGACGGCAGAATCATCTACAAACTGAAACCAGTGGAACTGGAAAGAAAACCCAAACTGAAGATATTTTTCTGAAGTTTTAAAATTGATGTGCAAGCTTCTAACAATCAATTTCGTGTGTTTAGGGAAATGAAATTTCATTTTAGTATGAAACAAAACACTCCTGTCTGTAAAACTGATCATACGAAATTATATCACCTGACATGTGTGGCCATAAGAAATTTCAATAACACTTTCTTGTTTGAAAAAACGCTCATTAACTGGGCAACTGTGACAAGAGTCAACAGTGACAAGAGTCAACAGTCACAAGAGTCAACAGCCACAAGAGCCAACAGTCAGAAAACTCCCGCATAAATACTAGACTAAAATATTCGACAAATAAAACTAGGCACCTATAAGATGTACATGTATGTCACAATCTTAGCACTTCGGTTTGGTTTATACCTTACAACCGCATACAGACAATCATAGTTGAAATAACTTTATAAGATGTATATCTTACCCCAGGCTGTGGTAACCGTGTTCCTCTTAAGGTAACCACTCTTTTAACACTTGCTGGGATATACAAAGTCTGCGCGCTGAGCATTGGACATTGATGCTGTGATTCTCGTACTTTCTATAGAAACATGACAATAATGATCGATACACAGCATAATAAAAGCCAAACAGAATATTAAGTGCTTTCAAATCATACTATGATCATAAAAATAATTTAATATTGAACTCAGTCGCTGAGTGATCTTTTTCTTTTTTAATACTAAATATTTATTTCTCGTTTTGTACCACACTAGAGGAACGTACTAAATTTCAGACAAGTAAAATTTTTACTTTACTTTCTCATGTGACTTAATGAAAATTATTACGCAATTCCAACCTGTTACGAATTGCACAAGGTAAGGACCACCATACACCGTATCAAATGAATGATATATATAGGTTATTGGCCGGTTAGGAGATCCGTATAGGAAAATATTTCCCAAGGTCTCAAAAGTTAACGGCCCGAGGCTGAAGGCCGAGGGAAGTTTTTGAGACCGAGGGAAATATTTCCCTATACGGACCGACCAAACCGGCAAACAAATGGCTTATTTTTTTCTTGCGGTCCGAATCTTTTTAAAAACAAAAACATTGTGGATTTAAAACTCGCGCGGTCCGCACGGCCTCATACGGACCGCTCATGTGGCCAATCAGATTGCAGAAAAGGCTAAAATATGATTTCGGACCGCGACAAAAAAATAAACATTAATATTTCCTACATATACACATAAATTTCAGAAAAACAGTTTTAAACATTGCTTGAGAAACCTACCCAAGGAGCAAAAGATTTCGGGCAGATTGAAGATCCATCTGGGACACATTTAGCTTCGTAATGACACCAAGAACATTTCAATGAGCCAGTTGTGCACTTTAAACAACTTCAAAACGAAATAAAAAGAATAATTAGTAAATGATAGCTAATTCGTCCTTCGGGCAACTAGGCAAGCAAACCTTTAAATTGTAATTGAATAAACTTAAATATATGCCTTTATACAAGTAGCTGTGGTATTAATCAGGGTTTTTACTTGCTAGAAAAGTGAATAGAGTCTTTTTCAACTATACCTGTAACATTTTAGACTTTAGGCTTTTAGACTTTTTGAATTATAAAACCTATCAGAAGTCGTGACCCTTGATTTCCTTCACTGACGGCTGATGACGAGGCGTGGGTATTACTTCTTATGTCCTATATCACTTTTTAATTATGTCGATTTTAGTGAGGAATGAAAACCAGACTACTTAAAGAGAAAGGAACAACGCACTAAGCGCTTTTTGCGTTACCCATGTTTGCTTGTAAAAAAAAAACATTCACTACGTTTATCCCATTTCTATACTGGGTATATTTCATTATCAATGGAACTTGTTAGAAACCCACCTCAATATTGCTGAACATTTGTAAAATTCTAACGTGGAAGTTGTAATTTTTGCACCCGTTTCATTAGAAAGCACCGCTACTTCAGCATTGACTAAACCTGAAATGAGATGCACAAAGTATGAACCATGTGACTTTGAAGTACCAGACGATAAAAAAACGGTTATTCATAATCAATCGTTTAATTAATAGACCGACGTCAAAGTATGAGGTGTAGAAAACGTGCTCTTCTTATTCAGTGGAAAACCTTTGGACAGTGAAAAAACACAGAATGTCAACGGAGACTGGAACTTTTATACAACAAACACTCGGTGGACAAAACTGGTTTGAGATGAAGTACTTTACCTGTTTCAGAACTTGCTTCAGGCAGTTGCGTTGACATGGGAACGGAACATTCCAAAGTATTGCCATTTAAAGAAGACGGCATTTTGACATTATTAACAGAACAGCCATAAGCATTCATTTTCTGTCTGACCGGTATATTAACGATGGAGATATTAATCTAAAAATCCAATAAATAAAATTAATTTCTCTCTCCAAATACGTATTTTTGACGAGCTCGCGCTTGCTAAAGTACAATCGCTGGTGGTCTAGGCTACAAAATACCCTTAATTCACGAGACAGACAAGCTTCCACCAAAAGTACAAATATTTTATATGACTATATACAATTACAATTAATATACAATTTGATAAGTAAATAATTGGCGACTCATTTAATTTTGGCTGATTGTTCAAAACACATTGTTTGTGCTGACCATTCAATGCACTTCATCCTATGCGATTACCCAGCTGATTTCCATTCTCAAACTATGCATGTGTGAACAGTAGTCAAGATCACATTGAGCATCTGTTATCATAATACACAACAAAACACTGCTTATCATACAATACACACCTTTTGGATGGCTGTTTTACTCAAAGGTAGTGATGACGGGTTGAGAGCGGAAATACTAATACATTCACTAGAATACCGAACATATCCTAAAGGAGATCCATAGTAAGGACACTTGTCATACGTTGTACACCTAAAAATATGTAAATATCAAAAGGTAAATATTCACCAGTTATTTACACAAAAGGTTTTAACTTTTAATGAATAGATTGTCTTAGCAGAACTAACTCCTAAAGTAGGAAAACATGATAAAATTCTCACATTAATCTGATTTTCTAACTGTTGTAATTAGCGGGATGTTACAAGTATCTGTGCTATTTTTCCAGTCGCATATGCGTTCCACTCGAAACCACAATTTTACTATCTGGTATTAATAGCAATAATACAATTTTAAGTCCAAATACTCGTACATACACATAGAAAATTTGTATTAACTTTTGCTTTAAATGACTTATTAGTTACGTTTATAATGTGTTTCAAGACGGTAAAGAATAATGTTATTGTGAAAAACGGAGTAGCTTGACCCAGAATGCACAACGAAAAAAAGCTACAAAGAGCAACACAAGAATCAACATGCATATGTGGGCCAAAAACCCTTCAAGCTTTCCTAATTGACAGGAATCACGTCGGCAGCTTATGATTTAATGCACACACGTTCAAACACTCAACCTGTTCAGAGTTGAACAAAACAGCATAATACTTAACAATGTTTGGCTGCCAACAATATTGAACAATTTTGTTGAGACTGACGCAAGGCTGTTTTAGTTGACAATATTGAACAATGTGGGCAGCAAGACATTGTTCAATGCTGTTTTTATCAACTCTGAACAGGTTGTCCCTGTTTTGCTGTGGTATAGTATGTACTTATTACGAAAATAAGAATAATGAACACTAACATTGCCTTAAGTGTACACCAGCCACAGTATGGGTCAGCACCTTCAACACATCTTTCACACGTTGTTCGATTGCTACATTCCTCCACGGGTATTTTTTTAACCTGGGAATACAGAACTACAACACGTTAATATTGTACAATATTTCTCTTTGCATTACTAAACGCAAAGAATTGAGTATCGACAAAGAAAGCGATGGATATGAAAACATGCAATTGTTAATGCGATGTAAGCGAGTACGCTATGCCACGACGCAATTGCAAGTAATGCAGTACGCTTGAAAATTTAATACAAATTAATACACTGCCTTTTTCGCAAAAAATATCTTAAACATCACAATTTCTTCTTGACATGTAAGACACGACAAAATGACGAGAAAAACACAGGGTGAGGCCCTTTGGCCTTTCAAATTCAAATTAGCCGCGAATTTCATTACGGTTTATTCCAATGGTCTACAGAGAACAGATCGTCACTTAGTACACAGTACAAGGTGGGCAAAAAAACTGGTACTATTGAAATTCAAACTAGCATCATCGCATTCTTGCAATTTGACAGACGTTGATGTAAAACAAAATCTAATTTTCTGTGGAAGCTAAAATGCATAATTCTAGCCGTGCAAGATTTGTCAGAAACAAGACAAAGTCAGAAACAAGACAACAATACAGACCTATGGGAGTAAGCCGTAATAAAATTCGCGGCTAATCTGAATTTGAAAGGGCATCAGCTTTTTTTACTCATCCTGTATATTTTCCCATTGTTTGTAGGGATGGTGCGGAACGCCGGAACGTAATGCTCATGTGAGCATGAGTATAAGAGTATATACGTTATACAGGGTGTCCCAAAAACTATTGAAAATGATGTATTGTTAGAATTTCAATGCCTAGCACTAAATTGAACTCACGAGTGGATAAACTATTGACATAACCGTCATAATTAATAGTAATACTCAGTGTTAACCATTTTTATGCCAGACAAAAGAACTAAACCTACGAGTGCATATTAAAAATGCAATCAAATTTTATGCATGGGTTATTTTAGCCTATTCAATTTGGTTTTTATCAATATTCCCATGAGCAAAACAAACGTACTTTACAAAGTATTTTATTTTTTTAACAAGTGCTAGGGCATTCAAATGTTAAAAATAGGTGATTTCAATAGTTTTTGGGGTTTTTTTGGGACACCCTGTATACTATTAAGCAGTGTATTGATTCTTGGTTTGTAATCAGTCTCTCGGGAGAAAATGTCAGCCACCCACTCCGGCTAGATCCAAGAATATAGTACTAATAACAAATTCTTTTGTGTTATACCTCCAATATGGCCGCCGTGACGTTAAATACAAACCATCAATAGGCATTCATGTTGCGGCAATACAAGAACCTCTCACCGTGCTAAGCTAACTTTACTTAATAAAAAATATGTCCGGGTCGAGTCAAGAGCCGGGGCTGGTTGTATAAAACTCTTAATCACTTTTTTAATCACTGTTTTGTAGTTAAATAGTAATTAAGTACAAAATACGTGGTTCTGATTGGTTGACGTTTCCCCTAATTATAGTTAACTTTGGGGGTGTTTATATGAGCCCTGCATAAGGGCTAGCCCTAGCGGTATATAGGGCTAGTTTTCACCGTGTGTTTACACGAGAAAAATCAGCCCTCTAGCTAGGGCTGGCTCGCTGTCACAAACAACATTGTAAATGGCTTCCGTGCAGCTCATTATATTTATTATATTATCTAAAATCGAAGATTACCGACTATATTTTGGAACAAAAACCGGCAAAAAATTGAATATTTTTTTAGAACTATGCCTTTAGGGTAAAAAAGATTCAAAGACTTGAGTTTGTACTAAATACTGCGGGATTTCTACTCAGCCCTACTAGAAGGGCCAGCCCTCCTTGTCGTGTTTAAATAGAAAATTTCTAACCCTACTAGGCTCTCCAACCCACCTTGCAAGTAGCGAGATCTCGCCTAATAGGGCTGGCTCTCCTCTCACATAAATGCAAATAATTTTTAACAGGGAAATGTATTAGCAAGCGGGATCCCGCCTAGGAGGGCTAGCCCTTAAGGCTGTTTTCCACTAGGCGGAATTTTCCGCTAGGCGGAATTTTCCGCGCGCAGCGCAATTTGTCTTTGTCTTTTTTCGATTAGTCCTGCCTGAGAGCTCACAAACAAAGAAAAATTGCGCTGCGCGCGGAAAATTCCGCCTAGTGGAAAACAGCCTTTATGTAAGGCTCGTATAAACACGCCCTTTAATTACTTTTTTATACAACCGGTCCCAGGAGGGTCAAAAATCATTGAGCAGTTTAAGAGCTATATCGATACAAGACTAGACAATCTCGCAAGTTCTTTACAATCGTCTAGTAGGGAACAAGTACAAAGAACACATTCAAGCATGGGCAAGTAAATTACAGCGAGAGAGCGGGTCTGCAAAGTTCAAGTACAAGGCAAATGCTAAACAGTTTCTCCACAACGCCGAAGTCGAAGACTTAGTGGGTCAAGCGGTAGAGCAGTTGCAGAAAGAAGATCCAAATTGCGACGAGGCCCTGGAATTCGCCAATAGAGCTCTCACCTTGATACGAAAGCGGCAAAAACTTACTTATCAAATTAGCTGACAAAAGCGAGGCATGTATGTTGGCTCGTGGTAGATGATTATGAAAGCGACGATTTAGCTGACAACTCGGGTGTCAACAAGAAAATAAGGAAAGCTCAAGATAAAGCGGCTTGTAAGAAGAAGCACATGCTGCAAGCGAGGAGTAAAAGCAACGAACAAATTCCCCTAGTGGCCCTGTTGTAAGACCTGAAGATCGACAGCTTTTTCGAGGTAATGTTTTTACCACTTGCTTTCTCTGTGAGGTCAAGGCTTGTTTAGCCAATAATAACGAGTTATTATCTTTGTGTGAAGTTAGACAGCAGGAATGGCAGAATAAAGGGAAAATGCTTTTCATTCGGATGAATGACAAATCAACAAGGTCAACAAGGTAGGCAGCGCCATAGAGATTATAATGGACAGCGCGCTATTTGTTCGGACAGATACCGAGACAACCATCACCACTCTCTGAAGAACTACAGGGAGTATAAAAAAAAGTAGACAAATATGAAATCACTCTCTGTTTCGCGAAGCGCCTCAATGTACGATGTTTAGTATTAAAATAGATTGTTTTGGTACTTGTAATCTAGAATAAACCGGAAAAAGGAGAAATTTAAAACTTCAATACCCGGGGGGCTCTGTCTTTCACGGCAATTTAAATATGCCTTGCGCACAAAACTTAAATGCTTAAAAGTAATTTTGACTTGGTAGGTGAAAAATTTGTCGGGTGTTTTATTGCTGTACTAAATTTCAGAAAATTTTCTCGAGTCTAAGCCGTTCAAAACGTCGCGCGAACTTCCATATTTTTAGCAAAATTAGCTTTTTGCATGTTTAATTTATGTATTTACTTAATTTGCATACAACCCCCAAGGGACATTTAATTAAAATTGGAACATTTCTTCAGAAAGACGATTCTTATTAAAAAAAATATACGTTCGCACGACGTTTTGAATGGCTTAAACTCAGTAAGGTAAGTAGGTAGGTAAAACTTTATTAAAACACGCTTCCCTCATCATCCATGGATGATTTTAATGAGGGGCGTCACACAAATTACATAATTAAGGCTACAATAAATTAAATATATGAATACAATACCAAACATTATAGAAATATTTTAAAAAATCACACGTAAAGATAAACATGTTAAAAACCAACACCATTCGATGTCTGACTCAGACCCAGTCGTTAATATATTAGATTTTTAAAAATGGTTAAAGATTCTGTTTGCTTCGCCTGTGTTGGTAAACTATTCCAACGCACGGCCGAGCTATACCCAAAACTCCTTTCCAAATATTCAGTATTTGGTTTAGGAATTGAAAGATTAATATCGGTATTTCTGAGATTGTAACTGCCAAGATTTGTGTTTCTTATGTTAAATTTATCCCTTAGGTTTGGAGCTGAGTGGTTGTTTAATATTTTAAAAGTTTCAGAGAAACTAGCAGAAGATGCATATATTTGAGTATCATCAGCGTACATGCCTGAAGTTGTATTTAGCAGACATTCTGGGAGATCATTTATATATAATAAGAACATAAGTGGTCCCAGAATTGATCCTTGTGGAACCCCACATATAATTTCCATAGCTGATGATGTATGCCCAGTCAACGACATAAACTTGGATTCGACTAGTCAAATAGGATTGGAACCATTTTAGTTCCAGGTCTCGAACACCAAACTGCTCTTGCATATTTTTTAATAAAATTTTATGGTCAATAGAGTCAAAGGCTTCCCTAATATCAACAGAAATTAAACCTATTATTTCTCCAATGTCCATACTTTCTAACCAGTTATCGCTCATTTGTAGTAGTAAGGACAATGTGGAATGTTTAGGTTGGAAGCCCGATTGAAAATGCGAAAGAAGAGAATTACTTATTAGGTACTGACAGATATAGCTGCCCAAATACCTCCTTCTCAAACAGTTTGCTTATAATGGGAGGAATAGATATTGGACGATAGTTTTCACATTTCCTTCAATCGTCAGATTTGTAAATAATTAGGTATCACCCTAGCTTTTTTTCAATCGTCAACAAAAATACCAGTTGAGATTATAATATTAAAAATTTAAGTTAAGGATGGGGCAATAATATTGCAAGATAGTTTCAATAATTTGGCCGGTATCGCATCTAGCCCAGTTGCTTTAGATACTTTTAAATTCTGTATCTTCGTCGAATTCTGATGAGCATTTTGATTGAGAGGCGAGAGTAGGGCCAACATTGACAAAGTAATCATTTAAATGCTCAGCCATATGTTTAGGATCACTATACACATTGTCATTAATATTAATTTCAGCAATATTGATTGATTTCCCGCCTTTACCTATTAGGTTATTGATCAACTTCCACGTTTTCTTTACATCTTTGGCTTGAGAAACTTCCTTAATTTTTGTTTGATAGTAGGCAGATTTGGACCTTCTCATTTCTATATTGACTTTATTTCTCTCCGATTTATATTTGTCCCAATGGACCCTAGAATTATACCTTTTTGCCCTCTTTTTATGAAAATCTCTGGATCGCATAAGTTTTTTGATATTAGAATTAATCCAGGGAACAGGGTTACTCTTTATAATATGAGGCAAAGGCGCATGTTTGTCAACTACTTCCAGAAAAAAGGATTTCCAGATTTGCCAACAATCATTTGGGTTTGAAAATTGTGTGATCAAATACCAGGGTATACTTGATAGTTCCCGAATAAAGTCAGTTTCATTAAATCTTTTAAAATTTCGAACTTTGAATCGAGTTTGTCTACATTTTGGTATACTTGTTTTTTTTTACCGCATAGATTAAACTGTGATCAGACATTCCCAGGTCAATAACGCCACTATTAGAAATGTTATTGGGCTGATTAGTTAATATCAAATCAATCTGACTTGATGATGTATTTGTAACTCTGGTTGGCTCTTTGATGAGTTGTTCTAAGTTGTATAGCACGGTCAAAAACATTAATTTATTGGTGTTGGAGTCTCTCGGTGACTTGAGAATGTTACAATTTATGTCACCAATGATAAGGTATTGTTATTGAAATTAATAATAAATAACGTTAGAAACTGAGCAAACAAATGAAATAGAGTCATTCTTATCGATGATAAAGAACAGTAAATAGATCCTGCAGAACACCCAATATTCAAGATTCAGCCAGCTTCCATCTCAAGACACTTATTTCAAATCGATTCAGCGGAGTTTGTACACGCGTTTGGCGCCATTTGTTGAGCACGCCGTTACTTGGTCGCTAAGCACACAAACAGTAACTTTTAACGCCTCAACCAGCTGACAACCTGCGAAATGCCCAAACACCACTGCCCGTTCCCTGAGTGCACGTACGAAACGGAGGACCTCTCAGAAAATTTATCCGCAGTGATGCTCACAATTCACAATGGCGTACACACCAACACAGGCAACCCAAGCCCGAAAACAGAGAAAATTCGCAGACCAACCATTTCTGCCGGTGGCTCTAGCGAGGAATGGGCCTACTTTCTCACACGTTGGCAAGACTACGTCACTGCCACCAAGGTCGAAGGTAAAGAAAAAGTTTTACAACTACTCGAATGTTGTGATGAACACTTAAGAAGAGACCTGATCCGCACGACAGGAGGTTCGCTGTCTAATCGAACAGAAGAACAAGTCATGGCGGCGATTAAGAAACTCGCTGTCCGTCAGGAGAATACTATGGTTGCACGGGTACAATTGCATAATATGAAGCAAGATATTGCCGAGCCAATTCGCAACTTCTGTGCCAGGTTGAGACGACAGGCTGGAGTATGTAAATTCACGGTAAAATGTACAAACTGCGATAGAGATGTCGACTATACTGAACACATGATCCGTGATGTCGTCACTCGTGGTCTAGCAGACAACGACATTCAACTGGACCTTTTAGGAGATCAAAACCAGAACATGACATCAAAGGAAGTCATTCAATTTATCGAGGCCAAGGAATCGGGAAAACGCTCTGCTGGCCAACTCCTGGAAGCTCAAACAACAAATGCAACTCGAAGCCAATATCGTAAGAACAAACAGAAAGATTTGAGACAACCAACAAAACAAGGTGACACATGCTACTACTGTGGTGAACGTGGCCATGGGCACCGTGCCCCAACCTCAACTAGAAAATTGAAATGCCCTGCATACGGGAAAACATGTGGAACATGTGGTCGCCCAAACCACCTAGAAGTTGTGTGCCAACATACTAGACGCCTTCCCCCACTTGTAGTCGGCAACTACGTTCGCCTTCAAAATCAGACTGGCCCATATCCAAGCAAATGGGACAAAACGGGAAGAGTCGTTGAAGTACGCCAGTTTGACCAATACGTAGTGCGCGTTGATGGATCTGGCAGGATGACAGTCAGAAACCGAAAGTACCTTCGCAAATTTGACCCAGTGCTACGACAGCCCCCACGGCGTTCCATCCCTACCGACCTTATTTACAAACCAGATACTCATCACACCACTTCATTCCCCCACACCACGCCTCCGCCCAGCGAGCCCCATCCGGCCCCCAACCAATTATCCTATTCAGTTGGTACAGATGACACACCCACCACCCCTGCAGTGTCCTATCACCCGCTCCTTCCCCCAATCAAGCCCACCCTCCACACCTCCAACGCAACCTTCCCCATCCCCAACGCAACCCCCATACCAATGTCCGACCTACCACCGGCAAAGCTTCCCCTGGCTCTCCGCAGACTGCAAGACTTCAACAAAAAGGGACTAACAGAATAACTATATCACTGAACACTATACATTCGAGTTTATATTTGAACAGTGCTTTTAGTTTTTATAGCTAATTTAACATATAAAAACTTGGGGGGAGATAGATCAGTACTATATGTCAGTATTACATGAAGTATATCATTCTTTGTTCTTTATCATTCCGAGAGGTGCTGTTATTGAAATTAATAATAAATAACGTTAGAAACTGAGCAAACAAAGGAAATAGAGTCATTCTTATCGAGCGAGACTAACTAGTTTTTTATTAACGCTTTCTGTATAGCTCTCAAAATTGCATAAAGCTTGCCTATTGCAATTAATATTGCATAAATGCATCAAAATTGCATAAAGCTTCTAAGCGAACAAATTATGCAAAATACACTCTTCGTAATGAAGGAATTGATGTTTGGAACGAACTAGAACCCAACAACAACAACAAATGATCCAATACATGAAAATATATATGTATATATTCAATGTAATCAATTTATCTATATTTAATTTTCTTTTTCTTAAACAATGTATTTGCATATACTTCGATTATTATTAACTATTTTATCTTGACTGTAAATATTTAATTAGTTAGTGTTTATTCTACAAACAAATCTAGAGACCTATAATAATAAAAAAGCCCAGCAGGGTTTCATGTAGGTCTCTAGCCTGTAATTACAAATCTTATATAATGTATAATAATATTTTAATTAAACAAACAGGGAAAATAAAAAAAAACTTAGAATTTACTTCATACATAATTTCTGATTTGTTGTAATACCTATCATTTAGGTTGTTAAAGTAGCTTTGTTCTTTTGTCTGCCTAATTTAATTGTGTATATTAGAGAAGCGTGATTCAGAATGCAGATTTCTGTCGGGAAACTGTATCTGTAACCTTTGAACTTTCAGGGTAAACAACAGCTTCCACGCTAAGTTCACAAACGGAATTTGACAATTTTTTCTTGTCCGTGCGGTTGGCTTGCTTATCTTCTTTATCTTTGATTGTCTCGATTAATATGCCCTCATCAAAAGTAAAATTTGCGGAGACTGTTCACATATAGAGACTTCGTATGCGTTCAGTAACTCTTCAGAATTGAGTGGTGTACACGAGCTATTTTCTGCCACGACGCCATTCGGCTCGCCATTCCCATTATTGTTCTTACGTTTTTGGATCAATAACTTAGTATATACCTCACCTTGTTCACCTTGTATCAACAGGGAGGTTGAGTTCGTATAAAATCTGTTTGCAATTGAACCTGTGGCCTCTTGAAACAATTTTAAATGGCCACTAGGAGCCGACCATCTCCCATTAAGTTTTAAGGTTTTCTTTACAAAATCTTTTAAAGCTTCATGGTCATCTTTCCTTTTTAGTTTCCCATTTTCGTCTATTGACGTATATATTTATAATAGCTATTATCAATTAGTAGACACTTGAGATTGTTTAAGCAGTCGTTAGCTAAGCGAGAAGAAATTTCGTCAGAGTTAGCATCAGACATGTTGACCGCCATGACATGGGCATGAGGGAATAACAGCAATTTTGAACAGCAATAAAACACCTGACATATTTTCTACCTACCAACTCAAAATTACTTTTAAGCCTTTAAATTTCGTGCGCAAGCCATTTTTAATGTGTTTCAAAATACGCACACCCCTGGGTTTGAAACATTTAAATTTCAGAATGTTTTCATTTATTCTACACCGTAAGTACCCAAGCAATATTATTATAATAAAAAAACTTCATACTTCAAGCCGCTTCGCCAGGTTGAGAGCCGTTTCAAAACTGTCAACACCCTGTATACTGCGCATCATAAAAAACAAGCGACAACATTGCGCATCTTGTACAAATTATTTTGTTGATATTTGCTTTAAATTTTTAAATATTAGAAGTTTTGGTCATTTCTCACCTTATACTCAGATAAAAGATAAGCACTTGTTCCACTGAGATCAAACCTCACAGACAAAATACCAGAGCCAGAAATTCTACGTGATGTTTCGTACCGTCGACCAAATGAATTGGAATACATGATAAACTAAATGAAAACAAATTTTTTGTCAATTTGTCACTCAGCGTGCTCTGATGTCAGTATTGAAGCACTGAAATGGAGGAAATAAATGAAAAAAATTGAAGGGTTAAGCGACAAACGAAAACGTACAGGGTATTAGCAATACGAAAATCAAACTTAAATCCGTTTTACCTAAATTGCGAAGATAACATCGTGTGAGGGTATATGGAGGCAAATTGAGCAGGGAAGGGGTGGGCGTGGCACCATAGTTAATAGAGCTAGATGGTTTGGAAACTCATTAGAACTACAATATAAGTCATTATCTATGTTGTTGTTCTGGTTTATGCAGGAATGAGGTCCTTCGTCGTCACGTGCGTATTGTATTTTCACCTAACTAACAGCAACGTTTTAAGAAATTTAGCCATCCGCGACTTGAACATTAGGGTAATTTAAGAACTCCTATTCGTGGATTTGGCAAAAAAACAATACACACGTGACGATGAAGAACCATATTTTTGAATAAACGTTGACCAACATAGATAATGTGTAATATTGTTATTCTAATGAGTTTCCAAACCATCTACTCTATTAACTATGGTGGCACTGAAAGAAATCTTCTTAGTAGTTAGATCTAAAAGTTCTTTCTCGTCTCAATTGAGAAAAATTCTTTAACTTTGCAAATTATATTAAAATGTTTACGATTACCTTACTGAGTCTTTCCTCCCTTGAACCAAGAAAAGCAATAATGTTTCCTCGGTAAGTTGTTGTATCCATGGATGTTATTAAACCACAATTACCACATGTGACCAAAGCTTCACTTTTATGCTTCATTGCTCCAATCATTTTTTTATTTTTAGTATTTAGCGAACATGGAAGCATAGGACTTTCCTAATGTGTGTTATAAAATTAAGTAACAATTATAATCAATCTGAAATGCAAGGCGAAATAATAAAATGACAAATGTTAATAAAATAATTAAAAAATGATAATAAAGCGATCTTGATTAAGTTCCCTGTGTACAAACTATACGATGGTATAATGTATATGGTACAATGTAACTACTTCTTCCTCTATAACAGAGTTCAGAAAGGAGAGTAAATATTATATTTGCTGCAGTACTTACCTTACTACACTTCTTCGCGTTTCCAATTCTATCTGTAATATACTCATTAAGAATTACTGTGTTGCTGGAAAAGCATTTATTGATATTCTTCCAGAAAGTCTCATTAATTTCTTTAAACGTGTACGAACACACAGCTGACTGCGACGGTTCGCTCGACTTTTGAAACACACCGATCAATACTGCATCATCATCATCTCCAGTGCTTCCAAATTTCTCAGCCAACTTGCCACCAGGTCGTACAACTTTTCCTGCTACAAGCTGATCGTAATTTGTATCATCCTTGCCAACACACTGCAATCGCATTTCCATATACGTTTTAATTTCCACAACGTGGGGATAATTTTTACACAGTCTTGCCACAATAGTTCCATCTTGATCACTATGACTAAAGAAATATCTGAAATCTCCTACAATCGTAGCAAGAATGTAGTGCATCATTGGTCTCGTCTTTGTTAGATCCATGGAACTTCTTTTTCCAATGCATTGTTTTACTTGACCACTGCATGATGTACTTCCATAGGTGTTAAAGGTATAATCTCTACTTGCATGGTTAGTATGATCTCTTGTACCAGCAATAACAATTCCATTATTATATGGATCTTCAAGCGCAATACTGCGAATATCTTCATTTTTTGAAACAGCACTAAGAGTTCCACCATGTACAGTATGTGAAAAAGACTGGACATCATATGCTAAACATAGACCGAAACTGTATGTCCCACATGCAAACAATCTCGGAGTGCCTGTTAAGTTCTCAATCATCAAAAGTTGATTGATATTAGACTTACTATTCGACACAAGAGATGGTGTGTATATTTTATTAAGCTCTGTTAAATTTTTACTTAGTTTATAAAGATAGTTAACTCCACCAATAAAAATATGCCCAGTGTTGCTGTCCATGACCAGATTTCTAAAGGTCGCATTTTCTGGTCGAAATACAAACTGTCCAGCAACGAATGTTGTGCAACAAATCCAAGAAAACAGTTTGGAAATAAACATCCTAAAAACATAGAAACTGTTTAATCAAATTACAAGCAGTGTGGGTCTTTTAATAAGCAGGAAAGGAGGCAGGGAATAACGTTAAAAACCACAAGGGTGTTGCCATTGCAATGATGACTTGGTACAACATCATTAGATCGGATTTTGTACGAAGGCACCTGCACTCATGCTTTGTACTTTACCACATTATATACTCTAGCTGTAGTAATGGTATATTTTCTCTATGTGGGCGAATCCCACTGTGACTAGGCTCCCTATGCAGTTGCTGCATTTTGTTGTTTAAATAATTATGATGAATCGTTAATAGACATATTTTACAAGTCTGGAGTTTCCGTAGGTGCCAAAGCATTAGTGGTAGACGCATTCGATGCGGATCCTGTCTACAGATAGCTTGAGCTTGTGTGACTAACAGAGCACAATAAAGCGAAAACACACCAAAACCACAGAATAGAAAATAAACAGAAGGGCTACTCGAGTCGGAACCTTTGAAGTTTGTGTCCCCACGTATATCGCATTACGTATCCTCATTATGTACACAGGTCCAGTCAACTGTATTTTCTGGCCAATAGAAACGCTGAACTGGCTGTTCTGCCATTCCCTATACAGTGCCAAAACCTTGTAAAGAAAGTTCTAATTTGTTCTTTAAATACAAAAGGTTTAAGGCGCCGTGAAAAATGGCACAGCTGTTGAAATATACAATCGCACGCTCCATTATAAAGCAAAACGTTGTTCCCTTGTGAGTTGAAACATGATTAAGGGCTGATTATACTGTATGATCCCGCTGACACATGCAAGCACGCTGGATTAAACGCATGTATGAGGCGTGAAATATATTTTGAAATAAGTGTCATTTATTAAACCAAACAATCAAATTTAGAATTCTTTCAATATTGACTAGAAAAGATATATTTCATACAAAAATTAATGCCTAATACCATTTGATTTGAGAATCAGACTTAAGAAGCTATTCATCATTAAGAGAAACCCCCAAACGAAAAGCTCCCACGAGACAAGCACTATAAAGACCCACCTGTTAGTAGTACAATATAATTGTGGCGTGTTAACAAAGGCATTTTAACTGCTTCGCATCTTTTCAACATGGTCTTCCTTTACTATTTCATCGTGGACAAATTTCTTGGAATTCGTAATTTCAAATTAAGACGTGTTACATCGCAACTTATGGTAATACAATATCTGAACTGTTCTCTATTATATTATAGCAAAAAATGCACTATTTGTCTCGATGTTGATGAAACCAGGATTGAAAAATGTTTTTTGGTGTCAATAATGCAATACTGTTCAATGATGTGAACAATATTAGTTCAGCATTGTTACATCGTGCAGATCCAGGCTCAACAATATTGTAGAAGAATAGACAATACAGGCAGAAAAATATTGTTTAAACTTTTGCTTTAGAGATGTATTGTACTGTTTTTGCATTTAAATTTATTGCATCATAAATAAAATATAGCTATAGGATTGTAAAAGAAGAAATGTCATTCTAACAACGACACATTATATTGCATAAGTGGTCTACAACTTAACTACTTGATTTTTTCTTTAATATTTTTCTGGAAGTGTGCAGTTGCAGTACAGCAGTATTGAGTGATAGGCGACCATCCAACGCAAAATGCTTCATAGCAATAGTTGTTTTTGATATTTGAGCGCCTTCGATAATTCAATTCTAGGCGTAGTTTCACCGCTTTTTAGTAAAATCATGAAATATTATAGCTCTGTCACTTCGATTAATTTGATGGTTTTTACAGCTGTGACGTTTCTGATATTATACACTACAATCGACAGCGCTCAAATCTCAAAACACAACTATTGCTCTCAAGCATTTTGCGCTAGGTGGTCGCGTATCACTCGAGATAGCTGCAAGGTTAGGAAGTTGAGGTGTAAATACCATGGGAACTTTTTAAATACAATTCTCAAACTCATTAATAATTCATGATCAAAACACAAAGGAAATCACCACCATATCATTGTCTTGATACCACGGTAATAAACGTCCATAAATTAACTCAACTTTCGCGTTGAATTTCTCGCTAAATACAAGTTCGTTTGAGAAGCAATATTATAAACTCGAAATTGTTTGTTACCGGCATCCAAACTACACCTCAAAGTGTGTGTAAAAAACTCGACTAGCGTCTCGTTTTTCAACACACTTTTCGGTGTTTTATACGCCGGTAATAAACGCTCTCTCGTTTATTATATATTACTTCACGTATTAGGTGAAACTGAGATCAACGTTTATAAATCATCTTCCTCGTGTAGCCTTTTCCCAGATGGTACCAAATGGTAGAGCATGCCTTTGAAGAATCTGATGGTATGAATACTACCTATGATGACCTATTCCCAAGACCCTTAACTGAAACAAACCTAGTCCGTGTTTCCTCAACTATGTTTCAAGTTCGGCGTGGCATCTAACATTACGCTTATGCAATAATTATGGTTGGCAACTCCGACTCATCGTTTCACACCAGAATATTACTGGGTAACAATTTGGCTTCTACCTTGACTTAAATCCTCAACTACCCATTTCTTGCATGCAGGTACAAGAGTAGACCGACTAAGGGCCTGTTCATATGGGAAAAAGTTTTCGCGGTTAGCGAGAAAACATTTCGACAAGTTTACAAGCGAGATCTCGCCTTCTTACGAAAATAGTATGAAAAGTCACCTTGCATTCATATGAGACGAAAAGTTTTCCCGTTAACCGAGATCTCCCTTGTTGACAGGCGCTAACCGAGATAACTTCTTCCCATATGAACAGACACCTACTATACGAACTTGGCACTTACTTTAACTTGGCACCTGCTGTAGTATTTTTGCACACAAGTGAATTTACCGTACAATTGGCCTTTACATAAATTTTTATCATTTTTGCTGGCGGCTAGTCGCCATTTTGTAAACTTGTTTTTATTGTTATATTCACCTGTAGGTAAATATAAGGAATGTCACGTCAAATTTTACCAATCACAACGTCAGAAATACTAATTGCCTTTAAAATCAACCTAAAACAGTAAAACACAATCGAGTTCAACAAAATTTGTCGGTCAAGACAATACATACCTCCCCCCCCCCCCCTTATGGTACTGCGTAAAATATCTTATGGAAACAGCTATTGTTGGCAAGTTTGAAAAGAGGTTTTAATTCCGTGTATTTTATCGGAGACGATAAAATTTATGTTAAAATTTGAATCCTTTCAGGATGCGTGGCTGGATGTCATAACGACAGCTGGTCATACATTATCAGACAGCTCCACTAAAGAACTTATAACCTATTGTATTGTATAGCTGAAAAGCTGTTTGCTGCTTGTTATGAAATAGGTGAACATCAAAATGGAAGTAATCCTCTTCAATATAAAATATTATATCAGTTAATGTTTCAGTTATTGGCAGAATTAACAGCATATGCATTTTTTTTAGTTTACAATATTCATAGACGTACAGCATGGAACTATAAAACTATACAGGAAAATTATCGTAAAAATATTGTCTATAGTTGAATGTCCATGGATATTACAGTTCTTACAAGTGATCAAGGAGTTCAGGAAACTTTTTTTAACTCAAGCCGGTCTTTACTATTACTAAAAGGAACAATATAGCGCGTCCCTACTGCGAAAAAGTGACATGCAACTTAGTAAAATGTAAATTGGAGCATATACAAGCGAAATGGACCATTCCCCTATTAAACAAACTTTTAAATTTGGAAAATCAATTAGCACAGCTGGAAAGAGCATCCTACATTTAATACAATTTTGAAGTTTGGTTGCAAAATATTGAAAAATGTGGAAAATATAGCCCTGTAAAGTTTGCGAATTTTGTATACTTTAATTTTGTATTACGCACGGAAAAGCATTACCACTATGTGGAAATGTGGTAACGCTTTTTCCCGCGCAATACAAAAGTATACAAAATTTGCAAACTTTACATTACTCTATTTTCGACATTTTTCAATATTTTACAACCAAACTTCACAATTTCACTAAATTTAGGAAGCTATTTCCAGCTGTGGTAAAATTGTTTTCGAATTTAAAATGAATAAAAATTAAAAATGAATAACTAATAGATGTCAGAATCTGAAAAGTGGACTTGTCATGAGAATAACTTAATATATTAAATAACGACTGAAATCAACAAAAACTACATTCTGAATACATCAATTCAATTCAAACATACTGAATATCACAATTAGCAAAATTATAAAGTGAGTTAAACTATTTGGCTTCCACCCACGAAATATTTATTCAATTGCGGTGACATTCCGGGGTGTTGAAAAAACTAGGAAAGTTTACGTAAGGTATCATTGTATATATATTTTGCACGAGACTGATTTGCTTATAATTAAAATTCAGATTCACATATGTTTTGAACCATCTTACTATTATAATATTTCATGAACAACATATTTTGAAGTTTGATCGTAATACACTATAATAGAATACTTTTCCACAGAATATTTAGATGAAAACAAGTTACTCTGAAAATACCAGCAGTCACGTTACCTGAAATAAATACTGTGATGCGTTGTATGTCGTCAGTTTAAAGACATTTTCTCTCTTACGATAGTCATATGCAAATAGCTTTCTTATCCTGCCTACTCGAGATCATCAGGAGAAAAACAAGCACGTACTCAAGACACGACTCAACATGCAAGTGTCACATATGACAACAAAAAGCCTTTTGAAAAAGCCTTACATTAAGGGTGGCAAGCAAGTATAATACAAAATAAAAATTTATCACACTCTGATAAGTATCTATCACACTATATTTTCTGCATGACCGATTAAATGGTAATTAAATGTTTATTTTGAATAACATAACAAGCTAGAATAAAAGCAAAGAATGCATGTAGGCGCTTTTGTTATCTAAATCGTCATCCAACCGCTAAATTTCATATGTAAAAGTCCTCATTCATTGTGGGTGTGTCATGAGATAAGTCAGGTAATGAATGGTTACTCGTGCGATGTGAGATTCAACAATCAACATCGCTCGTGAAGTTTCACTCATGATGTTAAATCTCATATATCGCACTCGTACCAATTCATTAACCATTACTTAACGAATAATAAAAGGTCTCAGCGAGAGTTGGAGAGAGAAAAAATTGATTTGTACATAATCATGAAAATATACATATGACTTTAACGCTCTCGTATTTGATTAATATATGCTATGCAATCACTAACACTGCATGAAAAACATCTGTATTCAGGCCGGTGCATTCAAACAGTACAAAATTGAAACAGTAAAAAATTGAAACAATAAAATTCTTTTGGCCGCGCAAATTCTGAGCAACTATCTGTTCTTTGCCTTTATTTTTTTGTTAGTTAAAACTTCGTATTAATCGTATACTTTTTATCTATATCACTATCTGTCATTTTTCTTTCTGATGGTAATTTCTGCATGCAGATATCTGTCTGCGTATAGTTATAAAGTTACTTATTTTTATTCGACTCTTCAACACTTCATCACATTTATTTAGTATGTCATTTACTTCATAGAAATTTAAAAATACCATCACCTTGGAACAAATTTTCATTGCTTTTTTTCTCGCGTAGAGAGAAATGTTCATATACATTCATCCACATTTTGCAACTGAAACAGTTTCTCGCGAAGAATTTCGCTGTCCTTAATTTAAACCTTGTGTTTGCATAAATAGTAACATCTCGAAAAAGCCAGACATATACACAGACAGTTTCTCATATTTGTAAAGATGTCTGGCAACCATAGGTAATTCATTCATACTTTAATTTTAACTCTAAAAGTTAGGTCCAGACTGACACATGCACACCGGACGCAATACTCCAAGGGCGTAACGAGATGCAATTTTTTTATAGTGGGAGACATCTCGACTGATCACGTCATGGACACCTTCTTAGAACAGTTTTTTGAACATTCAACTTGGGCTTACTGTAAAGCTTGGTTCAATGTTTCCCTGATGAATGTTGGGATATTGTCATGGGTTAATTCGAAATCTTAAATATTTGTATCTTAGAATATAAGAAAAAGCATACTCCGAATAACATCTTGCAAACTGAAGATTCGACCTTTTAAAACAAGACCGTGGATAGTGTTGAGAACGGCAAAATTCATTTTCTAGATTTAGAAATCTCAGATTCCGGCATTGATATCTTTCGGAAGTGAACACACACAGGTCAGACACCCGTTTTGACAGTTTCGAGCCTTGGTCACGCAAAGCGGCATGGGTTAGGTCGCTTTTTCACCAAGCCGTAAAATTATGCGGAACTTGACTTTCATCAACAAACAAGTCTCTACGATTTCAAAATTTATGTCTTGGAATGGCTTTCCTGCCAATGTGCGGTTTTCAACTATTCCCAAATTAAAGGTCAAGTATGAAGTCAACTCTAACGCGGATTGTAACTGACACAACTCAAAATTATTTTTCTGATGATCCTGGACCTCAAATCTGGATAAGAATACCTTTTTGGGCAAGCAGGGAGAATTTTTGGTTAAAAATACTTTTTAGGAAAATAAAGCGGAATCTCACACAACCGGTCAAATTTGTCGTAATGTATGACAAAAAGAAGATTTCACATTTCTTGCCTAAAAAAGACAAAATTCCTAATTCGCGTAGCAATATAGTTTATGAATTTACTTGTCATGGTTGCAAAAGTTCCTATACGTGGGCAAAACAGAAAGAAATAATGCTACTCGACTGTCTGAACACTCAGACCTACAAAATCCTTCATTTGAACTAGCTACATCTTTTGCCCCCGCACGGACAGAAATCGGGGGTTCGCGAAGCGGGTGTAATGGTAGTATACGTTTTATATACGTGGGGAATATAGTTAGACTATGAAATAAAACACATAAAACTTATACGAAATCGCATTCATAACAGTAATGATGCTTAAAAAAAGACCACGAGTAGACGCATCATTCTCTTCACAATCTCATCATGACCAACAGTCGAACTCTATACACGCTCTTAAACATACCATTCCAACCTTCTCCCATTCCTTGAAGCTTTAATTTGTATATTAAATACATAAAGCCCGTGCTAAATAATGGGTTGAGAGCGACTAAAAAACTCGTAGCAGTGGCGTCGCCAGTGCTTCTGTTAATAAACTAAACTAATAATAAATAATATTAAGAAACATCGTATAAATAGACTTGCCTTGGTCGCGAACGAAGCGTTTTTACGAGGTTTTCCCGCCTAAAATTGGCCGCGGTTAATTTAAGACGAGGCCCGAACCCTGGGCTAAAATTAGCCGCGGCTTATTTTAGTCGCAAAGAAATTGTACGTTTATACAGACGTTCTCGACTTATTTAAGCCGCGGCCTATTTAAGCCGCGGCTTATTTTCGCCCGTATAAATGGCCCTAATCACTTTGAAATATAGTCGAAATATCACCCCAAAATTGTTGTCTAACCTGTACGTCAATATACTCAGAACTCACCTGAGTGCAGCTGGGTTATGATAATTATTTTGGTCACCACACAATCTTCAAGTATTCAAGGTGATACCTGTACTGATCTGTACTGTCGAATGTCTCAAGTAGTGCAAAACAGCACTTGACTAGTTCCGTCCACGTTACACCGACATGTTGTAACACTGAGCAGAGCCGAAACTAAAGCGTTAATTGGGGGGTGTATATTCATATATTCACGTTCTGCCCGACGAATTTCTTTTGAAATCAGTAGTCATTACCGTTGATTTCAAAAGAAATTCGTCGGGCAGAACGCGAATATATGAATATGCACCCCCCCAATTAACGCTTTAGTTTCGGCCCTGACATTGAGCAGCAGCTAGCGTAGGACATTTATTTAACGCTCAATAAGAGTTGACAAGCAGGTGTTCTAAACACTATCTATCTCAGGATGGATGAACATATATGCCCCCTTTTCGCTGCAGATGGATATTAGCCACTACTGAACCGTAGGGTTACCCAAATTTTCTGGAGATCACCCTCCCTGAAACCCCTCAAGGGATCGTGCATCCGGAGCTCGACCTTGGCCACCTTTATTTAAATTATACTCCGTGTTTCCTGTCTAGATGTTAGTGATTGTATGTAAATAAGAGTACGTCCTTAGTTGATGCTAAAGCTTTTTGTGTTCTATAGGGAAAATTAAAATTAAGTATACATTAGGTTCATTAATACATGTCAAATGAATAGATCAGTGAATAACGAGAATACTTCAGTTGTTTTATATTATTGCTTGAGTTAAGTATAGCGCGTAGTACTAATATTCGGCATGCAATAGCTATATACTTGGATTACAGGATCCAAGAAAAATACCAGTAGAGTCTCTAATGTAAGCGCCCTACTTACTTTCGAAATTAGTGGCTTTAAGGGGCGCTTTGTTTCGAGGGAACGCTTAGCTTCGACGGGCGTATACTTTCGAGTTCTTGTGTTCGGCACATGCCAAGTTTAAATGCATGCCAGACTATTATGGTATACATGTAGTTTAGTGAGTTTCTTTAAAAACGGTTAAAAAACGGGAATAAAATAGAAATATCATATGTAGTTAACGCTAGCGAATTTCTGTTTTTATATTGCTTTCTCAACATTCTTCCACTTGAGCGAAGGAATGTAAATATGGAGTTATAAAACATGGAGTTATAAAAGGAAGTTTAGTTCCTGTTACGCCCATTTAAAGTGCCAAGCCCAAATACTTTATCCTTGCAGTATTTTCCTTGTTTTCGTCCATTTTAATATCATTTTTTCATCCACTGTTATAGTCTTATACAGTTTCTAATTAAAAAAAACATCAATTTAGAAGGCTAGTAGTTGGGGATCACTCCATTCCTTATTACGGCAATTACATGCAGATGTAATATAATGTTCTGATAGCAATGGTCATTATTTTCCTAATACAGTACATGTTGTAGTTATCTTCAAAACCAATATCATCTAGCATCTTCAAAAAGGTGGAACTCTCTTTCGCAAAAACACCCAACGAGCTGAAAATGATAGAAATATTTACAAATTTAACATCGTTAAAATATTATCGTTGCTGTTTGATAAGTCCCTTGTATTTAATGTTCTTTGACTCCTTTCGTCTGATGTTTGGCTCATAACCAACATTAAGTTTAACTACAGATAACAACGAGTTGTTTCAGGATGTCGATAACAAGTCTGGACGAAATCTGTCGCCAGTGATATAATTGAGGGTGTTCTGAATCCACGTGAATCAGCGAAGAGATTATAATGAAGATAGGACTGACACTACGTGACCACCTGCCACTACGTGAAGTAGAGATTCTTGATTTAAACAGAAACCACATTCTGAGGTTGACGGTATTCCCCATTAATTTCTTTGTACTATTTACAACATGAGCGGCCGTGTTGTATCAGCATATACAAACTCGAGCCGAAGGCGAGAGTTGTATATCTGATACAACACGGACGCGAATGTTGTAAATAGCTTGTGAAACTCTCCAATTTTATACATCGGTTTGCGAAGTAATTTTGAAAATACATCTTATATAAGACAAGAAAATCAAAGTTAAATGTTATGAAAATCAACAGAATTCTGTATCAGAGTATACAGACTCCTTCACGCTCATGATTTCTTTTGTGTTTTCTTTATGAATTATTAATGAGTTTCACAAAGTTTATTACGCGTTGGAAGGGAGCTGTTGGTGACGTGTAACGAATTGTAAAAGTACAGTACTGTCAAGTTCTTTAATTTTCGAAGTATTGCCGATGTATGAATATATATCGGTTTATGGTCTGTCTTGTCTTTAGGATGAGGAATTTTTGGTATTGGTGATATAGGTGCAGCTTTCCAAACTTGCGGAAAAGATGAAGACTCATTACACGTGTGTATGATGTAGGTAAGAGGCCCATCCAAATCTAATTTGATAAATGTCAAAGGTATCTTATCGACCCCACTGGAGCAATCAGTCCTCAGCTTTCCAGTTTCTTGGATTACTTCTTTGAGTGTCACCTGGCGCAACGCAAAGAATCGTACAGGGCCAGTGTGCTCGGGTTCGGTACCTAGGGTCCTCTCCGTGTTAGTAATAAAATAATTGTTTAGAGCATCTGGGCCTTCTCTTATTGGTTGTGGACTGGGATGAAGCACACGATGAATAATTTTCCACACTGCACTTAGTCGTCTTGAGGAGAGAACATCTGGTAAGAAAGTCCTTTTTACCTTATCATAACTTTGAGTTTATTTCGAACTGAACTAAAAGCAACCCAGTAATCCGCTGTGTTCTTTTCGTGGGCTTCCCTCCTCAAACGATTTTTTCTGTTTTCATCTCTTGTATTTCAAGCTGACTAATTCATGGGGCAGGAGGGCGGGTTACTTTAATTTTGACAAGCGGAGCATGCGATCAAGCCGAAACAAGTGAGTTTAGAATATTAACCATGTCTATAGGTGACGCCATTCCTACCTATCTATATAGTCTGAAGTGATAAAGCAGAAAAATCTGATTTGAATTAATCGACGTTAAAACACCTTTCATTTCGAATGTATTGGTAACGTGGAATATATCTGATGGTGCGTGCGTCGATTGTAGCATAAACTGCGTGGAAGGACATCAAAATGCATAACTTTAGATAGATAATTAGAAATGAGATGGTTTATCAGTGTTTGATGTGGGGGTGTTTCTAGTGGGTTTAGATGTATATATGCTGTGTCAGGTTCATGGAACAAAGAACTTCAGTATATTGACTAGTAACGTTTGAGGATGGATCAACCAGATTGATATTCATATCTCCTACAAGAATTAAGAGTCCATCCCAGGTTAATACTACATTTGGCAGTATGTCGTTAAATTGCATCAGCCAGTCTCATAATATTGGGAGAACGATGTATGATGCCAACAAGTAATTTACTTTTTTCCCTGGGAAAAATTCTGGTTGCATTTGTTCAATATCTTTACGTCTTTTGTATTGTAGGCTTTCCCAAATATATGCGCCAACTCCCCCAACTTTACACGTTTGCCGGTTGCGATAAGTCGCAGTGTACCCAGGAATAGAAACATTTGTAATAGTAGAGGTGCGTAACTATCTCAAAAGTCAAAAGAATAATCATTCAATGAGAGAATTCGTTAAACGTTGGCGTCATAGATTGAGTATTGAGGTGCATTAAAGATAGATGAGACGGATTAGCCTTTAGTGCTTTGAAATGCTGGCAGTTTGCTAGACATGCGTTTTCCGCAGAGGTAACATAACTAATATTGGTGCTACCATAGCCGCATTCTATATGCCTTTCCAGATAAAAAGGTACCTGCATGTGAGAGTAAACAACAAGAGCATATCCAGTTTAATAAAGATGGTAATAATCTTCTTTATTTCAAAATCACTACATTTGGCATGATAATGTCCAAAACATACTTCGCACACAACTTTGCTCTGATTTCTCCTAATAGTTGTCTCGCAGTTTTGACATGTAAGGTTTTTACTTATCTGTTTTACTTGGTTGCTAAGCTAGACTGGGGGGGGGTGGGGGTGGGGTTCGTATGCCACACTTCGCATTCATACTCGAGGATGAGTCTAACACACGTGCGATAAACCTTGGCTAAGGGCTGCTTTCTGTTGCGTTTTTTCTACGTAATAATTGATTAACTAGAAGGACAGCATACAACTTTATGAATGTTTTAATATGCATTCGTTATATTATTACTTTAAGTTTAATAGAAATTAGAAAGATTTAAACTTATACGTGCCTGAACGCACGTAGCAGTGGAGACCGGTCTAAAGACAGCAGGGCGTATTGGAAGCCTTCTTACAGCTTTACGTGGACGTACCATCACAAACCATTCGAGATGATAACGCCCACTAGTTTTGTATGCTTTACAATGCTGACCGTTAGATTGTCAATCACAATTAGTGGACAGAAGGATGAACTAACAGGCACGTGAGTGACGAAACTATCCTGCAGAGAACATGCAAAAGTGGGATGTCGGACTTTCGTTAAATAGTAAATGAATGACTGGCTTGTATGTAACTGTTCATCGGAGCTGTTTACTTGTTCTGTAATTAAGGGATATGCCATTATACAGTACCAACAGAAGGGTCACTCGAGTTGGAAACTTTGAACTTTGTGTCTGGTTCTAGCCAGTCAGTTGGCTAATACAAACGCATGATTAAAACATGTTGGGCAAGAACCTTTCTGCTGTTTGTATGTTTCAGTATACAAGTTTAAACGACCTGAACTTCTTTGCGATGGAATGTGTCAAAATTTTATCTTTTTGGGTGAGTTTTTGAGCAAAGAACGTGTCCTGTTTATGAAACTGGGCGAATTTAGAACTCCGGCGCACCTTAGGGGCAGGCAGAATAGTAAAGATTTCTATATCTATTCACAAAATAAAACTTCTCTAGAAAACTATGGAGCTTAATAAATGAATGCTTATATCGAAAACAATCTACTTCATAATCGGTAATCATGTAACGGGAGTAGCTTCAAAAGGAATTTGAAATCACTGATTAACAACGGTACGGCAAGGATTGATTGTTTTCTCAACTTTCATGCAGATTTAAAATATTCACATTCATAAAATTTGTTGTATAGTACATAATATATATATATATATATATATATATATATATATATATATATATATATATATATATATATATATATATATATATATATATATATATATATATATATATATATAAATATTAAAAATGTTGATGCTAAAATGCCAAGATTATTAAACAATGACAGTGGTACGTGGTACCATTTTTACTACCAGAAATTCTCTTTTCTTTGTTTGGCACGAGCTAAAGTTTTCCGCACAACTGATTCTTGACTTACTAACGAAGACTGCGATAAATCACTACCATAGCCACTTTTCCCTACAGATTCGCTGCCAAAATTGCTTCTGACTGATGTACTTGGTGCCTCATAGTCGTTGCTACGCATACCCTGGATATATTTAATGTTAAATTTATCAGGACTGTCAGGTGTACTGTCCCCTGACTCAGTCCCATGCTCCGCGCTTAATTCAGAGCTGGCTTCACTTCCACTTGATAAATTACGCAAAAATCCCTCGTGTCCTTTCACAATTTGTTTCGGTTTGGCAGTTTTGTGAAACGCTGGCGATAGTTTCGGGTTTACTGTTTTACTAAGATTGGTTTCCTTCTTTTCATGCGGTTTTCCAGCAAGGCTGCTATCTTCTGAATCACTGTCAGTCTTTCTACGTGATGTCTTAGCCAAGTTCTTATCTCCTTCATAATTACTAAGGACTGGATCGTCTTCTGAAAGACTGGAACACGTCTCACTCTCTGGTAATACATCTTTAAACTGCTTATTCAAATCTCTGTAAATATTTTTTCCATCCTGAATATTGTCGCTACTTTCCTCACTACCCCAAGCGTGTTTAACACGAGATCGTCTCAGATTCTCGATTGAGTGCCGTCTTTTCTCATGTCTCCCATGTTTCCTAGGTGCATTGTGCGACCTTTCATCACTATGTCTGGATTTGTTTTCACTTTGCTCTTTGTAAAGTTGTTCAAGTTCAGCGTCGAGCTGGGCAAGATATTCACGAGAAAAATAATTTCCTTCTATTGCACGAAGTTTGTAATGTCTTGCTTTTTCTCTCAGTTCAAGAACCTAATAATATAAAAAAAGTATAAGCAATGCTCTGTGCAAGGGATACAAACTAATTAAGAAAATTTTTCCTTTTTTCCATAGTATGTACATTGACTTCAAGTGAATTCAAAATAGATTACTTGCGTACCTTGCTTACATAGTTTTTTGTGTGAAGTATTGGAAATAGTTAATAGACTATGAAATTATCAATTTTCCAGTGAAATTGGCAAACATATATATTCATATTTTTACATCTACATTCATATTTTAACAATATTTTACCACAGACATAAGAAAATTACTGTATGCTGATTGGTTGAGAGGCGTACAATCATTTAATTAATTGCACATCAGTACAATAAATCATTTTCCCAAAACAAAATGGCGGAAATATATTTCAAAAAACGGGACTGATCTAGAGGAATTTAAGCAAAAACACTGTTTGAACAACAAACAAAAGCTCCAAATTTTGGTTTAAATCTGCCGTGCCCGACTATGATGTCGGCTTTGAAAATTGTCTTCCACAAGAGCTGCTTGAAAAAAGCTTGAAAAGCTTTACATACGTTGAACCGCTGAGGAGTGCAACTCATGTCATAATAAATAAATTATCATGCGTGATGTTTGGAAATTTTGTCAAATTGAACTCGCCCTGGTGGCTCGTCCAATTTTGGCAAAACTTCCAAATATCGCTCGTACTATCAATTCAAAATTCTCCTCGCCATCGCATGATTACCTATACTTTATTTTCAGTAATCCACGTCACCTGATATAGATGACCAGTACAACCTATGTATACATGTAACTGGAAAAGCAAGTAACAATTAGTAATTACTGTAAAATTACTTTAGAGTATTTAAAAGTAACTTTACATACAGTACCTCCTCAAACCAGTTTGTGATGTGCTCGTTAGAATCAGCAACTGACTATATACAAAATGAAAACAATTGATAATTAAACTAATGATAAAGTTTTCCAGCATAGAAATTTCTACTTTACAATAAAGTACTTACAGTACTCAATTTAGTCCCGCTATGCAGATATTTTTGTTTTATTGACTTTCTAAAGAAATGGATGATGATAAATAATTTTAAATTTGCATAGCGGAACTAAATTGTCGGCCTGGCTACGCCACTGTTAGTAATTACAAACAGACACAGGAGACCAATAAGAACAATTTTTTTTGTCGTTCTGGTGCCAATGGTCTTTGATACACTCGTTGGTATACACCATACCCAAGCCGGAATCGTTGATGGGCTTACGTGGCAAAGTGGTTAAACGTCTTGCCTCTCACCTCTGGGGTCGTTATACTATTATAATAATTATTATGCCATACATATAGAGATTTACGCGAGGTAAACGGGTGAAATAAAAATAGTATTTTCACTGTAGAGAAGCGAGTAAGCGTTTTCATTGGCCGTACGATTTTTTTCACCAGTGAATTTATCGTATCGTCATTTTGCTCACAACATGGCCGCCGTGTTGGGGAAGAAGCGAAAGGATATTTGGCTTTTATGTCTAAAAGAAGAAGAGTTTCCCCGATAAAAAAACATGAAACCGAAAGAAGAACAGCTTTGACACTATTTAGGCCAAATAACGGAGAAACAAATGGTATGAATGGTCTGTTTTGAGAGTTCAATATTTTGTCTCAACATTGTTCGCCTTTGACAGGTTTCCAGTTTTAAAATAATCTCTATATGTTTGGCATAAACAAATTACTGCATGGTTGGCTCGTTTGTGCGATTTTTATTATGCACTTGTTGTTAAAGATTGCTAAACTCACTCGTTCGCTGCGCTCACTCGTTCGTTTAGCAATCTTTCACAACTCTTGCATAAAAATCGTACGCACTTGCCAACAATGCAGTAATCTCTATTTATATTATTGGTTATCATAAGAACCTCTCGACCTGACTCGAACACAGTTCTCATCTGAAAAGAGCACACCGTTAACGGTCTGACGAAAGTCGTGGATTTCTTCCCACAGGGAATGTTGACAGGGTGGGTTAGGTTATACGGGCAAACAGTAATTGGCTCACGCTGTTGTGGTGACCCTGGCCTTGTGGCGAAGATAAATAAATATAAAAAGTTTGTCTCCACATGTACGCATGTCGCATTGTGTATTGATATGCAGCTTTGATATGTAGGTTTTGTCCCGCCATTATTTGAGAGAGAGAACTGCATAAAAATAGGAGAACGTGTTTCATTGCTGAATGACTCTTCTGCATTATATACTTGTAGACACAGATCTACTACTTTACTACCTTTGAAACTTTTGCCTTGTTGTTGCGTTTGGAGGCAAGAAAACAGTCTTTTACAGCAAACAGGAAAAGTTGTAGCCTTTTTTGCAAGTCAACACACACAATATATTTTTCTTTATATAATAATACGTGTTCATTTTGCATTTTCATTGGTCGCGAGCTGTGTGTTATTAAAGTACACACGCACGGATGACGTCAGCTGATGGCGTGATCTAATTTAGCTAATTTATTTCGCGGGTCTTCGCATGATTTTTGTCAACTTTATTATAATATAAAACAAATAGATTTCATTTTTTTGTGCTTCTGCACTGTAATAGATCACAGATGACGCCATAGCGTGTGAAGAACAAAAAGTCACGCACTCGACTGCGTCTCGTGCGTACTTTTTTGTTCTTCACACGCTATGACGTCATCTGTGATCTATTACAGTACAGACGCACGCAAAAATGAAATCTATTTGTTAATTACACAACGTACACTAATTAGACAAACAAACTACTCAACAAATTAACATGAATTAACACTCAAATAAGAACTTTTTCTACATTACTATTCTGTACATGCATCTCTGAAACAGATGACGGATGTACATTTTACCAGAATGCATTGCGTTCGGAAATAAGTTCAAAATGCAAATTGACGTCTGTTGAAGGACAGACATAAGAGAGAAGGTTATTTTCTTTGTGTTGTTAAAGCTTTATGATCGTACGTGTTTTTCTTAGCATCTTTTTTTATTTTATTGATGTGTTCTTCCAGATTAACAAAACGTTTAAATACTTTAACGATTCGGTCTCCTTTACGGAAACTATTATCATGTCGAAGACTATGAAACTAGAAGCTCATCGGTATTGACTTGCGTCAGCTGAAAGTTCGCGAGTTTGCTTACGCGTATGTTTAAATTCTGCACATGCACGTTCACTAACTATTAAACTATAATACGTGCCTGGCATATCTCGGCAAATGTTAATAGGGTCACTCTTAGTATACCAGCTTTCAAGAAACATTCTACTAAAGTAAAAGATCCATCACCTATCATTTCACGAGCAGGAGAAGTTTATAAAATAACGGGTGCAGAATGCCCTGCCAGCTATGTCGGAGAAACTGGAAGTAGACTGGAATGTAGAATTAAAGAACACAAGCGCAGCACAGCGAATGAAGACACAAGGAAGAACATAGCGGTCTATCACATGTCAACCAAACACCAAATGAATTGGGAGAAAGCTGCTTGTTTGGACTTTGCAGCCAACTATCACGATACAATTTTTCTTGAAAGCTGGTATAATAAGAGTGACAGTATTAACATTTGCCGAGATATGCCATGCGCGTATTACAGTTTAATAGTTAGTGAACGTGCACGCGCAGAATTTGAACACACGCGTAAGCAAACTCGCGAACTAGTAAAATAAATAATAAAATGTTTCAATGTGGATTTGAACTCTTCAATCAATCTTTTTTTTCGTTGTTTTTCTTAAAGCCCGCAATGCATTCTGGTAAAATGTAGATGCTGCCATCTTTTTTGTTATGGTCAACTGTAAGACTGCGTACCTGCTCATCTGGAAGAAGATGAGGAGGTTTAGCACCAAGCCATATTCCTTCTTCATATTGGTATTTCTTAGGAGAACCAAAGTTTGCTTGGTATTCTGTATGGATAACTCTAACAAGAAGTTTACAAATTGTCATGTCAAATTATATGCACAACACAATTCCAAATTTTGCGGTAGTTAAACAAATTGTGACAAATATGCCAGCTCATAAGCTGTTGGTATTAGTTATGTTTGCAGTTACCAAATTAAACAACAATTTGAAAGTTCAGAAATACATGTACTTATACGAACTTTTCAAATTTCAAAGACAATCTTAAAAATTATTCTTGCATAAATGAAATAACGAAAATACTACTGAATTAATTTCAGGTCGTTGCATTGCCCACAAAAAACTGCCGTTAATCGTCTTTCACTAATCGTCTTTAGTAGACAGACAGAGTTTTCACCAAGCCTTCAATTACCTGTTTGTTGATCCATGAGGAAAGAAAGGAGGGTCTGGGTTATGAGATGTCCGTAATAATCTCTTCACAGCACTCGGTGGATTGTCTATAAACGTATCATTGGATGTTGATCAACTCAGGCCTGAAGTTTCTGATAAATTATATATACGCGAGGAGGTTATTTAAGCGATTTGAAAGATCAACCATTTTACACGGGCGATCTTTTAGCACTGTTTGGCACGCTTTTCACTTCTGGACGATGTGAATGAATAGATATTGTACAGATCCAAGCACTGGCATCAGTCAACAAGGACAGTGACCGCTAATCCACACTTTCACATCTACCAAAATTGGTAAATCGCGCCTAAACTCGCAGTTCCGATCGTTTGCGCCAAATCTCCTCTAAAACCCATTTTCTACAAGGCGAATTTGTTTACAAGACAAGATTAGCGATTAACAGGTTTTAAGCAACGTGACTGCTCAGCGAAAAAAATCGCCGCGAAAAAGTAGAAAGCATTCGTACTTTTTACAGCAAATTCTCTGTTCGCGCGTAAAAAAGTGGAAGATGGGCTTAAGAGATTCTCTGGATTCTCCCCGGACAGTTGAATGGGACGCTTGTTGATACTGGGGATCACAGAAGGCCCATTCACAGGATGCGACATGTCACATGCGATTGTCATTCTGGTGTTAGTATAAAAACGACAGCTAACACCAGTGTTTCTGTTTATCAGTTACAGGCAAAAACTTAAAATGTGACATCTTTACACACATTTACTGTACTTATTTACATACACCAACATGTCGCACTGTGTAAACCCGTCTTAAGACAGCACCAATAAAATCAGAATTAAATGCGATTTGATTTGACCTGAAGAGTTTGAAGAGAGGAAAGTATTGAGAAGATATCGTCAGAAACTACATCGCAGATATTGTATGTCTATAAAAATTGCATAATTGCCGTGGAAGCGTTACTTTAAAAGATCTTCTTTTTGACATATAGTTTTACAAGAACATTTTACCACGACTAGTTTACATGTAAGTAACCTTTTTAAAACTTGAATCATAACCTTCGTGGAGCATAAACACCTGTAAGAGATTTAAGTTGAAAATCTCTGAGATGGGATTACCTTTGCTAGCTTCGTGTTCATTTTTATTTCCTTTCTTTTCTTTGTCAGCTACACGTCTAGTTTCTGCAAACTTGCTCTGATACTCAGTCTTACGCGGTACATTCTCACGTACAAATCTAGGTATGTTCGTATGCGAATCAAACACTAATTTCTCAGCATTAAGCAGAGGCGAGTCATCAATTGTGAATTTCTTCTGTTCATATTCTCTCTGATACTCGGACACGGGGAATTTGGTTTTTGCCAATGAACTGCCAGACTTTAAACCAGCTTTATATTCCAATGCTCGGTTTACCTAAGAAAGAAATAGCATTTTTTAAAACTTAATTTATCTAGTTTTAATACAAATTTTGATACAATAAATGCAGTTGGTATATTGATGTTGGTATATCATGATATGAACTGCCCCACGTGCCGGCACATGAGAGATCATCTTCTTCATGCTGGCAGTGAGAGATCACCAACTTCATCTTCTTGGTAATCTTGTGAGGCTGGTATCTCAGGCTGTAAGTCTTTTACAGTTTACATCAAATTTAAAATGGTGGCATGTGCCTATTTACATCGCATTGCCATATATAATTTTACTGATGAGAAGATGCCATCGCCATATTGAACAACTTGGATTAAAATGTGTTTTCATTGGCTCATTTTTTCTAAAGCTGAGCATGTTACCCTGAACCTACAGACCTTGTGAGGCTGTAGATATCAAACATGATAGATATTTCCCTGACAACCTCGCGAAGTGAATCCCTCATGAAATTCAATCGCACACAAGTGTTATTGCTTGACCTAGCAGCCACAGGTGGCACCTCTCGTGTGTAGCAGGCAGTGGTGGGTTGTGGTGTCTGTAACTTACCCACTAACCAACTCATCAACTTCTTTTAATTTGTTTGTCTATTCACAATTTTGGTGAAAAAAACTGGGACTAAGGACTGATTAGACCAAGAAATATGTTAGAGTCTTCAGATGTTGAAACCCAGAATAATATAGACCAATTAGAGGGAGAATTCCACATAAATTAAAAAGGATCCACATAAATTATGTCTCACTACTTTATTATAGGCTTGATAAAAGTAATATTAGCATATTTTAAATAACATGCAGTTTGATAAAAAAATCAAGATTGTTTGAGACAAATTGAAAGGGAGTGTTACTTCCCACTGATACTAACCCATACGAAAGCTTTCTACAAACCTAAAATTGGAACTACTGTACAAGCACTTTTTTGAAAGCCAAACTATTTTGTTGGAACAATACTCTCAAGAACATGTGGCTTGTAAGTATACAACCACTGTAACAAATAATAAAGCAAAGAATTGGTAATACACAGTAGCTACTATACCACTGGTTTATTTCTAGTGTTTTCTTCTGAGCATGGTTCATTTTTTGCATCTTCAACAATTTGTCTCTTGCTGCTCAATATGTTTTCAGATTGTTTGTCATGAGAATGACCCAGCTTTGACTTGCTTTGAAGAGGTGGTTCAACAGACTTTAAAAATTTATTGGACTTCAAGCCTGCTGGTTGTTTGGCCTTGTCAGGATCATAGCTTCGTTGTTCATCAGTAAGAGCTGAGATCAATGGTGACTTGTAAATCTCTGGATCAAATGCTTTAAAACTTGAGTTGTATTCAGTTTCAAACTATAAAATTAATACAATGAAAAGAAATCGTAACCATTGCAGTCGTGTCATTAATTTCCCAGGAATCTCCTAATTTGAAACATTACATCCCAGACTCCTGCTAAAGAAAGGAAATCTCCAGGTATTCACCTCAGACTTTCTAAAGTTGTTTTAATTTATTAGTTGACATACAAAACTAATGTACGAGTCGTTTGAGTGCATTATTCATTCAAAATGGCTAAGAATTTTGTAAAAATTGATGAAATCAAGATTGAACACAAAGAAGTTCCTAAAAATTTGAAAAGAGAAACAAAGTGGATCATTGCAATTTTTCGAGGTAAATAAACTAAGCAAAAATGTAGGCATACGTATATGGTATTTAAATTAGTACAAGCAGTGAACTCAGAACTGCACTCTGCCCCAGCGGCCTCGTGTAGAAAATTGTATACAAAACACCCACAGCAGTATTTGCAAGGGCAAAAAAAGGTGTCCATAATAACGAGGTGGTTGTATCAAGGAGGTAGTCCTATAGCAGGGTTCCACTGTAGTTAAATGGATATGGTAAGGATATGTTCTGGAACCACCCAAAAAACACTTTTATAAATAGTAGTGAAGACTTATATAAAAAGTCAGACAGTGGCTTCAACTACACAAACACAATCGTGTACAACCGTATTCAGATTTTAGATTAGACGTAAACAACAAAACACAGACGCGTACAGCCGTACACATACGTTTATATATTTAAACAAGCTTATATAAATGTCACAACATATTCTCAATACAACAAAAATGCACATTTATAAACATACCCGTACTCTTTTTGTTCTTGAGGGCATCTTTATACGGCTCTCGGATCAGTTAACTTGATCGTTGCTTCTCTCAAATTTGAACCTACACAACCCGACATTTACATATTTTTGGAAAATGAAAACTGCAATATTGTTCGACTTCCGTACCCTACGAGAATAAATCCCACCGGAAAATATAACCTATCTAATGATTATTTAGCTCCTCTCTTTGCTCCTCTGACTTTGCTCTTTGCTGCAGGAAATTATCATGAGCCCAGGGGTCGAGTCACAACGGGTCAAGCAACCCAGGTCTGCGCATTTTTGTGATTTGACTAAATTTTATGAACTTTTATACTTCTGTACGATTTTAGACAAGTTCTTTTACAATTTTACTTGCGCATACTAATTCTAGGAAATAATCAAGGGGCTTAATAAAGAAGTGAAAGAATGAGGGTGACAAGGGGGGTGTATTTTGCTTCCCCCTCCCAGTGATGTCAAAACTTTGAAATCGCTGATTGATCGTTATTGGAAAGACACTGAGAACTATTGAAATGAATTATTTACCTCAAACCAATTTTTACCTCAATATTGGTCTTTAGCTGTGTTTATGGAGACCATGAAAACTAAAAACAATCAGTTTATAATTAAATGATCAGTAAATACTATTGAAGGAATTAGAAGTCTCCATTTTTTTCATGGTAATGCTTTGACTACCTGTTTCTTGCTCAAAATAGTACAGAACAGCTGCTAATTCATTCTTGCCTTTCATGCTGGCAAAAATCTGACATTGTGTAAACTTAACAGGCCTTCTAATTTCATATGGTAGAAGGGCTGAGGCCTTTTTTCATTTCAGACATAAACTCTTTCACACCCTGAACAGATCAATGGGGATCACCCTGTATGGATTTGTATTGGGGAATGGTAACACCAACTGGTCACACCACCCAACCGCCCAATACGTTGTACCAGGGTAAGTCCCTGTACTGATAGTACCATCATACCAGTAGCTACCTGAGCCCTGGTTGCACCCACTTGGGTTCAGCACCGCCCTAAACATAATTAGCACCATGGTGATACGGCATATTCCCTCGGAGACTTTGTAGACTCGGACATTTGCGTTGGCGTAAAACTAATTTATGGTGAATTTATCATAGATCATTATTATTCAGCCCTTATTATTGGCCTGGCTTCAAATATCCGGTATCGGACAACGCACCCCGGATGTATAGTGGATTTGCGATCACATATATACTCAAACGTAAACGTTTATATTTCCAAATTCATAATTAACTTTTGCATTTGAAATCGAAACAGTTAGTGATGTCTAAATATAAATTGGATTAAAATACAGCTTCTGATTATCTTCAATTACGAATCAAAGAAAAAATTCTTGTGTAAGACTTCACATATTTTGGTGTGGAATTCTACCGAACTCATCACTAAAAGACTCATAGACGATTCACAAAGTAAGTCCCTCATGTTTTTAAGCCAGCATGAAAATTGAACTCTATGCGTAAATGTGATAGTTCGTACTATATGTCATTTGTCAAGAATGTTGAAAAATATTTTATATTCTGTATATTTACCGTACAGTAGAGCCAATTTCAATTTATATTTAAAACTGATGGAATGTTCTACTCTTATGTAAGTTCCTATAACTAAAACTTTGTCCGAACATAGTTAATACTTATGTAACAATTTTAAAGCATGATATACATTCTTATAATGCTCAAAGTAGATTTTATATCTTGTGTATAAAAAGCGAGTAGGTATTAATTAAGTCACATAATATGGTTTTGATACTGAATTATAAGTAAGAGCTGTCAGCATTAATTTATGTAACATTAATTTATGTAACATTAATTTCGTCCTTCTCTAGTGATTAGTGTAGAAAGGTAGCAGAGAATCAACATTTGTAAGAATGTCACATAAAAGCTTGACTTTTCTGGGTAAACACAAACAAACATTGATTGGTCTGAAACAGTGGCCTGCAATGAATAAGTGAGGTCAAGCAGTAGGGAACCAAACTGGCAATTTGTTTGAGTCAGTGTGTAGTAAGGGTAGTATAGGATGATGTCATGTATATACACAGCAAACAATTCTACCTAACTTCTACCCTCCATCATCCCACCCTAAATAGTCAGCTAGCTTTAAAACACACAATATCAATAAATTATGGATCCATTGTATTCACAAATCCACAAAAGCAGCAGAAATTACTTAGTTAATGCCTAAAAGCTGGCAAATAAGGCTGTGAAATAATCCAATCATGGGCAGTGATTATTCCACCCAGCATTTTGACCTTATTTGGCAGCTTTTAGAAATAACTTTCATCTCGGCAACTGGTCCCCTTGTGAGCATTTATATGGAAAAAAATTCATCCCAGCAAGCGAGATCTCACCAACTGGGTCAGCCTACTTGTTGATCAATATAAACAGCTTAAAATGCACAGTAATTTTTTCCGGAAAAATAGTATGATGAGATCTCGCTTACTATGCTGCCTCACTAAGCTAACAAAACCAGCCAGGTCTCCGTATAAACAGCCAAGTCATCTACAGTAGTCTGTAAAAACATCTAACTACCTGAGTATCCTGCACTCTCCTGTTTTGTCTCATGATAGAAAAATTATGGGAAATGGCAAATTGTATGGCTCAAATAAATTATTTTTGAACTATGTAGTGTGGATGAGGCTTCACAACATTTCTCATTTCTTATCCATCAAGTAACAACCACTGTTGCCAACATATTATGGCCTAGCTCTAACATGGAACCACTACTAGCTCCTCTATTACACCTTATGGCTACCATGCTGTATAGCACCACTAAATCTACCTACTATTTTAGCAACAGAACAACGACCTCTTAACCCAAATACTACCTGTGTTGAAAGCTTTAATTCACCATGAAAAAGCTTGATTTTATGTCCTTGGTTGCAGCAACCTAACCATAGCCAATTAATTTAGCTGATATGAATTTAGGACTGGAAACCCATACAAGGGAAACCTTCAAAACGAGAATCAACGGAAAGAATCTCGATTCATAATTGATTTCCATGTGTTCAAAAATGGCTTCGATTGATCCAGCCAGGAAGTATTTCTTTGCTTGATTCTTCTGATATAAGTTTAAATTTTTCCGATTTAAGTTTAAATAAGACCCGTCGCTCACCAAATTTGTATAAACCCCACTACTCACAGTATAGTTAACTACTCACTTGAAGACGTATTCACGCCAACCAGGTGGACTGAAAAGTAATCATGTCCACTTCAGCTGAGATGATCCACATCTTCACTGATTACACCTTGCCTTCGCCATCGATTCAACCTTACACTACATATGTCAAGATCCTACACTCTAGATCCTGCACTCCAGATTCCCCTGTGTTCTGGCGCGTGAACCTAGGAGAGCTAGGCTCATATCAAAAATTATATTCATCTGGCTAGCGACGTATTAGGACAGTACAAACGCTAACCTGCAAACGTAGATAGCGAGTCGTGACGACAGCCACTCTTGATTGAAATCATTGACGGTGGAACTTCCTCTACCACCTTTCGTGCATTTAATAAAACCTCAACGCTTGTTGAACTCTTTAACCACTTCAACTGCATGGCGCCGTTCCATGGTGCTCCGTAATTCATCCGTGGGTGTCCGCAACTATTCCAAGTGTTGGGACGTTGTTTCGTTTAACAAACAATAAAACGGGTAACCACTGACAACGCAGATTCGAAAGGAAAACTTGATATGGACTTCCTCCAACGTGTGATCGTGCAATATTGAAGCACACTCGACCAAAAACGAAGCTAATATATTTGCTATATATAAACGAAGCTAAAACAAGCTCGATATATTTGGGAGATGAACTAAAGATTTCATACCATGCAATCCTACCAAGTCGATGTTTCCAACTATTACCAAGTTTCCACCAGAGAGCAAGCTATGGGTAAAATCCTATCTAGCCTGCAAAAATTTACCCGTATAATTTTTATACAGTCTTTCTTTACAATCAGGCGACATAATCATAAAGTCTATAAATATTTTCAGTGTTCACTATGTTAGGTGGCCGTTAATGGGTTTGTATGAAAACAAAGTGTATCTGTGAGGATTTAGCCTGTTTTAACCAGTTACAGAAAAATCGATAAAACCGGTGGATGATATTAACAGATGCATTAATTAAGTTGTGTTATATTTGAGACTTGAGGTCGCGATTTATTTTGGCACAGTGTCAACCTTATTTTAGTTGCAACTTACATTCATGATGAACAAGTTGACGTGATGTTAGTCTTTTTTCTCGTATAAACACTATCATAACCATTAATATTAATCGTTCTATTTGCCACTTTAAAACGTCTTACCATGCATATTACCAAAGGAAATTGTGTGAATTATCTTCCAGCACGTGCAAACAGTCCAAACACGTGCAAACGCGTTATATAGTTTCATTGTTTCTTCCTCATTTGTTCTAGCTATACCTTCTATACTTTGCACGGGAACTTCCACTTTCCTTCATCCTGTGTCGATTTTGATGCGCGAAAAATCATTGAATTTTCCAACCTTCCTTAAACAAGCAGCTGTGTTCCTTTTTCCCATTCGACGTCCGTTAAATACGCTCTAATGACCAGAATTTGATTTGATTTGCTCCAATTATTTTATGATGAATCCAGTATCCAAAATGAGATCAGTTAAGAAATTAAAATGAACAACCCTTTTTATACTCATGGCTCTGCTTAAATTGTTCTGATGGGCTTCAAGAACAATTTTTACGTGTCAGCTAGACATTTTCATCTCATTTTTTCGCTGAAACAGAGTTCTCTGATTGGTCCAACTGCCAGTCTGCCATTGGTCGTTCCTTTGTTTTTAACTGCTTTGTTAGATATTCTTGATTGGCTGCTATTGTTCTAGAGAGTCGAATTCAAATGAGATTAGGCATAGTTTCGATTTCACTTTATAAATGCCTGTCGTACTTCCTTGATATGTATATCCAGTTCCTTGATATGTTTCCAGTAAAGTAACAGAACGTAAAAGTAATATGTTGAGCGGACATAAATTAAAAGTTTTGTATAAATGCCTATTTTAAATTATGTCTTGGTTTTTCAAAATGATTATTATTATTGATTTTTTTTAGGATGTTTGTTTTGAAGCTGTTTTCTTGGATTTGTTGCATAACATTCGTTGCAGGACAGTTTGTATTTCAACCAGAAAATGCGACCTTTAGGAATCTGGTCGTGGACAGCAACACTGGGCATATTTTTATTGGTGGAGTCAACTATCTTTATAAACTAAGTAAAAATTTAACAGAGCTTAATAAAATATACACACCATCTCTTGTGTCGAATAGTAAGTCTAATATCAATCAACTTTTGATGATTGAGAACTTAACAGGCACTCCGAGATTGTTTGCATGTGGGACATACAGTTTCGGTCTATGTTTAGCATATGATGTCCAGTCTTTTTCACATACTGTACATGGTGGAACTCTTAGTGCTGTTTCAAAAAATGAAGATATTCGCAGTATTGCGCTTGAAGATCCATATAATAATGGAATTGTTATTGCTGGTACAAGAGATCATACTAACGAGGCAAGTAGAGATTATACCTTTAACACCTATGGAAGTACATCATGCAGTGGTCAAGTAAAACAATGCATTGGAAAAAGAAGTTCCCTGGATCTAACAAAGACGAGACCAATGATGCACTACATTCTTGCTACGATTGTAGGAGATTTCAGATATTTCTTTAGTCATAGTGATCAAGATGGAACTATTGTGGCAAGACTGTGTAAAAATTATCCCCACGTTGTGGAAATTAAAACGTATATGGAAATGCGATTGCAGTGTGTTGGCAAGGATGATACAAATTACGATCAGCTTGTAGCAGGAAAAGTTGTACGACCTAGTGGCAAGTTGGCTGAGAAATTTGGAAGCACTGGAGATGATGATGATGCAGTATTGATCGGTGTGTTTCAAAAGTTGAGCGAACCGTCGCAGTCAGCTGTGTGTTCGTACACGTTTAAAGAAATTAATGACACTTTCTGGAAGAATATCAATAAATGCTTTTCCAGCAACACAGTAATTCTTAATGAGTATATTACAGATAGATTTGGAAACGCGAAGAAGTGTAGTAAGGTAAGTACTGCAGCAAATATAATATTTACTCTCCTTTCTGAACTCTGTTATAGAGGAAGAAGTAGTTACATTTTACCATATACTATATAGTTTGTTCAAAATGAACTTAATCAAGATCGCTTTATTATCATTTTTTAATTATTTTATTAACATTTGTCATTTTATTATTTCGCCTTGCATTTCAGATTGATTATAATTGTTACTTAATTTAATAACACACATTAGGAAAGTCCTAAACTTCCATGTTCGCAAAATTCTAAAAATGAAAAAATGATTGGAACAATAAAGCATGAAAGTGAAGCTTTGGTCACATGTGGTAATTGTGGTTTGATAACATCCATGGATACAACAACTTACCAAGGAAACATTATTGCTTTTCTTGGTTCAAGCGAGGGAAAACTCAGTAAGGTAATCGTAAACGTTTTAATTTAATTTGCAAAGTTAGTCGTTTAACAGTGCTGATACAGTCTTTTTATGAAATGATCTGTTAGAATTACTCTCAGTGATGAAACTTGCTTCGAGTTTGTCTGTGCGTATCCTAATACAGTATTATCCTAATGCAAAGTTGATGATTTCGGTAGAGAGCGCTTCCTAAAACTCAATGAAAGGTTGACGAAGGGCCTTTGCTCGTAACATCGAAGTTCCGTGTGTATTATTTCGGGTGTTATCTAGCCCATATGGTGTCCGTTGAAGGGATTTTTCTCAATTTAGACGATAAGAACTTTTAAATCTAACTACTTGGAAGATTTTTTTCAGTGCCACGCCAACCTCTTCCCCTCTAAATTTGCCTCCAAATACCTACAGACGATGTTAGCTTTAACGATTTCACTTTGATTTTCGTATTGCTGTACGTTTTCATTTTCAAAATGGTTTCGTTGCTCTTAATCCTTCAAATTCTTTAATTTATTTCTTCCAGTTCAATACTTCAAACAGGATCAAAAGATATCAGAGCACGTTGAGTCACAAATTAACAAAAAATTTGTTTTCATTTAGTTTATCATGTATTCCAACTCATTTGGTCGACGGTACGAGACATCACATAGAATTTCTGGCTCTGGTATTTTGTCTGTGAGGTTTGATCTCAGTGGAACAAGTGCTTATCTTTTATCTGAGTATAAGGTGAGAAATGACCAAAACTTCTAATATTTAAAAATTTAAAGCAAATATCAACAAAATGATTTGTGCAAGATGCGCAATGTTGTCGCTTGCTTTTCTGATGCACAGTATAGTTCTTCAGAGAGTGGTGATGGTTTTCTCGGTATCAGTGAGGAATAAATACCGTGCTGCCTACCTTGTTGACCTTGTTGATCTATCATCAATTAAGAATATTATTTTTCTCGTCATTCTGTCGTGTCTTACATGTTTAGAAGAGATTGTGATTTTTAATTTTTTTGCCGAAAAAGACAGTGTATTAATTATTATTGCATTACCTGCCTCGTAGTATAGCGTACTCGCTTACATCACATTAACAATTGCATGTTTTCACACTCATGGCTTTCCTTGTTCATACCCAATTTTATGCGTTTAGTAATGCACAGAGAAGTATTGTACAATATTAACGTGTTGTACTTCTGTATTCCCAGGTTAAAAAAATACCCGTGGAGGAATGTAGCAATCGAACAACGTGTGAAAGATGTGTTGAAGGTGCTGATCCATACTGTGGCTGGTGTACGCTTAAGGCAATGTTAGTGTTCATTATTCTTATTTTCGTAATAAGTACATACTATACCACAGCAAAACAGGGACAACCTGTTCAGAGTTGATAAAAACAGCATTGAACAATGTCTTGCTGCCCACATTGTTCAATATTGTCAACTAAAACAGCCTTGCGTCAGTCTCAACAAAATTGTTCAATATTTGTTGGCAGCCAAACATTGTTAAGTATTATGCTGTTTTGTTCAACTCTGAACAGGTTGAGTGTTTGAACGTGTGTGCATTAAATCATAAGCTGCCGACGTGATTCCTGTCAATTAGGAAAGCTTGAAGGGTTTTTGGCCCACATATGCATGTTGATTCTTGTGTTGCTCTTTGTAGCTTTTTTTCGTTGTGCATTGTGGGTCAAGCTACTCCGTTTTTCACAATAACATTATTCTTTACCGTCTTGAAACACATTATAAACGTAACTAATAAGTCATTTAAAGCAAGAGTTAATACAAATTTTCTATGTGTATGTACGAGTATTTGGACTTAAAATTGTATTATTGCTATTAATACCAGATAGTAAAATTGTGGTTTCGAGTGGAACGCATATGCGACTGGAAAAATAGCACAGATACTTGTAACATCCCGCTAATTACAACAGTTAGAAAATCAGATGAATGTGAGAATTTTATCATGTTTTCCTACTTTAGGAGTTAGTTCTGCTAAGACAATCTATTCATTAAAAGTTAAAACCTTTTGTGTAAATAACTGGTGAATATTTACCTTTTGATATTTACTTATTTTTAGATGTACAACGTATGACAATTGTCCTTACTATGGATCTCCTTTAGGATATGTTCGGTATTCTAATGAATGCATTAGTATTTCCGTTCTCAACCCGTCATCACTACCTTTGAGTAAAACAGCCATCCAAAAGGTGTGTATTGTATGATAAGCAGTGTTTTGTTGTGTATTATAATAACAGATGCTCAATGTGACCTTGAGTACTCTTCACACATTCATAGTTTGAAAATGAAAATCAGCTCAGTGGGTAATCGCATAGGATGGAGTGCATTGAATTCGGTCAACACTAACAGTGATTTTTAAACAACCTGCCAAAATTAAATGATTTGCTAATTTAGTAATTATTTACTTATTATCATTGTCACTACAAATTACTGCTATTCGATCGCCCGGATTGTAATTAATTACATAATTTTACTCCTTTCGAATAATTAATTGCAGTAATTGTAGTCATATAAATTATGTGTAGTTTTGATGCAAGCGTGTCTCTCGTGAATTAAGGGTATTTTGTAGCGTAGACCACCAGCGATTGTACTTCAATAAGCAAACTGGTCAAAAATACGTATTTGGAGGGGGAAATTAATTTTATTTATTGGATTTTTAGATTAATATCTCCATCGTTAATCTACCGGTCGGACAGAAAACGAATGCTTATGGCTGTTCTGTTAATAATGTCAAAATGCCGTCTTCCTTAAATGGCAATACTTTGGAATGTTCCGTTCCCACGTCAGCACAACTGCCTGAAGCAAGTTCTGAAACAGGTAAAGTACTTTGTCTCAAACCAGTTGTGTCCGCCGAGTGTTTGTTGTATAAAAGTTGTAGTCTCCGTTGACATTCGGTGTTTGCAAAGGTTTTCAACAGAATAAGAAGAGCATATTTTTTACAACTCATATTTTGACGTCGGTCTTAAACGATTATTAATAACCATTTTTTATCGTCTGGTACTTCAAGGCCACAAGGGTCATACATTGTTCATCTCATTTCAGGTTTAGTCAATGCTGAAGTAGCGGTGCTTTCTAATGAAACCGGTGCAAAAATTACAACTTCTGTGCTAGAATTTTACAAATGTTCAGCAATATTAAGGTGGGTTTCTAACAAGTTCCATTGATAATGAAACATACCCAGTATAGAAATGGGATAGACGTATAGTGAATGTTTTTTTTACAAGCAAACATGGATAGCAAGCAAGCGCTTAGTGCGTTGTTCCTTTCTCTTTAAGTAGTCTGGTTTTTATCCCTCACTAAAATCGACATAATTAAAAAGTGATTTAGGGCATAAGAAGTAATACCCATGCCTCGTCATCAGCCGTCAGTGAAGGAAATCAAGGGTCACGACTTCTGATAGGTTTTATAATTCAAAAAGTCTAAAAACAGCCCCTAAAATGTTACAGGTATAGTTGAAAAAGACTGTATATTCACTTTTCTAGCAAGTAAAAACTCTGATTAATACCACAGCTATTTGTATAAAGACATATACTTATAAGTTTATTCAATTAGAATTTAAAGGTTTGCTTGCCTAGTAATCCGAAGTAGGAATTGGCATTCATTTACTATATATTTTAATTTATTTGTTGACTAATTTTTTTGTTTCTCATTTCGTTTTGAAGTTGTTTAAAGTGCACAACTGGTTCATTGAAATGTTCTTGGTGTCATTACGAAGCTAAATGTGTCGCAGATGGATCTTCAATCTGTCCGAAATCTTTTGCTCCTTGGGTAGGTTTCTCAAACGAAATTTAAAACTTTTTTTTCTGGAATTTATGTGTATATGTTGGGTTATTAATGTATATCATTCATTTGATAAAGTGTATGATTGTCCTTACCTTGTGCAATTCCTAACAGGTTGCAATTGTGCAATAACCTTCATTAAGTCACATGTGAAAGTAAAGTAAAAATTTTACTTGTTTGGAATTCAGTACCTTAACCTTTAGTGTTTTAGTACAAGACGAGAAATAAACATTTTTCACTGTCTGATTGAATATTGAAAAAGAAAAAGATAACTCAGTGACTGAGTTCAATATTAACTTAATATTCGGTTTGGCTTTTATTATGTTGTGTATCGATCATTATTGTCATGTTTCTATAGACAATACAAGAATCACAGCATCAATGTCCAATGCTCAGCGCGCAGACTTTGTATATCCCAGCAAGTGTTAAAAGAGTGGTTACCTTAAGAGGAACACGGTTACCACAGCCTGAGGTAAGATATACATCTTATACAACTATTTCAACTATGATTGTCTGTATGTGGTTGTAAGGTATAAATAAACCAAACCGAAGTGCTAAAATTGTGACATACATGTACATTTTAAATGTGCCTAGTTCGATTTGTTGAATAGTTATATTTTAACCCAGTATTTATGCGAAGTTTTTCTGACTGTTGACTCTTGTGACTGTTGACTCTTGTGGCTGTTGACTCTTGTGGCTGTTGTGCTCGAGAGAATATTAGTGGTAGAATGCAGTTACTGTATTGATCACGTGACTTGTAAAATGTTTTACATCCTAATACAATTATGATATTTTCGTGCCATACTTACCCGGTTAATATAGGTGTTTTTTTCAAACAAAAAAGTTTATTGAAATTGCTTATGGTCACACTCGTCAGGTAATATAATCGCGTATGATTAAATTTGCAGGCAGGAGTGTTTTGTTTCATATTAGTATAAAATTTTCTGCTGAAAAAGTATTTTATATTATTATTATTACTATTATTGTTGTTATTATTCTTATTATTACTATAGGTAATAGCATGGTTTCGAGTAGAATTTGGAAATAACATGCATGTTATTTCAAAATTGCACGAGAAACCTTGCTATTACTTGGTGATGATATGAAAGGAAATATTCGAAACAACAGAAACGCATTCGGCGAAGTTCATCACAATCTCATTCGAGATATCCTAGAATACCACCGCATTCCCGACCATGTAAAAAACCTTATCAAAAGCCTTTATACTGGTTTCCAAACTTCTGTATTAACTTAAAAGTTCAATACTCGATTCATTACAGTTGGTCGCGGCGTTCTCCAAGGAGATTGCCAGGAAAAGGAGAATCAAATGCTCCTAAATCGTTTTGCAATATGGTGCCAATGGGCTAATATGATCATACGTGTTGACAAATGTTTAACATTTGGGATTAAGAAACAACTAACCAAACCTATCCAGTATTTGCCTAAACTTTTTGTCAACAACCGTCTTGTACCCCGGATAGAAATGGGCAAGTCCTTTCGTTACTTAGGCCGCTATTTTAATTATGTTTATAATATATTATATTTCAATTTACGTTTATAATATATAGTGATTGACCGATAATCGGTATCGGTATCGGTATCGGGCCGATATTTGCCATATCGGTAGACAATCGGTATCGGTAGTTTTGTACGTATTTACCGATTGTGTGAAACCGATAGTTGAGAAAATTCACGCTGTACAAATTGTATGCATCGCGCGTGGGTGCACGTACAAGCGCTTGTGTCCGGCCATTTTCTATAAAAAATTGAAAATTGCGAAGCGAAATTATTTTTCTCGTGTAGTAGACTAAAGGCAGACATCGTTAGCATACTACAGTTTTAATTTGAACTATAAAACAACTATAAAACAACTTTAACTATAAAAATTTTTTTGTGTCCAATATCGCCAAAAACATAATCTAAAAATCAAATCAAAATGAGTGACGTCACCTTGATTTGATTAACTGATATTATGACATCATTAAAAATCGGTATCGGTATCGGGTACGAGTGATGAAAAAAAATCGGCTATCGGTAAAACCGATGTTTGCACTATCGGTCAATCACTAATAATATATTATATTTTAATTTATGTTTATAAATCAGAAATGTACGATTTGTTTTGACACCATGTGCAAAATTGATGAATTGCCGCTTCATCCGAACAATAAAATCCTTCTTTACAGTCGTTACTTGCTTTCAAACATCTCCTGGGACTTCACTGTTTCAGATATATCTAAGACCTGGATTAGCAAAGCTTTAGACAGTATTGCATCGAAATATATCCGAAAATGGCTCGAGCTTGCCGTATCTGCAACTCTCAGCAATGTGTTTGGTCTCAACATTATCCTCCCTTCGACAAAGTTTATCCAATGTCAAACTGTAAAATATTCTCCAAATGAAGATTTAAAAAATCTGTGGGCGGTCACAAGAACCAATAAGAACATACAGTACGACATTTACAAAGATACAATAACACACTTCCAACGCGTAAAAACCTATTAAAATGGGGACTATCATCCACCTCTGATTGCTCTTTCTGCATACAACCCGAAACGCTTCTTCACGTAGTTGCTGAATGTAAGACATATTTAGACGAAGACCGGTTTACATGGCGACGCGATTCCGTTTTAAACTTACTCGCGTCAACTCTGACTGCTGTTCAGAATTCGACACTATATGTTGACTTAACAGGCTTTGTGAACCAATCTATCGTCACTGGTGATAGTTGTCGACCAGATCTTCTCTTAGCAATTGGGAAAAAATGTTTATATATTCTTGAACTTACTGTCGAATTCGAGTCCAATCTACAAGTTAATGCTATTCGCAAGCATCAACAGTACCACGATCTCGTTAAAGAACAAGAATCAAATTTCAACAAAGTGAAGTTTGTTAATTTATCCTTGTGTACATTAGGAGTTTTTGGACGAACGTCAGAAAGTTTTGACGATATGCTAAGAAATCTAAATTTTGATAGCCAACAAAGCAAATTTATCAAAAAGAAAATTGTAAGCACGTGCATACGATCATCTTATTATATATTTTGTAAACGGAACAAAGTGTGGGACGATCCAAATCAAATGTCAATATAACCAGTGTAATTGTTTGTTATTCTTTTCTCTGTAAAAATATTGTTATATGTAACTTCAATTCAAGTAGACACTGGTAAACTACCTGTTAAGTAAGGTTTATCATTGTAGTTGTGTATGATAATGATTGAGAAATAAAGTTTCTATATTAGTATTAGTATTAGTATTAGTATTAGTATTAGTATTAGTATTAGTATTAGTATTAGTATTAGTATTAGTATTAGTATTAGTATTAGTATTAGTATTAGTACGGATCTGAATGATGAACGTACTGTTAGAGAGTGTATGGAGGTAGCTCGTAGAGCAACATTTTATATATATTGTAGAAGGAATAAAGCCTGGAATAATCCGGATTTGTTAACTTTTTATCATAGGCGGCCCAATTCAATGTGTAGTTTCATATAGAGATCAGTGCGCACATAAACATTCTTCGTAAGTTCTTAAATATAATTTCCTAAGAACCTACGAAGTGTGTTTATGTGCGCACTGATCTCTATATGAAACTACACACTGAATTGGGCTGCCTATGTTTTTATTACCTGCTATCGATACACAAGTGTTAGAGAATAGACCTTTTTGCTTAAAATAGTGAACTGTTTCTTTTAGTTAATTAAAATTGTAGATGTAATGATTTTGTAATTTCAATGTCATTAATAAACATTTCTAGTGTTTAAAAAAAGTATTATTACTATTGAATTTACGTTTGTTTAGACGCCTCATGGTCAGTACAGTTGTATTGTAAATGATGGTGATCAGAATTATTCAGTTCCAGCTACTTGGAATAACAGCACAAGTATTTCATGTGGAGCTCAACAGGTAAATTACCTAGTTTTTAGAAATTATCGACAGTTATGCAATAAATTTTTTTGTCATATTATCTCACATTAACATATATTTTGTATGCAAATTTTATTGTATAGTATAAATACGCTGGTTCAAGCCTTCAAATATCTGCTAATATTAGTGTGAAGTTGGGTAAAAGTGATGTTAAACCAGAACATGGTCAGGTCCAAGGTAATTATAAATATGTTATTTACCGGATAGGAAATCCGGATATGGGGGGGGGGACTGTGCCCGAGCTCTTGAAACGGCCCGAGCCCGCCAGGGGCGAGCAATGCGGCTTTGCCATTTCAATTTTTTGAAACATTTTTAAATTAAAATTTATTTTATTTGTACACGCAATTCAATTTTGCACTCGCGAGATTTGAAACAATCCATATTTAAATACAGCAATAGTTGCCATAAATGGTAAAAAACCGTTAGCGGTCCGGTTGAGCGGTCCGTATAGGGAAAAACCGGGCCGCTCGTCAGCCAATCAGATTACTGGATTCAGTGCGAAATCCTTATAATGCACTCTACATTATATAATAAATAAGTATGAATATTCTGGTAATGATTGTATATTGGGTCGAAACCAAACTCAGCTGTTGACCAAAGTTGAGTCATGCTGCATGGATGTTGAGTGATTGATTTGATTCTTCGACTAAAGTTATACTGTTGTTCCTCCTCTCTATAACCAGCAGAAAATTGCACCTAAAATATTTACTTTGTTTAGTGTATTTGTATCAATGCAAAAAAGCAGCTGCGCTTTGTGGAAGTTGTGTTGGATTTTCTAAAGCTGAGTACAAATGTGGTTGGTGTGAGAACACAACTTCTTGTTCTGTAAGTGATGGTTGTCCCGCGGAACCATGGATTGAACCCGGTGGAGAATGTCCAGGAAGTCCCAAAATAAACTCGGTACGTAATTTTGGCTTGCATTCTATATAGTCATGTTTCTATATGCTTGTATAGTATAGTGTATTTCAGTATTTCAATTTAGTCTCGCATATATATAGCTACTAGCAGCCCTTTCAATTCCGCAAGACTGTAACGTGACGCTCGGCGAGATGAAAATTATTTGGCTAGTTAATTAAAATACTTTACAGTTTCAATATGACACTGTTTCTGTCTTTGGGTTTTCACTCGGCTTCCCAAAATTATTATAACTTGTGTAATGAATAAAAAATAATCGATGAGAACATTTATACGAAATTTGTTTATCGATGTTTAATATACAAGTTTTATTGTTGATAATAAAACACGTGTATAATATTAAATAATTTGTAGTTTTATCCAAAAACGGGACATATAAAAGGAAATTTAAGACTCGAAATAGAAGGAAAGGAATTTGGTCGAAAATATGAAGATGTTGACGAAGTTTCCATTGGGGGTCTTGGTTGTAAAACGATCAAAAAGGATTATATCATTGCGGAGAGGTAATGTTGAATATTTTAGTTCGTATACAAGTTGTAAATAATAATAATATAGATTACGTCAATTTTAAAATTTCCAGTTTTACAAAAACTGTACTTGACAATTACTGTTCTGCTTTCGTACATTTGTACTATATATATATATATATATATATATATATATATATATATATATATATATATATATATATATATATATATATATATATATATATATATATATATATATATATATATATATATATATATATTATATATATATATATATATATATATATATATATATATATATATATATATATATATATATATATATATATATATATATATATATATATATAATTGTGCAAAATACCTCAAAAACTTACCACTACAGTCTGTTTCATCCAGAGGGAATCTTCAGGTGATAGACAAATTTCGAAAATGTGCGAGCTTCTTTTATGCTCAAGGCGGAAACGTGGGCGCGTCAAAAGCTATATATATATATATATATATATATATATATATATATATATATATATATATATATATATATATATATATATATATATATATATATATATATATATATATATATATATATATATCTCGATCATCAGGCGACTGACAAATAAGTTTAATTCATTCATCGTATAGGACACTGGAAATGTATGAGGTATTATGTTACGTTACATGATTATTGGTTATATGTTTACATAAAGTGAAAAGTTTTGAACGTTTATTCAGGAGTTTGTTTGCTTTGCTTCCTTTCATGATCAAAAGCTTTTCTTCGAGACAGAAATTGCATTTTCGGGAACCAGCTTTGCATGAGAGCACGCGTTTGACGATCGACCATTTTATGTCATATAAGCGTTCCGCGCGTTTGAGCTTCCAAATGTACTTTGACAATTCTGTTTCGTTGCCATGGCGTTCGTTCTTAATGGACTTTGTGTGATTTCTGAATCTTTCTTTAAACGAGTTAGCCGTCACCCCGATATAAACTTTGGCATTATCTTTGTGAGTGGAGACTTCAGCTTTGTACACTAAGCTCTTTGCCAGGTATGTGTTGCTCACAGGACATTCGTCGGGTTTTCTGCAGTTGCATGTCTTTGTGTCATTGTTCGTCTTGGTATTTTTGGCCTTGTCGTTATGCTTCTTTAGCACGTATTTGTTGTGCTTAGACAGGAATGATTCCATTTTTTCGCTACAACTATAGCTAACACGGACGGTATGTCTGTTGAATATAGAGTGTAGTCTGTGGTGCGGTGGAAAATGTTTGTCGAGGAGCAGTAGGAAATTTCGTGCACTGTTTGTCGTAACGTTCTTACTAAATGGTGGGTTATACCAAATAGTGTTTTGTTGCCATGTGCGTCGTTTGTTAATAGAGTTAGTGTTAGCACTGGGTTCGTAATTAATTTCAGCGTGAAAGTTGCCGCGTTTAAGAGCGTCATTGTAGATAGGCGCAGCAGTATCAAAGGCCTGTTGATTGTGCGAGAGGGAGTTGATGGAGGATGGTTAGAGAGGCGGTTAATATAAAGAGGACTATCGTTTAGCATGCGGTATGGCTTGTATGTGTTGTTGCTTAGGTCAAGTGTCAGGTCCAGGAAGTTAGTTTGCAGTTGGTTAGTGAGTACAGTTATGTTCAAGCCAAAGTCGTTAAAAATGTGTTCTAGGTCCTTGCGTGCTTTGTCGTTTAGTCGTCCTGATCTTGTGTTTAATGTAGCAAGTCCATCGTCGCGATGTAGACCGATGTCGTACCCGAAGCGATCTTTCAGTTTGTCTAAAACGAATAGGCCAATCAGCTCGCAAACTTCTGCGCCATCATAGCTGCCCATGGTGACATCAAACGTGCTGTCAGAATTTCGTTTCCTCCAAGCTGTGCCGTCGTGGTGTAGAAGTGATTTTCTTGCATGCTTGATCACCTGTATGTCTTGGTCGCTGATCTCCGAGTGTTGTTTGGCCCATTCGATAGCTTGGTCAAGTAGCGACTCTGAGATAGACGGATAAAAATCCACTATGTCAAAGGAGATGAACGACTTTCTGCTTTTATCCTTGATGTTGATAAACCACGAAATCACGTCGGTTGAATTTCGCCATTGGTTTACATGGACTTGGTCGCGGATGTCGTTGTTAATTCTGTCTAGGATTACTTTGCTTACTTTTCCGAGAGAGCTTTTCGAAGGGTTGATAAGTCGACACTTGGGTGGTTTTCAAAATTAGGTTTCCGGTCCTTGAGAGTTATAAATGCGGGATTTTTGCTCTTTCGGTCTACACGTCCGGATATGTCTAATTCGCTGACTAATTGCATTAGTTCGTCGTTTATAGCGTTAACGGTGCCTTCTTCAGCGTGTTTGTAGATGTTAGTCACGTTTTCTGTGAGTAGCTTGCTGTATGCTGCAGGCTTCATTTCGTAGATGTTCCTAGTTTTTACTATATTTGTTGTTAAGAATGTTAACTGGCCGTTTGCTTTCTTCTCAGTCACAACCGCATGTTTTTAACCCTATTCAGTAAATAGAAATAACTTGTAAAAATACTTGCACGAAAAACAGGCCATTGGGCAAAAAGTCAAAAAACGGCCAAGTCATTAAAAAATTACAACTTACAATTTAAAATTGCGTTTATGTAAATAACGATAATAACAAAATATCAGAAATGTGTATGAGTGACAGAACTCAAAAGTGGCAGAAAAATACAATTTTGAATTAAAAAGTAACTTACTCCTTGATAAGGACCAAGTAGAGGTTTTACTATAATACTTCCATTGATTGCTAAATCTTGCTGTCTCTTGTGTACAGGATTGTTTGTTTGACAAACTACTCGAGCAAGTCTTTGTCAGCAAGAATTAAAGTTGTGATATCTGGAAAGGTTGGCTATTCCAAGGAGAAGTTTCACTATCAAGTAAGTGAACTTGTGTATAATCTTCCATTTGATTACTTATCGATATAATATAGTTTCAGCTAGCAATAAAAAATGTGGGCAAAATTAAAGCCAAAAATTAAAGGCAAAAAATGCGCAAATCTCGCTCACAGTAATCAGCATTAGAAAGTTGGTAAGTAAACAAACATTCAATGTTTTCATATTTCTAGAATCCGCAAGTGGACAATTATGAACCAAAAATAGGTCCAGTCTCAGGTGGGACCAAGCTGACAATCTGTGGTAAAGATCTGGACACTGGTAATGATATTCAAGTATTCCTTGGTGGGTCCAAATGTTTAAATTTGAGGTAAGATTACAGAACATTCCGTCGTAGTCATAGTGTCTGAACGTTAGGGCCGTTAAACATGGTTAAAGAACCATTGATTTCTCTATTGTGCGAACACTTTCGTATCTCATAATTGTACGAACTGTTGCTTTGTTACTCGATTTTCAGCCTAGTCCCTGTCGTTCTGATACAAGCACTACTTATATGTGAGTCGGGTCCTGGTGTGACGTCACAGTACAAGGTGCTTCAGAACGCCTAGCAGACTTCGGTATTTTCAAAATGGGTCACCTTTATGTCTCCGGTTTAATATGAGCTATTTACACCAGAAAAACACCATTTTTACCGGCATTATAATCTCTTTATAAAAGCCTGATTGTGTGTAACGTCTAATTTTGCTCTAATATTTCTTTATTTTGATATTTTTAGCATAGGAAAAACAATACTGACATGCACAACATCACCATTTAAAAACGTAACAAGAAAACGACGATCAATTTCAAACGAAAACCTGGTGGTCTCTTTTAATGGTCTACCACCAGTTTATGGCCAGAACATCACATCGTTCCAATATGTACCTGATCCTGTTATAACTGGTATTACACCACGTATCACGTTCCCAAGGTTGGTTCTTATCAAGTGTTTTTTTTTCTAACCAGTATACAACCCCAGGTGTTAACTACCAATCATACAACTTACAGAACGGTGTACGTGCCTGGTAATTAGTAGAAATGCGTCGTGCTCTAGACTAATATATTGTTTAAGTTCTTCAAGTGAATTAATCTAGCTTATTTCTTCAATGAAATGAAATATTTGATAGTTTGACGTTTCCACAAATGAATTCCTGCACTATATCTCAACAAGTTATATTTTGTTCCTGAAGAGATGTATTTTTATCTTTGTTAAGTTCTCACCGTCAAATTAATGTGACCGGTACAAACTTGAACGGCATACATTTTCCCAGAGTTAGATTGACATTCAGAGACACCAAAGATCATGTTGAAAAGGTGAGATATTGTTGGTTAGCTTGTTATTATAAGATGGAATTGATTTGTTCGAAAATAGGATGATTGCACACGGCATTTGGATGAAACCAATTGCCGGAAAAACGTTTTTAAACAAATGCTTCTCGATGTCTACTTTCGGTCCCAACGTTCCTAACGAAGGGTTTTTGCCTGAAATGCCGAAATTCTGCTTATATCTTTTACAGGCTGGTAGTACGAAGGGCGGATATTTTGCGCTAACTATACCGGGCTGTGATTCTTTAATTGTTGCAAAATAAAGTGCTGAATTATAGAGATAAGCCTAACAATTAATAAAAAAATCTTTGATTTAAAAATGGTGAAGTTTCATCTGAGTTACATCAGTGAATGGCTTATGTTAAATTACAATTTCTCCTAATTCTCGTGTTTGGAAGAGCAATACATTTAAGTATATACAGTATGTATGTATACATGTATGCTTTATGAGAATGGATCACAGCTGGATGGGTTTAAGTATTTATGGATTTAGAATTTGGGATCAATTAATGAAGAATTTTGAGGGTAAAATTTTTCTGGTCGTTTTACTATTATGTTAGTATGAAATTATTTCCCTCTTTTCATTTTGTGTCATTTAGCTCTGTGGAAAGCCCAGTTTCCACAACATGCTCTGTTCTCTTCCTGATTTAAGAAGAAACCTAACGGATGATGTGGACGCGGACATCTCGTTGTACTTGGACGCCGTGACGACATGGGTGGACCTTAGTAGTTATCCTCAGTTTAATTTCATTACGATTGTACCAGATCCTGTTATATATAAATTTCCTGGTGGTTCTCATGTATTGAAAAGCCCAACACTGAAGATTGAGGTAGGCTCGAGAATATGCTAAAACTAGATCTCGATCGAACTTTACTTACGTACGTATAACTATTGAGTTTTTGGGAGGCGTTGGGGAAATGCAAGTATTTGCCGAGCGAGTAATATTGTTACAATAAAAGTCTCCTAAAGTTTCTTGTCATATTTATGTACAAGTAACACAATTGAAAAATTTTCCTTGGTTGGTTGGATTCCGGGAGTTTTGAGACTGCATTTAAGTGTGTCTATATTCTCTGTTCGTGTTACATAATAGTTGCATTCTAGTGAAAAGCACTTACATAAAGGGTGAACAGGGGAAAATGCTAATAAATTTAGCTAGAGTCTCATAAATGAACTGTGACAGTAGGAGTTTTTAAGTCGCCATTCACGTCCAAAATTAAATTGACAGTACTTGTAACGCAGAAATAATCAAGTGGGTCGAGACATTTCAGCATAATTTAACCTCGCCGTCTTCAAGGGGATATTACGTTCTAGTTTGTTAATCGTGGCGAAGCTTGTTTAAGAAGCGAGATTGCGGACAAAAAGAAAGGATCCGGTGGAAACAAGAAAAAATCCGGGAAGGGGGGAGAGAAAGCTCAAGAGGACAGGAAGTTGAATAAGCAATTGTGCAGTCGGTGTTAAAGAGTTTTCTAGCGTCCATTTATCCTGAAGGAGGCAGGCACTAAAAATGATCCGACAAATTAATAAATCTTTGTGAAAATTTCTGTAAACGTAATAGACATATTAATCATTTACATTTTTCGCATACACCTTTTATTTAAATAGCAAGATCGAATCGGTCATAATAGTTGCTAAACTGACAAAATTTTCATTGTTTGTGTAGGGTAAATATCTTGAGGTAGACAACAATAAAGATCTGCTAAAATTTGTCATCACAGTTGGGGGTAAAAGATGTAATATTACTGGCGGATCAGAGGTTAGTAAGTTAACTATGTATACTATACAGTAAATACATGCCACGTCATGCTTACCTTACCTTACCTTACCATACCATACCATACCATACCATACCATACCATACCATACCATACCATACCATACCATACCATACCATACCATACCATACCATACCATACCATACCATACCATACCATACCATACCATACCATACCATACCATACCATACCATACCATACCATACCATACCATACCATACCATACCATACCATACCATACCATACCATACCATACCATACCATACCATACCTTCAACAAACTTGATACTATCCCTTTTTGTTGTATGTGTTTTTTAGGTAGGGATATTTTGCGCAGCTCCCGATCGCAAATCCCTACCAAAACTGGAGAGTTATCAAGTTGTGGTAAGTTTTCAACGTTCAAACACCTGCCTTCTTAACGAGAGTCGCTGTTAATCTTCGTTTCATTTCTGTATACAAAGAAATTGCTTCATGGTTGATGAGTGCGTATGATATTACCAAATGCCAAGAATCTTTACACGAAATTGAGTTCATAAATAATGAAAATCACACAAAACGAATCATGAAGCAATTTGTTTAATATATGAGTATAGAGATAAGTTTAGAGATTGAGTGTACTAACAGATCTTATGTCGTTATTTAATTAGTTTTGCGAGCTCGAAAAAGTATATAGTCTAATGTGTTTTATTGAATTAGTACCCATCAAATGCGCTGAACTTTAGGTCTTATATCTTAATGTGTTAATAAACTCAATATTTGTATGTAACTTCAGGTTAACGTTTCTGGAAGTGACCTCAGTTTTAACGTTGGAAATTTAAAATACGACATTACTGATGGAAGTGGAGATGGATCAATAGACATGGGGTTGATTTTTATCATAATAGGTGTTTGTGTTGGCGTAATTCTTATCTTTGTTATATGGATGTGTTGTTTGTATCGACGAAAGAAAAGACAGCAAGAACAGAAAGAAAAAACGTATGAAATGCAAATGAATAGTTTGGAATCGAAAGTTGCAAAAGAATGTCGGGAAGGTAAATAACATTATTACATTATTGATTACATATTTACATTATTATATTTATTCCATTATTAATTACAAAGTTACATTATTGGATTTATTCCATTATTAATTACAAATTTACATTGTTACATTTATTCCATTATTAATTACATAATTACGTTGTACAATTGCATTAATTATATCATTGATTGGCCTCTTGAGCATGCACTATCCTTGGTCCGTTGTAATTAGTGATGCATTGGGTTTGCATCTTTTATATTTTTTTCTTAATTCTGTATATAGTAAAGTTAAGAAATTAGAATAGTACATTAAATTGTCAAAAGTACTTACAGCTTGAACGTAATTTTTGGATCCAATTTGGTTAAATATTTTTTTAAAGTAATTTATATGAAACTGTGTGGTTGCTATTTGTGTAGCGTTTGCTGAGTTACAAACAGACATGTCAGACTTCACAACAGATCTAGGAGATGGCTCTATACATTTCTTTGATTTTAAAAATTACGCAATGCATGTATTATTTCCTGGAGTTGACAGCCATGATGTCATGAAAGAACGAAAGGTAAGTTATTCCTACATAGACCTTGTGTATAAATCGTGTACAGCTTATGCTTTTGGAAGAACGACCTTTTTGAATTAGCTGTATATAACAATGAATTTTTAGACTCGAAAACATGCATTTACCATGCTGACTATGCGTGCACGTGAAGACTTCAACTGTAGGAGCTTGGCAGACAATGATTTTGAACGTGCTTGAAATTTAAACTTGAATTAATTTAACAATAATAGGTTTTATCGTTCCTTTCATTGACTTGATAGATTCAAGAAAGTCCTCCTTGGGATGAAGCACTACGAACATTCTCACAGTTGATTGGCAACAAAAACTTTCTTCTGATTTTTGTTAAGACTATTGAAAGTCAGAACCACTTTAAAATGCAGGATAGGTAAGTATGCCTGTCTTAGAATAATCAACATGCAGCAACAAAAACAAAAACTACATATTACCACAAAAACGAGAAAAGAATCGTTATCAACATCAACAAAAACGATCATCTAGGTTTGAATACGAGAACAACCACTTCCTACCAGGTATTTTTACATGATACAGTTAACAACAATTAATATTAGCTTTAAAGCTTCAGTGCTGAACGATGTCGTGTGATTTCATTGCAGGTGTAATGTGGCTTCACTTCTTGTGATTGCTTTACAGAATAAAATGGATTACTGTACTGAGTAAGTAACATCTGCAATTACCAAATTTATTTTTACACAATGGTAGCGCGAGCTGTGTCCTAACAGATAAAGAGAGACGATAGAGAGAGAAAGAACAGTCCAGAATAAAAAGATGCTCTTTAACATAAAGCCTCCCCCGTGTCCCAGGAAATCATCCTCTTCACAATATTTCTAGAAATAGCCCATAGGGAAGTAGAAATTTCCACGAATATTTATCCCGCTTCAGAAAATGCACCTTCAGATTAGACATTAATTCCACCTTCGTTCCGATCCAATCGCTGGTAACAATACTGTACATTCGTTTCTAATGGTTCAAGGGTTAGAGTATCTTTCCAACTTGCTTTACTTGCCATTAGCTCGTAGTTTTTAGAGCGACAAATTTTCCTTAGCAGAGGATGAGGCTCCTCGAACACCAGACAAATACAGCCTAAAGTTACTTCTAACTTGTAGTTTTATATTTTAGTATTCTTCAACATCTTTTGGCTGAGCTAATACGGAAGTCAATGTCGAAAAGTCATCCTAAACTTTTATTTCGGAGGTATATGTTTCGTATTTATCCGAACGACTTTCATTTACATGTGTTGATCATGTTTATTTGTTGATATCTAGAACTGAATGTATTGCTGAGAAGTTATTGACCAACTGGTTGACCTTTACATTGTCAAGTTTTATGAAGGTAGTGCATAATAACACATTGCGTTTACGGTACAGATTATTCTTGCATTCTGTTGCGTTTGTGTTGTACATCTTACAGTATATATCGTACACGTGCAAATTCTTTCTTCCGACTCGTGTGCACAATAAATATTACGCTCATATTGAAGTATCGCATGTCTGTTTACATACATAGGACAAAGCTGGAAAGTCTCTGTTTATGTTATACAAAGCAATCCGATTTCAAGTTGAGAAAGGTCCAATTGATGCCATAACAAATGAGGCTCGTTATTCACTCAGTGAAGACAAGTTACTACGCCAAAGTATTGAATACAGTGTAAGTATGTATTGTGTACAAGCCTGAACTTACAGTTTCTTTAAGTTTCTATAACACAGCTACAGTACCACCGTACACTTTAAACAGGGAGGTTACTGTTAAAGGAATTACTCTAAGACTTGCATTGTAAAGTGTATGACGATGATGTTAAAAGTCTTTCAGGTTCAATCAGAAATGATCTTTAAAAATTGCTTTCTGTACTGATACAAAGAGAATCTCAAAGTAACTTTCCCACTGTTCGGTAATGCTTTTCAAAGCATACAGAACGATAGGATACTTTGTTAACCTAAACATGCAGTAGATGTTTCTGGACGTTGCAATTCATCAATGAGTTTGTATCGTTTAAGTAGTGAAATATCGTCTAATTTTTTGCTAACTCTTCTTGTATTTACACCCTGCAGAAATTAACAGTGACTGTAGAATTTGAGGATAACCCACCAGTTCAAGTCGACGTTCTTGATACCGATACTATTGAACAAGCGAAGGAAAAAATCATGGACGTTGTGTTTAAGGTCAGTCTTTATATTATTACATATTATTACTCATGCATTGGGTCTTGGGAAACCTTTTCCACTTTTTAACTGGTAAACGCGAGTGCACTTAATGTACTCTCTTGAGAACACTTCAATCTTCGTTGAGATTTATAGCAGACTTTTAGGTATATTATCAATTTGTGATGCTCTTTGATCAAGCTCAATGTCCTGCAGACTTTCATTTAAATTGATCTAAAAAAATATATGAACGAAGCAACTCAAAAGTCTTTAAAACCTGCCTCAACGATGGAAGTCATTGCTGGATTAGAAGGCGGCTGGATTAGAAGCTTCAAAATTTTCTAATTTTTTACACGTTGAAAATCAAATATATCAAGCAAATTTGATTCGATATATTTCAAGGAAAAACTGGACAGTTTTTATGCTTCTCGTTTCTAAACATTTTCTAAAATTAACAGTCAGGTAAACATGTGGTCATTGTAAACTCTGGGTCGGTACCGTCAAATACATTTTTACTGGCAGTTACATCTTATTCTAAATATTTCTTTAACAAATAATAATCCTGGCTTATAGATGAATTAACGAAATCATATCGCGTAAAATTGTGGTAATCATTTGATTTCTGTATGTATAGAATGTTCCATATTCGTCTCGAGTTGCTAAAGATGAACTGACTCTGAGTAAGTACTGCACGTTCAGCATACTTTGAATGTTACTAAAGGATGGAATATTTCTCAAGCAGATTATGTATCGTATGTTTATTTATCAATAATTAAACAATAAAACCTTGCACAAAGCTTGTCAAAACTTGAAATTGGTGATTATTTTGCGGAAAAGTTGGTTTTGTTGCAACGTTTTACGAACTCTGTCATATTTTCTATTTGATCCTCGTCTCGATTAACTTGTCAAGTATATTGATGAAATTAATAAAATTTTTGTGCGGAATAAGATTACTTTCACTACTGCAGTTATTTAAAATTATTTAGGACTATGCACAAACGACGCCCTATATTACGCCGTATAAGGAAACGTTTTATATACATGCCGTACGATACAATAATTTTAATCGTAAGGAAGTGCAAAAGAATGTAAAAACCTGTGAAAATAACACCACTTTTGCGTGGTATGTATGTATTTATACCGCAGCACTATGAAAAGAAGCAATTTCATTGGTTGTCAATCATCTGTTATTAGAGCATAGATGCACAGATGACGTCATACTATGTTTTAATGACCTCCAATTTTTATAATTTTATGTTAGTTTGATATATAAAACAAATAGATGGCGTTTTAGCGTGCGTGTATATTGTAATAGATCACAGAAGACGCCATAGCGCAGAAAAAAGAAAAAGTCACCTTTTTGTTCTTTCCTCTCTATGCCGTCATCTGTGATCTATTGCAGGATACATACTGTAAAACGTGATGTATTTGTTAATTATCTATACGATTCATCCCTGTAAACAATCTAGCTCTAAGGAATAATTTAAAAAATCTGTATTATTTTTGAATTGAAAGAAATACATGAAATAAAGCTTTGTGAAATGACATCCATGATCCAAATGCAACGACAAACCGTTCACTTGGTGCTTGACAACTTCTACTTAATTCCATCCCAAGTTATAAGCAAATGTTTTGAATTGCTTCAGAATGGGTCGTAAGTCCATCAAATCACACGATATTGAAAGATGAAGATGTCAGCAGCGCCCGAGAGGGAGAATGGAAACGACTAAATACACTTGGTCATTACCAAGTGCCCGATGGAACATGTTTACGTCTTGTCAAACGTTTTGCATCAGCATTTGATACTTCTGGTAAGGCTATTAACTTGCACTTTAGAATTATGGGAATCAATCGTCAATAGTACAGCTATAGGTTTTCTGGCAGGAATCGAACCTACGCTTGTATATATATATTGTAGTTGATGATTTTTTGTTAACTGCTCCCGGCGTGAATTTTGGCATGTGTATGATTTCAACTCAAGATTGAGAAACTTTTACCCTTCAGAATTTTTTTGTTAAATAGTTTGCTCTGGGGTGTTCTTAGAAAAATACATGGGTTTCTTTTCGTTCCGTTCCGTACAATATGTTTACTGATAGATAAATGAAAAACGAAAATTAGGAGGAGCAGGAATGTCATCAATTACTCACATTTAGTTGACCATTTCTTTAAACCTTTTGTGGCTTATAAGCGCAAGTTCTTATTGGCTATCGAAGTATTATTTTTCCTGCAATTCTAAAATCTTCTAAAAGTACTATTCTAAAAGTATTATTTTTTCTGCAATTCTAAAATCTGAAATAATGTGGAAACAGTCAATGTTAACATTTGGATGTAGTTTTAATTGTAGCTATCTACAGGTTTGGCGTTGTAAAAAACATTTGAAATGAATATTTTTCAGAAATACACAACGCAAGCTTGCCAAAGGTTTCCTACAGTCCATCTTTATACAGCACTGCTTCATTGGTTCAAAGTAGTAAGCAGAACATCAGTGATGCTGACAGGAAACCATGGCATTTGGTAAGCAATGTATTATAAGTAATAATGCATGTTGCTAATCTAATGGTTTTGTCTGACTTTATGGTAAGCCATAGGACATACAGTTCTATCATGATACTCATTAGTACCACAACAATAGTACACTTTCTTAATTTTGTGTTTCGTGTGTTTCAGACAAAGCATGTTGACTCGTATGCACAAGAAAAAGACGACCCCAGACACAGCAAAATGTTGTCAGAAATATATCTCACTAGACTGCTAAGTACAAAGGTTTGATTAAATCATTTATTTGAAAGTACCTTAGTTAGTAATTATTTATTGGTTTAGGATTGCATTCCTCATCATGTGTGGATTTACAATTTTATGAGAATTATTAACACTAACCGAAAATTGACTACGTGAACTTATGGATAATAATTCTTCATATCAAAGAAAAAATTTTTCATGTCTTATAACGAATTCTTTAGAACCTTCAAAACATTCTTCTAGGAAATGTGCTATACTCTGTCCTTAAAACGTACTGTGCCTTGCAGTCATTTAAGATCTTTATTCGGGATATTGTAATTTTTTATTCTTGATCTTTATTTTAAAATTCAGCGAAGTCCTTGCTACTTCATTTCGTCCTCTACGGTTTTTGCTCCGGCAAAAAAAAACTCCGGCTCCGGCAAAAAAAAACTCCGGCTCCGGCAGAAAATTTTAAGCTTGTGTGCAAATTTGTCAAAATTGGAATTTTTTACAGTTTAAAGTGGAAACACCGTCTTTGTTTTTTATTTAACACTTCGCATTCTTCGCATTAACATTTTGTAATATGCATGATGCACGGTATTGTATTTGCAAAACAAGACGCATTTTCTCTTCTGGAAAAACACAGTTAATAGTAATGTTTCAGTTATTCTTAAAAACGCATATTCGACGTTTCATGTTGACAATTGTATGCAGAGTGTAGCAGCGTTTGATGAAATTTTCAGATAAAATTTTCACGCGCTTTACCGTCTTGCCGTCACAGTTACAAAAATAGCATAAAATATCATAATTATAATTTGTATGTTTGTGGCAAGCCGCATTAGGCTGTATTTACTTTTTCGTCGATGAAGTTAGTTTTTTCGTTGATCTATGATAGAAGTTCGCAGCACAAACAAGTGCTGCCGGAGTTTTGCTGGAGGTGAACAAACTCCAGCTCCGGCTTCGGCAAAATAGGACAAAACTCCGGCTTCGGCCCTCCGGCTCCGGTGCACAGCACTAAGCATTCCTGATGCTATCTCGTGCAATATTGTTTGAAATAAACGCGTTAAGCAGGAGACAATGACGCGTGAGCAATAATACCGTCTCATTGTACGTAAATCTTAGAAGACGTGTGGTCAAGCCAAGCTTCCTTGAAGCTCACACCCAAGATTTTTTCAGCATTCTCTTTTCTCTGGATGCGCTTGCTAGTCATGCAGCCAATCCATTAACTATAGCAATATTACTACATGGTTACAATGTGTAACAATAACTCACCACAATTGATATTTCTTGCATAGAATGAATCTTAGAAATTGTTATACATGAAAATATTTGTAGGACGTGCGAATGGGGTGTGCTACGATATTTGAATTGTATTGCTAGTGCAATGGCCATGACCGGATCATGTGCACATATGTATTGACTTGTATTTTTAGTGCAATGTCCATTACTGGAGCATGTGAACATAATATTTTGACTTGCATTTTAGGGTACATTACAACAGTTTGTTGATGATATGTTTGACTGTATCTTCCCGAAATTTCGAAAGAATGAACGACCTCCATTACCTGTCAAGCTTCTGTTTGACTTCTTGGATGATCAAGCGAAAGAACTGAACATCACTGATCCTGAAGTCTTGCACACCTGGAAAAATAACAGGTACGTATGTTTTTCAAACTCAGATTTGTACTATAGCTCAGTGACAAAGGAATTTAACCTCTCCTTGTAACATTAATTTTCAGCTTGCCATTGAGGTTCTGGGTCAATATTATCAAGAATCCAAACTTTTTGTTTGATGTTTATAAAGCACCAATTGTGGACTCATGTTTAAGTGTTATTGCTCAGGTGAGAGACTATAGAATCTAGAATAAATAGAATAATACATAGCTATACATTCAATTTTCTGAGTGACAGTGTACTAACGATATGAAGCGATATGTTAACGATATGTATGTTTACACTTGCATTACGACTTTTTTGTTCATGTATAGTTGTTTATGGATGCCTGTTCTGTCTCAGATCACATTCTTGGGAAGGTAGATTATCCTGTATACATTCAATGAAAACTGTACTTTACAATCGATGAGGAATGTACAAAATTTTATTAATCAATTTCAACTTCTATATCATTTACAGGATTCGCCATCAAACAAACTCTTGTATGCTAAAGAAATACCAGTGTACAAGCAAAAAGTGGAAAGGTAATGTGGAATCTTATAGTCCACAAGCGATAAATTCAAGTTCAAACATTAAAAAGTATTTTCGTTTGTTGTTGCGTTTGTGTCTAAAGAACCAACAATTGTTGTTAATCTTTCGGGTGATTTGATTGATTTTCCTTATTTACCATCCTTGTGTATTGCCCTGCTGGCTCATCAATGCACTAAATTGTGCATGCATAATTAATGTAGCTCTGCATATTTATAGTTTTTACGACGACGTAGCAAACGCTCCAAAGTTAACAGATGAAGAAATCAAGGACTTTTTTTCATCCGTAAGTTATCGTTAAGGAGTTGCCTAGCTCTGAGTCAGCCACATTTTAGTAATTTCATTATAGCACTAGAACGAAACCAAATTTATCTGTATTTTCCTCATAGCATTATACTGACGATTTTAATGTGGACGTCGCATTGCAACAACTGTACAAATATGCCTCGACGTACCAGGATGAGGTAGGTTGATGGGGCTCAAAATTCGCGAATATTGCCGCACCATATAATTAGAACTTCGACTTAATATGTAACTGCCCTGTGTGCAAAATTACATTGTCTGTATTGTATCGTTTAGCTTCAAGAGGCTCTGGAAGACGCCCGTTACCCACAACTTGCAAGCAAACTGGAACACGTCGTTGCTATCTTTTCTGATGATTAGAAAATCATTTTAACGTTTATTTACAGTGCTAGGTATTTATGGAATTTGATAGTTTTGTATCCATGTTTAGGAAAGTATTATATAACATGTATACGGTATTATATCAGTTGATTTAATTACATTGAAGAGGAGCTAGGAACTGACTAGAAATTCCTTATACACAGAAAGGACTCTTAATAGTCTTTATCGAGTTGCCAATTCAGGAAATTCTCCTCGCTGTTAAATCAACTATGTATATAGGCAATAATAGAAGTTAGCTGGGCCAGTTGTTCAAAGCTGGATTACCTTCACCCTAGGTTAACGCAAAAGAAATTTCTCAGTAGCTTCTATAATGTTCGAAATATTTCTTCAAAAATCTTGTGTGGATCAATAGTTTTAGTTTCTGACTTTTTGACATAAAAAGACGTGCAAAAAACAGAAGCTAAATCAGTGGGTTGAACTTTAACCCAGGCTAGGGTTAGCGCTGACTCAGCTTTGAACAACTGGTCCTTGAGAACAAAATACAGAACTGAAAATACAGAAACTCGTTCGCATGTTAGCGTTACGAGGATTGGGATAGTCATATAACTAGCATGGGTTGTTAGTTAGTGCAGGTTATTTCGGGCCAAAACTCAACGTTTTTGATGTATTTAGGTTCGTATAAAGTACACCAAAAATATGTAACGAAGACTAAATATAACAATATTTCGCAGTTGTACAGCAAGGTGTATATCGTCGCGCGATTTAGGAAATGCATATATAGTAAGGGCTTTCTATTTTATGTTGCGATATTGGCTCGTGTTGCTTAAATTGAGTATAGAATATGACAAGGATCATACACACCCTAGAAACAACCTGAATATTTGGATATACATTTGTAAGGAGGGAAATCATCCAGAAATTTCAGAGAATCCAGAGAATGTAAAAAACACTTTGTATCCATTTTCATCAGAGATGTTTTGAGAGTAGAGTTTTCTCTTGACATTTCTTTGAGCCCATTTTAACTATTTCGAGTTTATTTTCGTTCACAACTGCTTCAAATTCCATCAAAAACAACTGAACCTGTCTGAGAAATGTTGTTAAAAATTAGTTCTTAGAATTTATTTAAAGTTGTTACAATGCATGTAATATACCTTAGGTCACCATGGAAATATATAATACTAACTGCAAAACTTGCATGTTTAGTGGTCGAGAAAACCATGACAATATTATTGATATTCATTTTTAGTGTAAAATAAAATATTTGTGGGCAAGGAGACTCTATTGTGTTATGACTGACTGAACAAGTTATGAGACTGATGCAACTTGCAAGTAAAACTTATATCGAAAGTAATGGCTGAAGAAGTTCCAAAATATCACTATATGCACTATACCATGCCGACAGAAGGACTACATTACTGGGAACGTTAGTTGGAGATATTATTACATTATAATTAATTTAATATAAATTATCATAGTTTATTACGTTACGGTGTTGAATCAGAGCTTTAACACTTCGAGCGAACGTCAAGATTCCATGAAAATTTTCTGTTTCACCTGCCATTTTGTTATGGCGGTGGATGGCGTTATCCTCCGGATAGCGATTTTTCAAATGTTGCAGAAAGGTAATGACACAAGGGATATTGGCCTTGCAAGAGTTACTAGTTTTTACCAGTCACTGGACATGTTTAGAAGGTTTGAAAATATCACTCTCCGCTGAATAGCGCTATTTTAGCTTTCGTACAAGCGACACCTGCTTTTGTACAGTTCAATGTTTATTCCTAGTTCAATGGGGTAGCGTGATTGGTGCAGAAAAACGTAAAACGGAGTTTCCGTAAAAAACAACACCAACCTACAGTATAAAAAAATAGAGGATAACCAGAGAAAATAACCCACTGTGCGTATTCTGTGGTTACATATCACGTGATAGATTTCACTAGAGGTCTTCTCAATCGATACATAGTCGTCAGAGTGAATATTGCATATATTGGGCTTGTGTTAGTAGCAAATTCACCATGTAATGGCGTGTTGAATAATTCCCAGAGTGCTTTTTAGGTTGCTACGCCCTCGAGTACAAAACAGCTCAGTTTGACTGTAGACGGAAATTATTTGAGTAGAGGAATTTAGTGTCCATGAGCAGATGCAACAGACCAAACCAAGTGTGCAGTCAATGCACTTCTCAATATTTCACGGAATTGCTCAACCGAATATCACACAGTACTCGCTATCAGACACTCCAATTCTACAGTCGACCAGTCAGAAAGATCTTGGCATAACTATCACTAACAGGTGCAAGAGATATCGACCAAACTAATAAAATGCTGAGCGTGTGCAGCGACGTGCCACTAAATTTATCTTGTCATTGCCATACAGAACATATATTTCATACCAGGAAACCTGGTCACCATCGGCATTATCCCTATATGTTACTGGCACGGGTACTAGTGTGCCCTAGTGTACCTCTACAAGTGTATCGTTTTTTTACTTTTACAGTAACATCCCTATAAAGCTCTCTACTCGAGAAACTCGAAGTACTAAAGCAAGCAAGAGCATTTTACTTGAAGTAGGCAAGTGCAAGACAGTGAGCTACCAAAACAGCTTCTACGTAGGAGTTGCCAACGTGTGGAATTCACTGCCCTGTTCGATCAGAGAAACCAACAAAACAGGCGTTGGTTTTTTTAAGTTTAGTCCAATGCAACATTATAGGCTTTTTTAATCCTGAAGATCCGAGAAGATTCAAATTGTTTGTGTGAAGTGTCACACAACTCGCTCATTGACTAACTTGTCCACTCAAGCATGTAATAATTTACTACCACATACTTGACTGTTACACATGATTAGCACGTGGCTGGAATTACTACAGATAGAGATTAGTTCTCCAATAACGTGGTTACTACTCGTTCGAAATACACAGTATGAACATTGACAGGCTTGCAGATAGACAGACAGAACAGTTAATTGAAGGAAGATCTGAAATAAAGCGCAACGAAATACAATCAAAGACTTACAATACTGTGGCAAATCTGTAAAATATAATAAAATAAGGTGGAAGCACGTATGCATTCTTTGAAATAATTGATCGGTATCTCACGTGTACGTGTAGCTGATGCAATGGCGTTCCACTGTTTTTGTCAATGTTTATAGTTTCACATTCACGGAGTTTCTCCAGCTTTAGACAGCACTTTACACAGCTAACACGGTCATTTTCATCATTCTCCAAGAATCTTGTAAGTACGAGTCGCTTGAAAGTTGACAATATGGCGGAACAACACCACTTTGCCAAGGAAGAGGAAAAGATATTGGAATTATGGAATGAATTAGATGCCTTCAAATCATGTTTAAGACAGTCTCAGGGAAAACCAAGGTTGGTTGATTGGATGTAATTAAATGTTAAGATCTCTTTAAGGTATATCAGAACTCTTAACCTTCCACCATCTTTGAAACCAAATTGACTGACGGTGGCATCCTCTAATATGGTCACCATATGAAATATGGGGAAATAGCTCTTTCTGTAGAATGGCTGTATCCACTTTAAAAGTGTCCTAAAGTTGGTTATAGAGGTGGCTATATTAACAAGGTGTATACATGAAGTAACTATATACCATATTAGGAATTAAGGTTACTGTTTACCATCACTTTAACTTTGAAAAGTTGCCGCTGGAAAATTTTCATTATTCATTATTGCAAATGTAGAAAATGTGACACACTAATTTAATGGCCAATCCACGACAAGAAAATATTTTATTTAATATTGCGAATTCGAAAGCATCAAAGCAAATCGTAGCAACATCCTGTGGCGCGTCTCCTTGAATCCGAACATTCCGAAAATATATCTTAATTTGATATTGAATAAGTTATGGTGTGTTTATTTAAAATATTTTAATCAAACGCTTTAGGTAAAAAAAATATATAATGAAAAAAATTCAAATAATGAAAATTTGATGCGGGTATCAAAAACACGCGCGGGCGGGTGACGGTAAACAGTAACCTTAATTCCATAGGCCTAGTATTCATTAACAAGGTGGCTATGTCAACTTTATTGGCAAGGCACTCTCTTCTCCCCAGAGCTTTTGTAACTGAAAAGATGAAAGGATATGCTAAGTAATAAATAAGAAAATTTGCAAAATGTTTGCTTACAAGCTGCTGGTCACTATTTTTGTGATTAGCGATACTGTATACCACTCAATCAGTATACTCTGAATATGGTTAATAAGGTAGATCTTACATAGATATCGAGGGGCTTGAATCGCTTGAACTGTGTAAGCTAGGTGTGTAATGAAGTATTTATACAGCCTGCAGAACATGCAATTATAATGCCATCTCCCAACAGACCTGTATGTTTGTATAATGAGGATACATTAATCGACAGTGAATGCACTGACGACAAAGGCATAGTAATGAATAAAAGACACATATGAAAGCAAAAAGTTATAAAGAATTTATGGACAATGTCTTTGAAGAAATGAAATTGATAAGTATTTAGGATTGTGGACTGTGTATGTGTATAGCGTTTACAGCAGCATGCATACAAGGTGTATGATGATATTAGATCATGCTTTTTTAATTATATTTCAATGTATGAAGCTACTACATATAAGATTTAGCATATTAGTAAAATAGTAAAATTATTTTCTAGGATTTTTATATAATTGGGTGGCTGGCAAATTTACTTTCACTGTAGCCTGTCGGCTTACTTGTCTGATGAGTGCCACTATAAAGATACCAAATAGAAAATGTTGAGTCGTTATTCTCAATACACGACACAGTTGTAGAGCTTTTGATAATAATATTATACAGTACTGTTCAGAAATAACCTAACAGAAAACGCGTTCGAAAATGCGACCATTTGCATTCCGTTTGCGTTCCAGAGCGTTCCAATTTGCGTTCCAATTTGCGTTCCATTCGCGTTCATTTGCGTTCCAGAGCGTTCCAATTTGCGTTCCATTCGCGTTCCAATTTGCGTTCCACTTTTATTGGAACGCGTTCCTGTAACACTCGTAATAAGATCGGATATCATCGGTCATTATCGCGATTCGCCGAGTAATATAATCTATTTGAACACCCGCTAAAGAGTAAAGTTGTTGAGTGATAAACTTGGATAAACTTTTTTTAGATAAACTTGGATAAACTTTAGACCAAATTCTTTTTATACTATTATTATTGTCGGCTTACTCGATTCTAATTGGGTAAGAGCTGTGATGATAATCATTAATCATTTAAAACATTTCGCCAACGCACGAGCTGTTGAGCTGAGGTTCACGAACGGTATTATTATATTTCGCCAAAAAGCGCGCGATTTTTTATTACTTCTCGAACCGTATAATTCCCTACACTAATTGCCTCTAAATCAAAATGGGTCAAAATGTCTTACACTACCTAATCTCATTACCTCAACAAACGCATATAGTTGTGCGAGGAAAAAATTGAGACAATTAAACAAATACACTGCTACTTGTGTTCCTTAATGGCTCTTAATGACTGACTGACACATTGTTTCGGCTTTTGTAAGGATTAACGGATAACGGATTTTCTCATTTAAATAATTATGGCTTACATTTGAACAGAAAAGGCACTGGAGCTCTCGCCAAAAACATTAAACATTATTTAAACAAAAATTGACTAAATGATATGACTTTCAAAAATCCGTTATCACACAAGAGCGAAATCGTTTATCCAAAGCTCAAAGGCTTTAAAATCGGGCAATTAAATATCACTAGTTTAGTTAAGCATATCGAAAGAACTTCGAATTTTTATATATGAACTGTCGTTTGACATTTTATGTATTAATGAGACACGACTAGATCATTCTATATCCAACAATGAGGTTGAAATATGCGGCTATGAAATTATAAGACAAGATCGAAATCGAAATGGTGGAGGTGTTGCAATATATTTACGCAACAATATTTCATATGTTGAACGTAGTGACCTAGTTTCTGAACACGTTGAAGCATTATGTCTGGAAATTAGGAAACCGAAAAGTAAACCAATCTTAGTTTCAACCTCATGGTATCGCCCACAAGATTCAAATCTTGTGTTTCTGCAATGTTTTGAAGAATTTCTTCGGAAAATGGATGATGAAAACAAAGAAATAATCATAGCCGGGGATTTCAACTGTGATTTGTTAAAAAAGGACTGTGTTAGCCCTAGTATTAAAAAAATGAAAGACTTAATAGACATATATCAGCTTCAACAACATATAGACAAACCAAGCAGGATAACCAATTCTTCCCAAACTCTTTTAAATATTATACTTACTAAAATTGAAGACACGAAAATGATTGATTCTGGGGTCATTGAATTGGAGATTAGCGATCATAGCTTGGTGGATATTTTCAGGAAAATAAGTATTTCTAAGGGAAATCCCAAACTAATTGAAACAAGATAATTCAGGTACTTCAGTTCCACTGAATTCCAAAGCAATCTAAGAGAGGCATTTTCTAACTTCAATCACTACACTAATACTGATCCCAGTTTAGCTTGGCTTAGATGGAAAGAGATATTTATTCAAATTGCTGATAAACATGCACCACTGCGTTTAAGAAAAGTAAAGAGCGAATATACGCCATGGCTAACTAACGAAATAAAAAGTATGAGTTATCACCGGGATTATTTAAAAAAGAAAGCAGCAAGCCTTAATTCTCCAGCTTATCACAATGCGTGCAAAAAATGTAGAAATGAAGTCAATCGTCGCATTAAAGATGCTAGAATTAACTATTACAAAACAAGTTTGGAAAATAGTACTAATAGTAAGGACAGCTGGAACATCATGAATGAGTTACTGAACAAGAAATCTAAGACTACTGCAATAAAGGAGCTCATAATTGACTATGATACGATAACTCATGATAAAGACATTGCAAATGAGTTCAATAACTTTTTCTGTAAGATTGGACCTCAACTTGCTGAAAATATACCATGATCAGATCTTGATCCCTTATATTATGTGACCCCGGAAAAAAACGTTTTCGAATTTAGAAATGTTACAAGTGCTGAATTGGTGAGTGTGCTTAAGAAGATGAAAGTGTCTAAGTCAACGGTACTTGATAAAATTTCCAGCAAATTACCTAAAGCAGCTGGGAACTCCATAATTGAATCACTCACGTACCTATTTAATTTTGTCTTGAATACCGGTATTTTTCCAGATGATATGAAACTTGCTAAAGTTACTCCTATCTACAAATCTGGATCAAAGACCGATTGTGGTAATTACAGACCCATTTCAGTAATATCAGTTGTTGCAAAAATTTTGGAGAAAATTATTCATGATCAATTATTTGACTTCCTAAAACAAAACTCAATCTTAGCAAACCAACAATCAGGCTTTCGTCCTCTTCACTCAACCGAAACCACACTTCTACATTCTGTCAATCAATGTCTTGTTAATATGGACAGAGGTTTGATCAATGGCTTTTTATTTCTGAATTTAAAAAAGGCTTTCGACACTGTCGATCATAAAATTCTAATCTCAAAGCTTAAAAAATACGGAATTAGAGGAACAGCTTTACATCTATTTCAATGTTACCTTCCGAAAGAAAACAAATCTGCAAACTTCAAAATACAATGTCTGAAGTAGTAAATTTAACCTGCGGTGTTCCCCAGGGATCAAACCTTGGCCCATTACTCTTTTTATTGTATATTAATGACCTTTCTAACTGCTTGGAAGAAACTCAAGCTTCCATGTTTGCGGACGATACAAACCTATTTTGTCATGGTAAATCGTCCAGCGAAGTTGAAAACATGATTTATACTGACTTAGAAAATGTGCATAAATGGCTAATTGCCGAAAAATTAACCTTGAATGAAGAGAAAACTAAGTGTATGTTAGTAGCTCTAGACAGAGACTTCAACAATCTCTAATAATTCTGAGATAGTTATTGGAAATCATATTATACAGCAGGTATCCAGTAAGAAAGTACTTGGGGTCATCATTGATGAACAATTAAAGTGGAAAGAACACAACGATGCACAATGTAAGAAAATTTCACAGTCTATTGCCCTGTTGAGAAGAGCAAAACAGTTTGTTAATCAAGATACACTACTCGATATGTTTAATGCACTTGTTCTACCTCACTTCACATATTGCTCAAATGTATGGAGTGATGGTAGTTGTTTGCACATTGAAAAATTAAAGAAACTGCAAAAGCGAACTGCTCGTGTGATGACGGGTTCAACTTATGAAATACGATCAACCGAGATATTTCAAAAACTCGGATGGGAAAGGATTGAAATTATTCTTAAAAAACGTGAGCATACTATGACTTTTCAAGCATTACGTGGTGACACTCCTAGGTATTTGTCAGACTTGTTTGTTCCTAGTCATAATGACATGTATCATTTAAGAAGTAATGACGCGAAAACTTCATACGGAAAAACCCAATACAAACTTCTTAAAAAAAGTTTTTCATACCGCGGAGCTGTATCCTGGAATAGCCTTCCTAGTGAGATTGTCGATGTACACGACCAACTCTGCTTGTCTTCTTTTAAAACCTTAATAAATCATTACTATAAGGACTTGGAGAAGAATACTTCGACAATTTAAGTTCATTCTTATTCTGAGATAAATGCGTTGAAATAATTTGAATATTGTAGTACTATTGTGAGTGTAGTTTGATTTGTAAATCTTTTGTATTTTTATAGAAATAGTTTGTGTGTATTATAAACGGCCCCTTGAAAATCAGCTCATCGCTGAAGGGCTACCGTTTTTAAATTATTTTAAATAATAATAATAGTAATAATAATAACAATAATAATAACGGCACCTGGTGGTAGACACATTTTGACACTCTTGTGTATAAAGGATAAAAAATATGACACTCCAACTCATTTTTGCTCTACACTGTAAAAACAGACTGGTTAAAATGACCAATTTTATTGGTTGTAACCAATTTAAATTGGTGGTTATAACCAATTAAAGAATTGGTTAGTCCAACATAACCAATAAAATATTGGTTGTTTCGACCAATTCTGTATTGGTTGCAATTTTTGACCAATTTGAATTGGTTAATTGAACCAATTTGAAATTGGTCATGTGTATAACCAGTTTTGAATTGGTCAAATGCATAACCAATTTAAAATTGGTAAAATATATAACCAATTTAAAATAGGTCAAATACATAACCATTTTAAATTGGTCATTTGTATAACCAATTTCAAATTGTTCAAATACATAACCAACTTAAAATTGATCAAATAATTAACCAATCTAAAATTGGTCAAATCCACAACCAATTATAAATTGATGAAATCCGCAACCAATTATTGATTGGTCAACGTTATGAATTCGCTAACGAATTATATATGAGCCTTTGTCACAATCGTCAGAAACATATTTACAAATTGTTTATGAAAAGACCCATGTGAAAAAAACCCCTCTTGCGTTTGGCTTGATAATAGCAGCATTGAACTAAGAATTTACATTTATAGTATAAGGCGTATTCATTATCAATGGATGTTTTTACCAGAGGAAATATCTCAGTTTATTCTTTGGAGAAACACAATGATGGTGTACCGTTAATTATATAGATCAGTGGCAGTACTTCGCGCGCAATGCAAACCGGGAAGCGACATCACATGCTTCGAAGCCATATTTTTCATTCTTCAATTATGATGTCGCTTTATAGCAAACAAAATTGCAATAATAACCGTGATGACGAATGAAATAACTCCTCATACATCAGGAAAGACAGCGTAATACTCAGGTGAGATGGTTGTTATACTTTTTGTGTCGATAAAGCCCTTTAGACGTGTAATATTTACTTTGTTTCACCGTCATCTATTTCAAACACGTGTTCCAGTTTATATATATTTGAATTTCGCGCGACAGTATTTGAAATAAAACGTTGATATTCACAAATTGCCTTGATACAAGGTTTTATTTGAATGGAAAGAACTACAAACGGTAAAAATTGTATTCTGTAGATAGCCAGCTATGTGGTTATATGCAGACAGATACTGAATGTCTGTGAATGCATGTCTGAATGCCCATCAGACTATGCAATCAATACATATACATACATAGTTCTATAAATCAAGCCTGCCACTTACATATAAGTTACTGTTTATTTAAATATCTGTTATGGATGGTAGTGTTCATTATAAGGATGTATATTAACACTATGCATCAGTCAAAGGTTTGTGATACTGTTTGAATCAGTCAAAGATGCAGTAATGCAGTTTGAATCTACCAACTTTATCTGTTACTTTCTCAGCAAATTTTCTGGGATATTTGCCCTGTATTAGTTATGTGACACTTATTATATTTTAATATCAAGTGTTAGCACAGTGTTTAGTTTTAAAAATCTTGCTCTCCCTTTGGTAAGTAAAATTGCCTGCCATAATGAAGACACCATAAAATCATACGGAAGAGAAAATTGCTGCTTACACGTATATAAAAAATAACCTCATTCAAATGTTCCATCATACTATTGGATGTAAAGCATCTTACATGCTCGACTTTCAAGTTCTTGTTTTAAAAGAAGTAATGAACTCCTTGTTTGAATATGTATTTTCGACAAACTCTTATGCCTGATTAGTTTTATTTGTGTATCTCTGACCATACAATTCTATTCATCAACAGAAGTGCTACAGTATGTGCACTTCTCAAAACTTAGCAAAACAATCTGTTAATGCAATTCACTAAAGCTTATAAATAACAATCTGACCAAAGCATACCATTTTATTACTATATTTTGTTTAATGTCAGATTATTGCACTTAACAAGGGTGTGTCACCAACATTGCATTATTTTTCCTTCTAATTTTGGCAAAACACCAGAAAATTTTATTTCAAAAGTTGATTTTAGATTTTTTTTGTACTGTTGCAATGAATAACTAAGTTATGTCGTATTGTTTTATATGCTATGTCATATGCTATATAGCTATTTGGTTATTCTAACATAAGATTTTATTAAATTGCAGGCTTCAAGTGTATGTTGTATGTAAATGGATGGAAACATCTTTGGTTATGCTTCCGTCATTGAATAAAAGGCTCGAACAATTGGTTGCTGATTGCTGTCAAAAGTATTCAGATTATGATGAGGTGCATGAAATCTTAGACCTAATTGAGGACTTTGCAGGTTCTGAACATGAAAAAGGTTGGTTCACTTGAATTTTTTTGAAGATGAACTTCAGCATTCTGTTGAGATATAAGACTTAAGATTCCTAGGTGTCAGGGCCGGCACATCAAGACCATTTTGTGTGCCCATATGTGTATGTAAGAGGGAGGGGGTATGCCTCTGCAGTCTTTTCTATTTATCGAGCATATTAATTCTGTTGATAAATTTACTGATAATTTTTAATGAATTTACTGACAATTTCAAATTACTTCACAGTTCTTACAAATGTGGGGGGTATCAGCCTGCTTGGCATGTCCCAGCTAGATGCAGTTGACTAATGTTCAATGAATCGGTGAATTTCAGTTCGTGATGTTGTGTATAAAATAATGTCTTAATTGTATTTTAACTATATTGTATTTTCAGAGATAGAAAACAGATGCATTATTGCCAGCTTGCCTCATGTTCTTGGAGACAAGAAGACCCAAAAGAACAAGCCAGGGGAACATTTTTGGGAAAATGTTGACGTAAGAACTTTGAAGTGGTTTTTGTGCAAATGTTGGATAAGTTAGAGCAATCCAAACTGTGTGTACTGTATTTGATGTATTCTAACCTCAAAAGCCTATAGGTGTGTTCATCTCTATGTGATCAACTTGATAATTAACACCATATTATTTTTTACAACTAATAGGATGATAGTAGTGGTGCCGAAGTCAAGACCATCATAGACAAATCTACGTCACCGAAGCTGGTTTCAACTGGATCTCTTGATGAGATGCATTGTCTGAGCTTGGTTGCCGAGGGAATGGTTGTCGTGAAATTAAAGCCAACAAGTATTGTGAATGCCATGATTTGCCTTATTAGTTCCTACTATGCATTCAATGCAGATTATCCAAAGGGTGCAACTGGGCACAGCAAAAATGTTTTCATTTTTTTGGAGCACATTCTACTGTCTGGTGTCTGTGGGAAGACAGTTTTTCCCATGGCTGTCAAAAACTTTGTCTTATCAATGAAATAGGACGGTGACAATTTGAATATGTCTGTACATATATATATATATATATATATATATATATATATATATATATATATATATATATATATATATATATATATATATATATATATATATATATATATATATATATATATATATATTTGTAAATTCTTTGAGGCTCTATTAATTAATGATTTCTACTGTATTATGTATATGCTTGCTTCTTTGTATCATATTATATAAACGTTTTATTAACCCTTTCTGACGATTATATAGCCAAGACTTTTCTTTTGAAACAAACATTGGTTGAAAAAACACATTGGTTAAAATGACCAAAAAAAATTGGTCGTTTGAATGCACCTCAGAGAACCAATTTTTTATGGTCGTTTTAACCCGTAATATTTGGTTATATTAACCGACAATAAATTGGTCAAAACAACCTTATTACAATGTTAATTTAACCAATTGTTTATTGGTCACATTCACCAAAAATTAACTGGTCAAAATAACCAATTAATTTTAGGTCAATTTCACCAATAAACAATTGGTTAAATTAACATTTTAACATGGTTGTTTTGACCAATTTATTATTGGTTAATATAACCAAATATTATTGGTTAAAACGACCATTAAAAATTGGTTCTCTCAGGTGCATTCAAACGACCAATTTTTTTTGGTCATTTTAACCAATCTGTTTTTACAGTGTACTGCTCTTGTCCAAGCTAGTTTATTGAGATACAGGTAAGCAAAATCAGTTTGGTATAAATTAACTTAGGGTTATAACGCTTTGGACGCATTTTGGAACGCGTTCAGAACGCAAATGGAACGCGTTCGGAACGCAAATGGAACGCTTTCCGAACACAAATGGGACGCGAACGCAGTGTTAGGTTATTTCTGAGCAGTACTGTTCTACAACTTATTCAATTAAAATTGTTTTACAATAGTCCACCACGACTAAATAATAAAAGTAAAAAGTCTAATTCGAATTTTCGGTCACATGCCACAACCTTTGTCAGAAATAAAAGTATTTACAAAGAATTGGCCTATATATACCAATGAGCATGCATAAATTAAAATAAGTCATAAATAAGTTCCTATTGTTGAATAAAATCATAGCTACTAGTTAAACCCCTCAGGTTAGTGAGCAAAGTGCCTATCCAAAAATTCTCCCGATTCCTAACTTTATCATGATTTTGATCAATCAACAGAAATTTAAGGCTTGAGTGGTCACCACCATGAATATCAATAAAGTGATTACCATAACTGTACTACATGTTCATTTGTTATACTTATGTGCGACTTGTAATTGTCCAATCTAGATTTAAAATTAATGAGTAGAGCCAACTCGCTGAAGGATACAAGTCACACAATCAGCGAGATAAATAACATTCCGCGACGTACAGGTCAAAGATTTACACATATGAGATCTACCAGTAGTGGATGAGCAAAAAGACACCCCAGGCATTAGAAAGTTTTTAGCTAAAGAGCCCAAAGCTACAGTATGTATATACACGCAGAAGGAGTAACAAGCACATAAAACAATTATTGCGGTAGCAATGTATCACATAGCCTGGCATGTGCAGTCACGCAGGCTATGTAATATGCAGGCTATAGTCATAATTTCAGTTTTATGAGCATCTTTAATAACTGGCTTCATTTCAGAGTTTGCATCATTTGGTGCACCCAAGGACTCCAAACAAAACTCCATGATAGTAATTTACACTAGCTGCAATATACCTAAATGTGATAAACATTTGCCCCGATGCACGATCTTTTGTGCCTTATATCAACATTGTTTTAATCCAGGTATACATTTTATGATGGTCCACCATTTGCCACTGGATTGCCTCATTACGGCCATATATTGGCGGGCACTATCAAGGTATTTCACCTGTATTTCTTTTTCTAATTTTGTGTACATAATATGTAAAAGTAACATAATACAGTAGGTTCATTTCATTGTAAAAGACGAAATAAAATGGGCGACTAAAATTCACCAGATGCTAATCATTTATTGACTGAAATGACCTGGCATTAAGTGAAACATGGTTTTTCATTTCGAGATACCATGATTTTGTTTTTGTAGTACATTGATTTAAATACAGTAATTTAATTTGGCAGGATATTGTTACCCGTTATGCACACCAGTCTGGATATCATGTTGAACGGAGGTTTGGATGGGATTGTCATGGACTGCCTGTGGTATGTGATTATTAGCAGAAAGGAGAAAAATAGCTTGAAAATGGGCATCAACTGGCCAGAAAGAAGTAGCAGTAGACAAAAAATCTTCTACTTAATACAAGCACATGTAACATGCAGTTGTAGATGCCCCAACTGATATGATGAAAGAATAGTTCCATCTTTTTCAAATCCCCACCATACCCCAATCACAAGAAAAATGTTTCCGTCACGTTTCATTTGGCTATCCAGATCAAACTGCATTTACACCGCAACATTTCATTGCTTGAGCTCAGCGTTGTTGCTATGATCTGTTGTCTCATCGTCGCTCTTTTCCGACAAACTGGAGACTCTATATACCTATGCTGAAATATAGATAATGTAGGTGGCTGCACGATACTGACTTTGTCTTCTTAGTTCTTTAGCTATCTCACACATGTACTGTATGTTACCTTTTTTAATGCAGGAATACGAAATTGACAAGAAACTAGGAATAACTGTAAGTAACTAATGTACACGTTTTTGTGAGTTTTTTGCTCAGAATTATAGTATTCTGATTTTACGCGAGATTTTTACTGCACAATCCTCATTTCATTTGAACCTTTAGTTGGTTATTTTTATCATTATTACAGTGTCCCGAAGATGTTCTTAAGATGGGAATTGAAAATTATAATAAAGAATGTCGTGGAATCGTCATGAGATACTCGGGAGAATGGGAGGTGTGTAGACTAAAGCAAACACGTATAAAAGTTCTAGTCTGAAGCCAAACTCGCATGCTACACTGTAGCTACGATTGCATTCATACGGTGTGTAATGTTAGTGACTTCAGTTGGTACATTTATAAAAGTATTTTAGTGTAAATTTCCAGGTGACTATTGATTTTCCTGCTTTCTGATTGGTCAAGATTTGCTGTCTCTGAAATGATAGTCACTGACCAGCGACCATAGCTTTTTGATTTTTGGTTTTCTATACAGTAATAAATTTGAAGTGAATTTTTGTAAAGTTTAGTTGATTATTATTTGTAAACACCTGGAAATTTATACTAAAACAATTAGTCGCCTAAGGCTCGGTGATTACTAGCCTATATTCACTTCGCCTTCGGCTCAGTGAATATAGGCTGGTAATCACCTCGCCTTCGGCGACTAATTGTTAAATAGTCGCAATTAAAACTGTTAACATATCAATAGGTATAGGTATATCAATAGACGGTTCATGAGCATGATGACTGTATTAGGCAACAAATGATCTTCATACTCGTGGGAACTTTTTTCTTCGATATGCCGAAGAAAATATATTTTAATTTATCCTTCAGTTGTACAAATGAAAACTAAGTACATGACAGGGAATCTGCAAGAGCGCAAGCCAAGGTTGAGATCTTTATATCCATTTGCTTATTGGCGCTTTGTTTTTGGTACTTTCTCTCGTAAAATTTTGCTTTTGATAACTTTAGAAAATTGTTTCAAGGCTGGGAAGGTGGATTGATTTTGAAAATGATTACAAAACAATGTATCCTTCATTTATGGAATCTGTATGGTATGTATCTCAGTATATATCTATGTGTGCGCAGCAACTGTGCATGTTTTTGGATAATCATAATGATGCACATCTAAAAAATTGATAGCATTTTGCCGTAGTTCGTTATGGATAGACAGCATGGTGTCTTTATGTTGTAGGAACAAAAAAGTGGCCCACGAGTCACCTAGGCGAGTGGGTCATTGATGTTCTTACCATGTTATGACGTGTGCCGTGTATCTATAACTGGACACACATCGGTAAAATGTTATCTATTTGCTTTATAATTGATTAAAAAGCTGAAAATTTACCAAGCTAAGTTTTGTAGTGTAACAAAAAGATTTGTGCACGCCATTTGACGTGATCATGATCTATACAAAGCAAAGAACGCCAATGGCTTCTTGCTGGGATGACATCATCCATACGTCTGTCCTATGAAAAGTCACATTGAACTACGATAAGTACGATAAGATGTATATTTAAAAACAACAACATACATTTACCGTTGCAAAATAGTGGATCCTGCTAAATCCGTGTCCTTCTAAAACACCGATTGCACAAACAACAGAATTGTACACTTGATGTAACTGATTGGAATACCGCCCACAAATAAAAACCTTAAGGTAGATCTGGACTATATAACAATGTCACTATATACAACAGTTACGACCAAATAGAAAGTACGGTAGTTTGTAGGAGTTACATTTTTTAATTTCACTGACGTACACCTAGCTAGTGGACGTCTGCTGTTATGACATGCATGTAGAAGGCATATAATAACACATACAGAATGTTTCACTCTCTAGGTGGGTTTTCAAAGAACTCTACAACAAAGGACTGGTGTATCGTGGTTTTAAGGTATCTCGAGCAGAGTAATGGCGGTGTTAAACCCTGCAACTCGACTGTACATTTTTGAAAATGAAAAAATCAGTTTTCCAATGGCTATTATAATATTTGTGACATAAAGGCAAAACGCGAATATACTGCATATTTGTAGGTGATGCCATATTCCACAAAATGCACGACACCTCTTTCAAATTTCGAAGCAAACCAGAATTACAAGGATGCTGTTGATCCAGCTGGTAATGAAAAAAATCAGCTGATTACTCTTACTTACGTAATTCTTAGTTAAGTTTAACGACGGTCATTGTTTAGGGTAGCTAAATTGGAAAGATATTTTTAAATAGATGTGTATACAGTACAGGGTGTAAAAAACAATGTAGACAAATCTGAAATCGCTCTCTGCTTCGCAAAGCGCCTGAATTTATCATGTTTTGTATTAAAATAGATTGTTTTCGTACTTATAATTTAGAATAAACCGGAAAAATGAGAAATTTAAAACTTCAATACCCGGGGGGTTCTGTCTTTTAAGGCAATTTAAATATGCCTTGCGCACAAAACTTAAATATTTAAAAGTAATTTTGACTTGGTAGATGGAAAATTTGTCGGGTGTTGTATTGCTGTACAAAATTTCAGAAAATTTGCTCGAGTCTAAGCCGTTCAAAACTTCGCGCGAACTTCCATATTTTTAGCAAAATTAGCTTTGTGCATGTTTAATTTATGTATTTACTTAATTTGCATACAGCTCCCTAGGGACATTTAATTAAAGTTGAAACATTTCTTCAGAAAACGATTCTTATTGAGAAAAATATACGTTCGCACGACGTTTTGAATGGCCTAAACTCAATCAAATTTCTTGAAACTTTGAACAGCAGTAAAACAGCTAACATATTTTCTACCTACCAACTCAAAATTACTTTTAAGCCTTTAAATTTCGCGCGCAAGCCATTGTAAATGTGTTTCAAAATATGCACACCCCTCGGTTTTAAACATTTAAATTTCACAATATTTTCATTTATTGTACACCGTAAGTACCCAAGCAATGTATATTAATAAAAAACCTCATACTTCAAGCCGCTTCGCGAGGTTGAGAGTCGTTTCAAAACTGTCTACTTTTTTTATACACCCTGTATAGTACTGAACGTGACCAATATTCGATTTACAGTGCTCGGCAGCTGAGAGTCTCAATGACGTAAGAGCGACAGAATGCTGCTGTGCACGTTAAGACAAGTTCCAATTTCTATTTTTTGGCCACCAACTATTAGCCTGCAGACAGACTTACAGTTGTGTACGCAGGCTCCCAAACGACATGACTACTTTAGAGTATATGAAATTAACTGTGATCATAGTCATATCCTTGGTGAATTCCCAGCCTTATATTAATATAAATCTTTGTTTTTAGTTATAATTAATTTTCCCCTGGATGACGATCCTGACGTCAGTTTGATCGCGTGGACGACAACACCATGGACATTGCCTAGTAACCTGGCTTTAGTTGTTCATCCAGATCTACAATATGTCAAAATCAAAGGTAGACTCCACTTTTCAGAGGGTGTGTTTCGTCTAAATGCGTAATTACAGAAATAAAAAAGTAAAGACATCAAATAACATCTAAAAACCAAAAGCAAATGTCTAGAACCGTGTTATTAATTAAAATCTAATTTATGATTTTGTTCTATTCTTGTGATTCAAGTTAGCAACTATAAGGGTCTGGAATATGCATGGGTGGTAACCAATCAAAAATTATTCGTACCATGAAAATAACGCAAAGTTTTTTGAGATGTGAAGGCAAACTCCGCGCGAATTTTTGCATTGTAGATAATCAAACGCAAAAAGTGTACATCATGATGGAAGCAAGAATAACAGCTCTGTTCAAAAAGCCTGAAGATTATACGGTAATAGAAAGGTAAATATATGGATAAATGTTTGTAGAAAATTTTGCATAAAAAGTAGGAATGCTTTCTGGAAATAAGTTTGTCAATTTAGTGCCAATGCTAATACTCCTCCAAGTGTTGTGCTCGTTCACATATATTAAGGACTTGAGTGAACACCTTCACTTTGGTATTACTGCATGCTCTTGTAAAAAAACAGGGGAAAACACTGATGTAATCGACTGGTGTGATCAAAAAGTAGGTACATTCATCCCGAAAACATTTTACTATTAATTACCTGCAGATTTCTGGGCAAAACATTGAAGGACAAGAAATATAAACCAATATTTAGTTATTTCGAAAAGGTATGTCTAATTTTATTCTTTTCGTTCTTTAATTTATTTCTTAAGTTGTCAAAACTGAATAACTGCAACTTAACTGTTACCATGCATCCTCCTTGTGAAAATACTTTATAGTAACTTTTTGTCAATCATTTATCACGGATCTTTCAAGTGTAGTAAATCAATTATTTGTTGTACTGTAAGTCAGCGTGTGTGGAGGGCTGCAGTGCATTCAATGGAAAAGAAGGATTTGTTAGTTGCAGTTCTGTTGTGTGATTATTATTTGGTTTGTTTATCAAATTTATTTTGTATTATAGTTGAAAGAAAGTGGTGCATTTCGAGTGCTTTGTGACACATTTGTTACCGAGGATAGTGGTACTGGTGTCGTACATTCAGCTCCAGGTTTTGGAGAGGTATTGTACAATGGTAGAAAATGATAGCTGTGCTGAACTCATTTTCCTCAGACGTCTGATTTTTTAAAGTTAGCGGTAACAATTGTATCATATTTCAATCATGAAGAAGATTGGAATGGGAAGGGAGTGCATGAGTCAGTCTTTAATATAGTAATTATTATCTTATTGAATCCTCATAGTGTTTTTGTACGCCAATAGTGAATAGGCAGCAAGGTAGATTTACTGACAAGGCTACAGTACGTCACTGCCTCTGCAATCTAGAGGTCCAATGTTACTCTGCATGGTTTAGCGTCAGCTCCTTCGACCTTAGACTGCTTAGAACACTTCTTGCTCACATACGCTATAGAAGGTACTTCAGACTGTCACTATATATCAGTTGTTTTGCTAACATCCACTTATATACCAATGATTTAAAACACGCATGGCATATTTATGTTTAGGACGATTTCCGTGTATCTATAGCGCATGGTGTGATTAAGAAAGGTGAAAAAGTGCCGTGTCCTGTGGACAATCAAGGACAATTTACTGAGGAAGTTGCCGACTTTAAAGGACTTTATGTTAAGGTGCGTTATTAATTCGCAGCACGTCATGGTTATTTCTTCGCATTTCGTCAATTGTGAATGTACGTGTGTTTCGCTTATGTAGGACGCAGATAAAAAGATTACAAAACTACTCAAAGAAAGAGGAAGACTGATTCACCAAAGCACTATAACGCATAGTTATCCTTTTTGTTGGAGGTTTGTGCAAAGTCTGAGACATGAAAACATTTTATTGTAATTGTCATTGGTTGCAGTTGCACAAATGGTTGTCTCCGGGTACTCTAGTTTTTCTCCCGCTCTGAGGTCAACGAATGTAGGACTTTTGAAGGCCACTAGGTTATCGGCATCCATGATGCTGTCATACTGTATGTTACTCTCATGAAAAATTTGCTAACTAACTAGCTAACTAATGAATTACTACTAATATTGACATTTTGTTTTTTAGGTCAGATACGCCTCTTATTTACAAAGCAGTTCCTGGTTGGTTTGTAAAAGTTGAGTCGTTTGTTGATAAGTTGTTGAAGAATAACAAGATGTCCTACTGGTGAGCTGATTGAATGATTTCGTAGTTGAATGAAAACCATCGTGAAATTATTTCTGGTGACTGGTGCATCAAATATTCAGTTCAGTTCACATCTGAAATTTTGATAACGTTCTTCCGTCGTCTGATATTTCACAGGCGAAGCAAAGTTTGTTTTTGCAGTAGAATTTTCTTAAGAAAGCGATCGTGGAATGGACATGTACGAAACCGATGCTCCTTTGAGAAATTTCTTTTACAATCTTAGGACTGGTCAGATCTACTTTCTGAGTTGCTACGCAAAAGAAATTCACCCGTCTGTTACTGTCGTGGGGGCAGTTATTCAAAACTGGATAAACGCTAACCCTGCGTTTAAGTTTAACCAACTGTTTTGGATTTTGTATCATTTTCTACATCTCTGAAAACATCAGAAACCCAAACTACTAGCATTGATCCAGAGCTGACTTAATTTTGAACAACCGGACCCAGAGGAAAATTTTCCTTAGCAGTGAAATATAGTCTTTATTGCTCTGGGGCCAGTTTTTCAAAGCTGGGTTAGCACTAACCCTGGGTTAAAATTTAGCTCGCTGTTTTAGTTTCTGTATTTCTACACATGTGTTTACTTTAAACTTGGGGACCTTAAACTACCATCGATTTAGGCAACACTTCTGAAGAAATATTTTCAAGTTTGTAAACAAACTTCAAGGGAAATTTAATTTTAATGCTGCTTTAACACAGGGTTAAGCTAACCGGCTTTTGAACAACTGGCCCCAGAAAGCAATTTAATGTACCCAAATTCCGACGAGTTTCTATCCCGTCAGTGGAGTAGTGTGTGTCCTGTCAATTGAAATTAGCCCAAATTTCTTGACGTGTCTGCATGCATTACTATCCTATCATTTAATCATTACTTTCTTTCAGGGTGCCTGAATTTGTGCAAGAGAAACGTTTTCATAATTGGTTAGAGAATGCGCACGACTGGAATATCTCCCGTAATCGATACTGGGGAACACCCATTCCACTGTGGGTCAGCGATGATTTTGAGGAGGTTCGTAAGTTTATATAATGTATTGTGAAGTTAGATGAGTTCAATTTAGTTGCATGGAGTTACTTGCAACCTCGTACCCAGGATCTTAAACCTACGCCTGGTGCTGCGCCGTGCGTAGGTAAGACCCTGGCTTGCGAGGTTGAGTTGCTTGAGCCTAATTGCTTTTTAGCGGCGCGTACAGTACGTTAGAGTGCAGTGGATTTCACTATATTTATTCTGCTTTTTAAAGGTCGTGTGCGTTGGATCAATTGAAGAATTAAAAAAATTGTCTGGTGTTGAAGCTACTGATTTGCACCGAGAGAAGTATGAACTGTTCTTTGATTATAACTCATTCAAACAGTGGTGGCGTTTTCCACTAAATTTTAAAACTACCAGTCATTGTTTACTCTCAGAATGTCAGCCAACTACCAGTCATTGTTTACTCTCAGAATGTTAGCCAACTACCAGTCATTGTTTACTCTCAGAATGTTAGCCAACTACCAGTCATTGTTTACTCTCAGAATGTTAACTAATATCCTAACTAGTTCATACCTATAGTTGTTTTTGTGCTCATACATTATCGTAAAAATTCAATTTCTATCAAATTATCAAATTATTTGTTATGTGTTCAGATGTTTGCTACAGTATAGTAATATAAATTTATGCTTTTTCCAACTCCAGTGCTGATAAAATTACAATTCCATCTAAAACTGGTCGAGGAACATTAAAGAGAATCAGTGAAGTGTTCGACTGTTGGTTTGAAAGTGGCAGGTCGGTTTGTATCGAAACATACCATCATTTCGCCATCTTTCTAGATTTCTGAACTATACGGGCTGTTCAAACGTTACAACATGTGTAACTATTTATCTAAATGTATCTTTTAATTTCAAAATATTTATTTTGTTCAGTATGCCGTACGCTCAGGAACATTATCCTTTTAAAAACAAAGATGAATTTGAGAAATCTTTTCCTGCTGATTTCATTGCAGAAGGGATTGACCAGACAAGAGGGTGGTAAGTGTGGATTTGACTCTATGTACATGTAAATACACATGGAAAACATAGAATCCCTACGTACACTCGGTGCTAATCAAGGCTTCAAAAAATAGAAGAGCACTTTTTCCTTGGTACTAGTTGCTCACAGAAACAGAAAGATTACTTTGGTCATTTCTGCATGGTTATAATGAGCCTCAATCACAATGAGTTTTGTGTTGTTGCAATTACGAACTGCGCTTCTGGTCTGGACGGCACCATACACAAGACACAGTTTGATTGCGGCAGCACAGTGCCATAACATAGGATAGTTTTTGCGAGGGAAGGAACCCGTGGTAGCGGGAGTAGCCCATGCGGTCCGAGGAAAATCACAAAACTATATTTGGATATATATTTTCAAATTTATAACTTGTGATCTCATATATTCATACTCGTATGGTATATGAAATATTAACTTATTTTTAGTTTAACAGTATCTCCAAATACACTCCGATTTGTTATCATCACTGCCTTTATTTTCTCTACTAGGTTTTATACGTTACTAGTTATTTCTACTGCTCTTTTTGATAAACCACCTTTCAAGAATTTGATCGTTAATGGACTTGTACTAGCGGCGTAAGTGTAACCAGTCTAACCTGGCTTTGGTCTCCATTGGATCAAGTTTCTGTTGTGGCTAACCAGTTTCTACTGTTCTAGTTAACTATTTATATAATGTAGTTTCACTACATTATTCTATTTTAATTCGTCTTTAAAACATGTTAAAAATAGTCAACAATCAAACACTGGCAATAGGTGGAACGAAAACCTTACATTAGTTCAATAACAAAAATTCTGATTCAACTTCTTGCTTTGTCTTGCAATGTTGCTTTGTCTTACAAGCACTGAAGAAAACACCGTAATACAGTACTTCACTATATTGACAATATCTTCTCCATAACAGAGATGGTTCGAAAATGAGCAAAAGGAAGAAGAATTATCCCAATCCAATGGAGATGATAAATAAATATGGTTCCGATGCTCTGAGGTAGGTTTGAAGTGCAATAAAATCCTGATGTCAAAGAAATTTTCATATGGGCACCGCAACTTTCGTTGCTGCCACAGTGTCAGCCTGAATTAATATAAGATTTGGAATAGCTCTTCTACTTACATCTTATGTTATGATCAAATGCGCATCATATCAAGTATTACGCTTACTTAATGCAATCTGTCTATATTGACTGTGGGTACCTTGAAGAGACAACACAAGACTTTCGGCAAGGCATTGACTCCTGGCGCAAGTGTCCTGAACTCGTAGCTAAAGAATTACTGAAATTAGTTTTTGCATTCAAAATCAACGACACAATAAGTATGGTGTTAAACAACAGCTGCTAAAACATTCTGTTTTATTAGATTATACTTGATTAACTCACCTGTGGTGAGAGCAGATACTTTGAAATTTCAAGAAAAAGGCGTGAAAGATGTAATCAAAGATGTTTTCTTACCCTGGTTCAACGCATATAGATTTCTTATTCAAAATATACAACAATATGAAAAGGTGAGAATACGGTATTTAGGAGTTGTGATTACAGTGCATACAACTTGTACCCATTATTTTTAAACAGTTTATAACGCTTAATTTCACTCTCAACGTCTTATTTTGTATATAATGGATGTTGAAATCAAGGTTTCTTACTTGTCGAGTAATTTTTTACGTTTACGAGCTTTTAACTCAGTTTTGACGTCAGAGTTACCTGGTATGGTGTGCGTGCGTCATATAGCGAGGGAGAGTGCTAAACCTCTTATGTTAATCAATGGATTGGTTGCAGTTTAAAAGACTCCTTAAGCATCCTGAAAGCACTACCTGAAGGCTACTGTAGTACTTTATTCACCTCGCCTTAGACAATGGTTGGTCATAATTGTATATTGGATAAGATTAGCGTCGTTAGCATTGATTTTCTGGACAATACACTTTCTACCAGTACGTCACTATATGCGGTCAGTAGTAATAGAATGCATATTATACAATCTTTTTAAACGTTTTTTCTCTTCCTGTGCATGCCTCGATTACGATCATATTTTTCACGATCAGACACGAAACTTAAAGATTCATGGTAGTTGACAACTTACTGATTTTACGAATTTTATTGCCCAGGATAACGGTGTTTCGTTTGTGTACGATGAATCAAAGTTGACTGCATCCAGTAACATCATGGACAAATGGATTCTTTCATTTGTTCAATCTCTCGTCGTGTTCTTTGAACAAGAAATGTCTGGTGAGCTTATGGCAGTCTTAGAACAATTACAGTAAAACAATTGTAGATTTTAAAAACATAATTATAGTACCCTGAACGTTTCTTAAATTAAGTGAAAAAAACTGCTCCAGGAACTTGCCATGTTTCTTTATTAGCCTATCGCTTGTATACTGTTGTTCCACGTTTGGTGACATTCATTGATCAACTTACAAACTGGTATGTTAGGTCAAACAGGAAAAGAATCAAGGTAAACATTTATGTGATGTTTATGCATTGGCAATGATACCTTACATGGAGAGAAACCCGACACTATCTTATTAATTCTTATTTCGTTTTCAGGGTGAATTTGGCAAAGAAGATAGTTACCTGGCGATGCAGACTTTATTTAACGTTATTTTTACAATGAATAGAATGATGGTTTGTTGATTTCTCATTTACTAGAAACTGTTTTTCTTAAATTAAGAAGTAGGAAAATTTCTTCTGTGTGCGTACTTTTCTTCAAGATTTAATATTTAAGTAAACTTGTATTAATTTAGACAAGATTTCAAGAAAACGTTTTGAATGTTTCTAAGCAGAAATGCTTTTAACTATAGAAGTACACTAACGGCCAATTTTGTGTAGTTACATACTGTATGTAATATTTACTTTTGGTTAACATGCTAAGACTCTTTGGTTAACATGCTAAGACTCTTTGGTTAACATGCATTGCCTTCTTTAGGCACCATTTACACCATTTCTTACGGAATACATGTACCAACGAACGAAAGGATACATTCAGTTTGAGAAGTCGGAGAAATATACTGACAGTATACATTATCTAATGCTTCCTAAACAAAAGTAAGTGAATTTTTATACAACAGATCATCTACACCAAAAGATGCAACAACAACAACAGAATCCCGCATGACAATTCTGCCAAGGCATCCCACTGGCAACAATGACAATGAATAATAAGTGGGAAAAAATAGTTTATATATACATGGTATGGTAATAACTAACAAAAAATACCCTAAGCCATAGAGAATAGCACACATTTGCTGCAACTTGGCAAAGCATAGCTACGAGTGCTATAGTTCCAAATCTCGACGGTCCCAAAGCGGAACCCACTTTACAGCAATGACGTCATGGATATCCCTGGAGTGATAATACATGTAATACATTTGCCGTTAACTTTGCCTAAATTATTTTGAGCACATTGAATGATCATTTACATACCAGAGTATTGAGCTCCTGCAAGTGATGTCATACCCTGTGTTTTTTGAAATTACGCCATTTTGGGTGGCATATAAGAAACTATTTAAATAAAAAGAAACATGCAAAGACTAGCTATGTAGCAGACGGTTAACTGAATGACATTTGCTACCCAAAATGACCGATTGTTTCGAATGATATGCCGTACTGCCTCAGCCTTATATCAAGCACTATAAAGTATATACAAATTCATGTATATTATCATGTTGCCTGCATTACTTTAGAAAAGATTTAATTCATGAAGATATTGAACATGCCGTCGCACACATGCAGTCAGTGATCGAACTTGGTAGAGTGGTTAGAGATAGAAAAACATTGCCAATCAAGGTATGAATGAGCCATTACTGCTCGAGCACAATATGAACAATTAGCTGGGCCGTAGTCTTGCTGTCCTCAAAAGGATGAGGAGGGGTTAAAGTTTAAAATTTTGTAAAATGAAGAAGCAAGTTTGCACATTTGAAAGTACAGAAAACTTATTAAAGTAAAAAAAAGCTTATCGCGTGCAAGAGCAATAAGTCTCCATATATAAAAATATATAGTTTCAGTTATTGTGGATAACTTTGAATTGGCCTGGAAGCTGGTAAAAGTGAAAGAACAAACTTATTGCACGCAATATTTACTATATAAATAAAAACAATCGTGCGGAATTTTTGTCTGATGCTTTTATGGAATACAACTTCATGTCTTCGACAATAGACCTCAGAAGTGCTTACGTCACGCGATTTTCAAGGCATAAAGATATAAGGTAAATTTTTCCCACATGCTTCCCACATTGCATTGCAATTCATTGTTTAACTCTGGCGTGACGTAAGGACTTCTAACGTCTATTGACTGTAATTTTTGCTGCATTAAATTTCAGTTGACTGAACTAACGATGATTTTTAATCGTTTCAGTATCCGTTGCCAGAAATAGTTGTTATACATCAAGATAGTCAATATTTACAAGATGTAAAATCTTTGGAAAGTTACATCGTTGAGGTTAGTTAGAGTGCGAAGTTGTACCCAGTATACGGTAGGGTTAGTCTAAATTTTGTTCCAGTATTTTTTTATTGTTCCTGCGTTTAGGCAATCTCGGAGCCAGAGCTTGCGATCCTCTGTGAGAGGAATCGCGAGGCTCTGGAAAAATGCAGATGAGAGCAATCCTTTGATTGTTTAATAATTAGTCTGACCGATCCCTCTCAATAAAAATTGGGCAATTTTAATCTGGAAGAAAAGCTTAGCATAAAGTTCTGTCATGACACTGTGAGTCTTAGCAATATTTCTCATCGATTGACGGAAACGGATTTTTGTTTTTCGATCTACAGTGCGATTTCTCTATAAGCGAATTTTAGTGTTCGTTTGCACAAATAATATATGAATCATTGATATGTGTACAGATTAAGCCAACCATAACAAAGGCATCTTATAGTTGCTTTGTTTTGGTATTATTCACATAATGGAGCAGTCAAAAAACATGGAACCTAATTTAATTAAACTGCGTCCTATGCACTAATCAAGGGGATATAAAACAATTAAATGACCATTTTTAACCAGTTAAATTATTGCGCGCCTGCCCAGTGTCCTGGATCCAAAGTAATGGAATGTAGCGAAGTCTGTGCATTTTTTGGGCTATTTTCCCAGACTTCACGATTCCGAGGTTTGTCGGCTCTTGCTACGAGATTGGCGTTCAGGTAGGCTGTGTGAAGTGATAACTTTGTGGACTACTTTTGTCTACAACCAGCTTTTATAAACAAGTTTCCTCTTTCATACTTTTTTTTAGGAATTGAACGTTAAGAAGCTAACTGTATCGTCAGAGAAAGATAAATATGGAATCCATCTTAAAGCTGAACCAGATAATCAAACTTTAGGAAGAAGGCTGAAGGGAGCATTTAAACAAGTCTCCCAGGCTATTAAAGGTCAGTTAAAAAAAAGTCAACCTAATTTAACCGTGCTTATAGCATGTATGAATCAGATATAGACTAACAACAAGTCTTTTTCACAAGGAATATACAGCTAATGTTAGTTGGGCAGTTGCCGTATCCTCGTCAATAAAGTCATGTCACTATATGTTCTCAATGTTTTATAAACTTGAAACACCTTACGCAAAGTTTCCGTATAAATTCTAGAATTAACCGACAGTCAGTTGAAAAAGTATGTGAAGAATGGCGAGATCGATATTGCTGGACATAAATTGTCTGGAACAGATCTTAAGGTTTGTCTGGACATACGAAACTAGGATGTATATACAGGGTGTATAAAAAAACTGAACAAATTTGAAATCGCTCTCAACGTCGCGAAGCGGCTTGAAGTATGAAGTTTTTTTATAAATATAGATTGCTTGGATACTTATGCTGTAGAATGAACGGTTTTACAATTTGACAACGTGGGGGGGGGGGGGGAATATTCGAATACATTAAAAATGGCTTGGAAAATTACAACTTCTGAAATTTTTATATTATCTGTTCAGTAGATTAAAATCGTTTGTTTGACTTCTGTGCAATGTATATATGTACGCTTTAGAACTTAAATGTTACACATACATGATGTTCGTACATGATAGTAAGCCGCTTGCAAAATGTTTGTCTTAGTGTTCATTTTTTTTTCTCCACTTTAGTTGATTTATACATTCGATCAAAACAGCAGTATGTCATCACAGTATGAAGCTCACTCAGACAATGACGTAAGTGCGACATCAGTTTTCTTCTGGCGACAGACTCACATAGACTCGTTATAGAAGTACATATTGCCCGTTCACTTATTCAAACACGTTTTGCATTCAATGTTATTGACTGCGATAAGCACGCTATAACGTATGCCTGCATGCCGATATTAGAAAATGTCGGATTATTTTTTTACTACTGGGTGGCCCAAATTAAAAAGTACTGCTCTGTTATTTCATATGACAGACAATTTAAGTAGGATATTCAGCCAACCAAATTGCAGCTTAAAACACTTTAAGACTTTAAGATTACACTTTAAGATTTTAATTGAATATTTACCGAGATGTCGAAATATTATTTGGAAAAAGCATTTTTGAGAATGCAAAAAAATTTCATCCTGGAAGGATGTCAACATCGCGAGGCTTTTGTTTATAAACGAATGCCGAGCGTAAAATAACAACCTGTCGATCATTCCTTTGGTGATGCGGTGGTTCCTGCTAGAGAAGCAGGAGGCACAGAGACAAGTTTCTATTACTAAGTAAACAGCGATACTAGCCATTTTCCAATTGAAAACCGCAAAGCATCTATGGATTGTTTGGAGGGACAAGGTGGCGGGAAACTTTAAAAGTCAAAATGGCGGGAAACTTTAAAAGTCAAAATGGCATCAAGGAATTATATAAGATGTCTCATTATGTCTCTGGAAGGGTTGTTTACGCTATTTTTTCATGTCTCGTGACTTCTACAGTTGTACTCTCTATCGCAATGACCCTCCAAACAATCCGCACATGCTTTGAGGTCTCGAAATGAGGGCTAATTTCAAACAAAAATGTTCATTCGAATTTTTAAAACAACTAAGCGATGTGAAAAACGTGTCGCGTTATTCAATAGGCCGTTTTATACTTTATATACGTCGTATACCACCTATTTCTACGTGTGTTCGACTTAAAATATTAGTATCTGAACTCAAAATTACTTCAAAATCTTATTGCAACATACAAAATTTAAGTTAATTTAATAAGTTCGTTTCTAGGTTTTAATTCTACTAGACGTTACTCCAGATCAGTCAATGTTGGATGAAGGTGTCGCGAGAGAAGTAGTTAATCGCATTCAAAGATTGCGCAAAAAGGTACTTGACCACAATTTTTGTTCCAACTATTGGTGGCTTTTTTGTTATGCATGAAGATGAACAAATGATAAGTTAGAAATGTTCGTTCGAAGAAACATACTATTGAAACATTGAGAAACATTATTGCAAATTATTAGAAATATCCATCGATGTGTTTAGACGTTGTTGTTTGGTAGTCAGTATGCCTATAAAGATTTATTGCAAATTTCCCCGTACACTGGCTTACCGATTTAGTGGGCACTGAACTTGCAAGAACATGAAGAAATTAAATCTTAAAATTGCTATATTAAATATTAATTTCGTTTTATGGTGAAATACGACAAAATTGTCATAATTATATGAACAAACTATTCATTTTCGTACACCTTTTGCCTTGATATATTCAAGTTGCTGGGGGTATATAAAAACATTAGCAATAATTAGCTGTGAATCAACTGTTCCATTTATTTTAAAATTAAGGCTAGTTTACAACCAACGGATGACATTACAGTGGCGTACGAGGTCGATACTGTCAAAGACAACAAGAAAGCCGCATATCTACAATCTGTTATACAAAATTATCGTGATTATATCATTGATGCCATAAAACAACCAATCACATCATCAGATGCTTGTCATAATCTGCGTTTGATTATGCACGAAGCAATGGAGGTTAGCAATTGCGCATGCCTTATGTATCCTGTACTCTTGTAATTTTTAAAAATGTAAGCATGTAATAATACAGATACGGCTTATACTGACAAAAAAAGTTATTTCCAGTTTATTGAGGCCAAAAGGCATAATTTTCTGCAACAAATATGTCGTAAATTGAAAATTCTTTCGCTAATTCCTCAGGATAGTATGTAACCCATGCTACCAGCCAGTCTTCTGGCACGTGATAGTCAAGTGATAAAGTAATGAGAATATTTTTCCTGTAGTTCGGGTTGCTTAAAAAGCATCATGGTTAGCCTCTCGATTGCTGTTTTGGTAAAAAAACATGCACTGGCAATTTTTTTCATAGACGATAAAAACATTGTAAATCAATAAATAAAGTTGTGTTTTTCCAAATTACCCGAGAAACAGAGAAACCATATTAACGAAACAAAATATTCAGAAATATTGCGTGCACCGAGCTCATAAAAATCTTTCTGATTCACCAAATCCGTGCACAGGGGGATATTATATCTGATTCTCTTGCATGGCAGAACAACTTTATACAAGTTCCTTCAATTCGGTCACTGCATGTCAAAGCTTTTCTTAAAATGTTCAGATGCTTGCAACATTTTTTTTTGTATATACGTTTACTTATGTACTTTAGTTGAAGGAGAGTCGATTAAAACTATGGATCTACCAAGGACATGAAAAACCTGCAAAGTCAGTACCAACCCCATTTTGTAACTTTGTCAATATTCAACTAAACTCTGATGTTCAACCTGGAACTGGTGTGAATGGGAACATGGGAACAGTCCTTTTAGAGAACCCCAAAGGAGATTATTTATTAACTTATGAAGAATTAGTCAAACAAGTATGTTTATCATGCATGGATTTCATGTGATGCATATAGTTTTACATCTTTTATCTTAATGAGAACCTCTATTTTGCAGGTGAAAGCAATATTTGGATTGTATGGAGGTAACATTCGTCTTTCACTGGATGCTGATGGCAAAAACGGTACGTTCTATGCAACTTTACAATAAAACATCGCTCTCTACCGGAATAACCCGTTGGTAGCATAAATAGAGCCTGGTTACGCGACACCTCAAAATCTAGGGTGTTTTTGATTGGCGAACATTTTCAACCGGGAAAGAATCTCTGAGTAAAAGATGACACAGCAACATTGTTATGTATCGGTATACGCATTGATCGAGCTTCCTATAGATGTTATTTCAAAATATTTTACAACTCCGAAGAAGCAGTACAAACACGTCTTGTTGATGGCTTGTTAGCAGACTAGCAACATGAATACATCAATATATTTTTCCTTTTAGAATTGCAATCAGTAGAATCTACTCAACTGGCTGGATCAACAATTCATGTTTTTAGCAAATGATAAAAATACATTTTATGCTAAATACAAGATTTAGTGCATAATATACTGTGCACCCTCAATAGTGATAAAAACAGCGGTCTTAAACTACACGATAAGAAGATATAGATACTTGCATGCATATGGGATTACAGTACTTTACTTAGTATAAACGTCTAATACTCGTTCCTCCTTGGGACAACACTGTATGTCAATTTTTCCAAAAATACTGCTAGAAATTACTGCTATACTGATGATTATATCTTGTAAGTTAGTAACTAGTTCAAACATTTGTTTTCCCAAGACTCGTCAGCCTAGCCGTCACTTTGTTCAAAGTACATGAAATCCTGAAAATAAAATCAAAGATGACTCAACTCAATCCAATTAGAGGTTATGTGTAGGTGAGATAGTTGTTTGATGCCGTCTTTCAGCAACAGAAAAAATGTATTTCTTATGATAATTTGTAAAATACGAGAATCCCCAGCCTATACTTACAATTAGGAACGCAGCACCAAATACGATAGCCTTGGCTGAAACATCCATGTCCATTGGAACTAAACCACAAAGTAATTGTAAACTTATTCTTAACACGCATTCTTAACAAACACGCACAACACAAAGATCAAATTAACTCTGTTTTACGTAATGTGAATGTCAAAATAGATCCTACCTAACTTCGAGTTCTACGCTAAAAGGTTTCTTTTTTGACCCTTGGAGCAACCCTAAAAAATCTTATGCTCATTGAAGCGTTGTACAGTCGGATGATTCTCCTGGATGATATTGCTATTTATTTTGTCTTCACAAAAACCATAAGATCAATGGAACTGCCATGACCTGTGCATGTATGGCGGGAGAATTCCCCATGAGTAATCCAAACATGCAGACTACTTATAGAAAGTATACAAAACAGTAGATACTCCGTGGATAGAAATAACTTTGCAGTGAGCATCAGCTACTACCCTTGCAGGTAGCGAACAATGAACCAATGAGCTGTATATATATTATGCTCTACTAGTACTGGATAAGCAGTATTTATAGACGGGAACGACTCACATGTGACAGAAAAGTTGTCTGCATCAGTGAAAAGTTCCATCAGACCCATCCATTGCTTAGTTATCTTCCCAACTTGGTTGGTTTCATCCGCTGACATAACCTGTAATTAAAAAACATACACTTAACATCGGACACACTGTCTGAAAAATCGATTGTTGTTAGTGGAACATCACCGTTTCAGAGTGAATTAAACACAGGAATTACTGAATAATCGTCACCTGTGCGCCCAGTGAGGGACAAATTTTGACATATTGCTGGTAAGGTTTTTCTTCTTTCAATTATCTTTGTAACACGAATAGGGTAAATAAATGTAGATGTAAGAATGTAGATGTAGAAGATGTAAACACTGTGCCGGTCTACGGTCCAAATAAAAATACAACCAGAATTACTGAGAACATACATTATAAACGACATCTCCACAACATTTGCATTGACACAGTGGTCCTCCAATAGTCAAGATAAGCTCCCTATTGGCGTTGAAAAGATCCCACTTTGGATAGCAGCATGTCCACCTGAAATGATTTCATGAAGGTCAAATGAATTTGATTACTTCAATGTCAATAGTCCAGTGATCTAGTGATCATGAATATGTAAAATAGTCTACAGTATTGATTAAAATCAGTCTTTAACTCTTAACTGACTGTAGAAGTCTATCATTATTTTTATGCCTAATTCAAACATAAGTAGAAATGTTTTATTAGTCTTCGTGCCTAATAAAACAGGTCATGCGAGTGTTTTAAATGGCTTCAAATCTTTATATAAAAATCTTTAATATATATAAATAATCATATAAAAATCTCAATAGATATAAATCTTTATATAATGTGCACGACAATCTTATATTTGCCATTCAAGATTGCATAATTGTTCATGAATTATTACGTAATGAGATTTTGATTGACCTTTCCTGCATTTGATAAATCTTATTATTCACAGTTTCAGGCCTGGTGATAAGTATTTGACAGGCGCGTGGCATATCGACAAACATTTTACTTATTGGCTATACTGACTAGAATAGATTACTCACACTGGTAAAAATTTATGTAGAACAAATTGTGGCTAGATAACAACTTGTCTTTATCTTTAATAACTACACCTTTTCCTGGTCGTTTTCAGACATTTTGAGATGAAATTCAAATATGTTTAAATAATATTCAGTTTGGACAAACGTATTTCAGACATTTGTATTTGATATCGAGTTTGGCAGACATTTGCAATTGAAATTCAAACTTTAAAAAGTACACTTCAGGGATTTCCAATAGAAATTCAGACATAGTCAATCACACCATTCCTGCATAATTACTAGAAAAAATGCCTGTGTGCACACAACGAAGACAATATATAGAAAATCACAGGCAAATACACAACGTTAGGTTTAAAAGGAGCTTCAGTTATGTGTAAAAATCGTCAAGTTTTAACCTCGCTTGTTATTACTCTACGGTACACTACTGTACAGTGCCTCGTGGTCGTTATAAGTACAAGTACGATAGAAGTAGGTGGTAATTGGCGACAACTTGCTGAACACTAAACAGCTCGGTGTAAATCACAAAATGGCTTATACATGGAGTCGTGAAGGTCGCGACGAAGCAAAGCAGAAAGAAGGAAGACACAGAAAGTGGACTGATGAACAAATCGATGCTCTTGTTGCAATGATTTAAAGTGATCCTACTTTGACGCTGAGGCAATTGTCAGAAAGAACCCTACTCGAACTTGAAGGCCATGTCAGCCCATCATCTACCCGCAATTATTTGCAGGAGAAACTTATAACCATAAAAAAGGCTCACGCTATTCCTGCTACTATGAGCACGGACGCCAACAAAGAACTGCGAAGACAGCATGTTCAACGGGTCAGTCAGTACATGAGAGATGGAAAGATCATTGTTTCGATGCATGAGACAAACCTTAACCTGTTTTGCTGTAGGAGCAGTTATGGCACTCCAGACATCCATGGGACTCAACATTCATGTTATCTGTGCATTGTCAGCCTATCAGATTATATACATGATCAGACAGACGTCGTGGAGCGTTTAAAGCCGATGCTGCATGCCAAGGGATGGTTGCTGGAAATGCTGGAATATCTCCCTGTTGGTATTACAGTCGACTCAGTTGTCCTGGTGTGTGACAATGCTCCTTGTCGTAGTAAGTTTCATACTGTCATAGTAAGTGCGTGTAAGCCCGGATGACCAATCACACATTGCAAGAAGAATGTGTGATTGAGCACCCGGGCTTAACTACATCTGTCGTCTGGGGCCTTATTCCCTAATGTTGAATCCTGTCGAGACCGTATGCAGTAAAATGAAAGCAGTTGTGAAACAGCGAGTGCGTGTTCCTAAGGTATCGTGAATTCATGCCAGCATTCTCAAGGTTTTTTTCAGCGTGCGCTTAACCTGCAGGACATGAATGTGGGAGCAAGTGTGTTTTTGTGTAATGCTTTTCCTTACGAATATCATTACATTTTGTTGTAGTGCGGAAACTCAACATTTTCTTTGTGTAATACTGTAGTTGTCTGACATGATCATTTACCACGAACGAAATGCTGCGTTATTGTTGAATTCAAACTGAAAGAGTCCGAAATCCAAAATAAATCGTCTGAAGTTGTGTTACATTATCTGAATTTTTGTGTACATATCCCAAATTCACTTGATTTTTTGCACCTTTAGTTCCCTAACCTGAAATTCATTTCAGCAATTTTCAAATGAACGCGAATACGTCTGAAATACACTTGCTTGAATTGAAATTTACTTCACTTTTTCTGAACTCGAACTGCATTTATTCAGTATTTCATCGCAAAATGTCTGAAAACGACCAGGAAAAGGTTGTAGTCTAAACGGCAAAGATTGGCGCTTGAATTAGAAGCTTTTGCTACTTAGATTTGTTGTAGTTGATTTGGCCGTTTACTTAGCATTCAAATCACGCGAAATCACGGCATTTTACCAATTTAAGGGACGAGTGAATTTAAATTAGTCGCATTATTATTAGCACTGATGAAGATCCGAGCTTACGGATAAATTTTTTCGATGACAGGTAAATTACCTGGTGTTTCCATAAAATTATATTTTAACGTATAATATAGATAAAATACAGGGGAAATGCGTTATAAGAATTCAGGTATCCCAGGAAAGTAGCCAAAAAGTCACCACTGAAAAATAAATTGCACTTTAGTGTACACCACCGTAGTGGTGTATCGTCACTGATTGCTTTTAATGAAACAAGAATATCTTAGTACACACCTTTCATTCACATAACCGATCACCTGACCAGGTGGGGCATGAATTTCCATCTCTTGAAGACAACAGGGGTAACAACATCCCTGGCATCTCAGAGGGCGCACAAGACGGATCACCTCGCGTTGATAATTATCAACCACTTGGATGTCGAATGGCCGCAGAGGACCACAACATTTTCGGGTGCAAAAATCAGTGTCTATTGAAAAAAAAATGACACTTGACATTTGGTGCTACAACACATTGTACAGTATATGTTGTTACAGCTTTATAAAATCATTGTAGAGTTGAAGAATTAATTACTTCATTCTCAATGGAGTATGTAAGTGTACAAAGTGCAAATCAATCAACAAACCTTCTTGAACAAAAAATATTTGTTGGCCGAGTGTATTGTACACATGATATTTGTTTTGCATCTCACAGCCTGTGAAAACTACATGAGGAAGAATGCGAGATAAGAATTAAAATGATACATAAAGACAATTAATATGTGGCTAATATTGGGAGCTTTGCGCAATATTCTACACACTAACAATAGCTCAGATAATAAGTTTAACTGTTTTAGCAAGACAGTATAATTTTATGAAGTATCAGGAGCCCAGAATTGCAGTGCTGCACATTAGTATGGTACACGGCAAAAATCACGAGTTGTTGAAAACAGGATTAAACAATGTTGTGCTGCCATACTGTTCAATGTTGTCAACAACATTGTTCAGTATTGTTACACCCGATTACAGGCTTGATTCAGTTCAGGCTTAACAACTTGTTCAGTATTGTCAAAACTCGGGGTATTTTTTGTGTTACGTGGATGACTTGGGTACCTCAAACGCACACTCATTTCTGGCAAGTACATATGCGAGATTTTTTAAGGAATTACTTTGAAGAACACTTCCCGCTGGATTGCCTTGGTTCACAGAAATATATAAAGAAGTTGTCCTGTATATTTCAAGCAACAAATTAAGTTATGTTTTTGTCCTGGTCGCTTATAAAACGGCAGAAACCATTTTTCTGTAATAGCTACATTTAAATTGAAATTCGAACATTGTGTACTTGCCAAAAATGCGTGTGGATATGACGTAGTCCGTGAGACAGCAAAATCATAGGCGAAGTATCCCCAATTGCACATTTATGTATCCTTAATCTATGGGATTGTTGATAACGTTGAACAATGTAAGAAGAAGAGCATTGTTTAACCCTGTTTTCAGCAACCTTCAATAACTCGTAATAGTAAGAGGGGCTACTCTTTAGCATCTAGAGATATTTTGGGTGTGGAAATGTAATGCTTGGCCAGACCACACTCTTGTATAGTGGTCAAATCTTCCCCTGACAGTAAAACTCTTACAAATCACACACAGTTGCATAATTCATAATATAAGTGTTTTCGACCAGTAATCGGTATTAGTTTTATCACACCGACAAAGAAAAGACGTTACAAGTGAATTTCCCTTCAAGAGGTCATCTACTCATCTTACTTTCAAATAGTTCTTTCTTCTGTTTAATAATCATCTGATCAATCTGTGTAAGGTATTCAAGACCTGGAGGACAATTAGGGATAGGTGCGGGCACTTGAACTTGGACAAATCCTGGGTTTTGAACAACCACCTGTTCTAAAATAAAGTAAGAATATTTGGCATATTCAATACATTGTAACTTAAGGCGAACATTTCTTAATCATTTCTAAAAATGCTTAAAAGATGGATGCATACCACTTTGACTAGTATATTGCACACTCCCTAAAAAAGATGGAGAAATCAATGTATTTTAAAACCGAGTAATTGGATCGTTAGCCATCTCTGGGTCATAGCCAGCAATTTCATTCAATGGGCACATTTAAGAAATTGGGAAGCTGCGGTAAGCAACTGCAACATTTGTTAGGGTGCCTGAGGCATACATGGTATGCTGTGCAACCCTCGAAATTCACCTCATCGCATAGCAATTGCCGAATCAAGTTACAAGTTTGCCTTGGCAAAAATATGCCTAGGCAATTCCCTACACGTCTTTGCTTAAATTTATAAGACTGGGCGTTTCAGGGTAAAAATCAAAACCATATAAAAAAATTCAAAAAAAAATTTTTCACACACAATCTAGGCGACCTAATTTAATGTGTAGTTTCAGTAACATAAGAGATCAGTGCATACACAATGAAAAAACTCTAGTAGCTAGTAAATGTTTCGAAAACAGTTTTGTAGCATATTTCTCTTGTCTCTCTCTGAAATTCACAGTTTTCTCCATGAAGCCAGAAGTAAAAATGTTAAGTTAATGACTGTTTTATATCATGTCTCGCACGTTTCAAACATTTTTTGATCTTCTGATTTTCTCTAGGTTTTTTTTATCTGAAGAAAAATTGATTGAATTAATTTTTTTAAAAAAAATTGTTATTGATGAACAGCACCCTATAAATTTACAAACTACAACAATTGCTCCTTCTTTTTGCATTATATCTACACCACTTACTTATACTTACTTATTACTTATAATTCAAATCTGTAGCACAGCACGGCCCTATGGCTTCAGACTGTCATGTGATTACCCTCAAGGATATTCTTTCATACAATTTGTTTTAATTACCACCATATTAATTTTGTAAAAACATTTTAAATCAGCAATTTGTTCCACATGTAAAAACAACAAAATCTCAAAAATTATTGGAAACACTGGAAAGTATATGCTTGGATAATATTTGTTTCTAATAATATGTGTTTTACTTTAATTCGGCAACTGCCAACGTGAATGCTGAAGGATGATGAAGTAATTATCGAAGAAATTCAAGGTGACTTACCCTATGCGCCTGAGCTAAGAAAAATTGCCGAGATGTAACGAGAGACGATGTCGCGTAAGGATATGTAACATGATTTAAGTGTTTAGTGACACCGGATTTCGCCGAGATGTACTATATAAATGGTCCAAATTGTAAATACGATTCAGTTGTGAGTAAGATGGAAATAAAGAGACCTCATGCACGCTTTGCAGGGCAGTTACTTGCTGAACAAAAAATGGCTGAATTTTAAGGGTTGCCATGTTGGCATTGGAAATTATTGGAATTAGAGCCTGGCTCCGCGCATAAAATGCCATAGATTTTAGGAAATTAGATCTGCAGTCAGCACATTTAAATTGTTACGTTCTACCAAACTGAGATGACATTCTATTCCTTTTAACATCAATTGGCACTGATTGGGTAGGATCACTAGGATCCCGACATTCGTCCCCATTATTCTCACCATGAGATTAAATTGAAAAGATAACAACATGAGGTTAGATTAAACAGATAACAACAACAACAACATTTGCACCAACGCAGCACCCATACTTGAATGCAGCACAGAGATATGTATATATTACATAATCATACATAAATAAAGAGGCATAACCTCAACGAAACAAATATAGTTTATATTTTACAAACATTTCTATACCTTGCATCTGCTTCGTATTATGTGCTTTGCAAATACTACATCTACTATCAATAAAAATCTAGAAATATCTACCATAAAGACTTTATCGTCATTTAAAATTGTTTACAATGCTTTGCGTTGTATCTTATAATACTGGGACAAGCTATCAAACGTAGCCAGGGGGCTTCAAAACAATATTTGGTAACTAGCTTCATTACTGATTCAACGTTCAACGCCATAATATAAATAAATGGGTCTTTCGAAAGAAATTGTTTGAAAGAACTATTCATTTTGAAAAGATTTCAATGAACTTTGTCCTTAGGTATGAAAACTTCATGTTTTTGCATTAATAAATGATATTCATCTCCTACCTCATTCAAATCACAAAACCTACACATTCTGTCATTGTATGGGGTATTGTTTGTATCTACCAGTTTCAACCGTTAGTTTATGAGCTGATTTTTTTGGATTTGTAACAGCTTGACGGTGTTTTAAGTTCACTTGGTAATTTCAAATAAATATTTTTCACATTTTTAAAGATTCTTAACTCACCACTGCGTTCATCAGGCTGAATCTGCTCACCCCAATACCTCATATAAACATTTTAGAGTCTATTTTTTACATAATGGCAAACACTTTTTTTTGTTTTGAAGGATTTGGATTGCATACTTCATTTTTTTTAATTAGAATCTTCATCCTTGCATAGTTGCAAAAAATATTTAAGAAACATTGCTGGCTTTAGGTTGAGCCCCAAACACGCTTTTGCTGCTTCATCAACAAGCGTGTTTGCGAATAATGAACTTTGGATTCGAGACCAATATTTTACTACAAGTTTAGCTTTTTTAAATATCAAGGTGTCCTTACTAATTCACCTAGAATTCATTTAATAGAATTTTAAGTAAAGTTGTTTAATTTCACTACTGATATGTAGAATTTGACTTTTTGAACATTTGAAAGGAATTTATTCTATCGAAGAGATATGTACCCACACCTCTCAACCCAAAATAAGATTTAAGAAACAATCGAGAAAACAATTTTAAAATTAGTTTCATCAGAATGTTTTCAACATTTGAGAAACTTTTAAATATAATATGGAAGGGTGTAGTGCTTTTCCATATATTATTTCTTGAGCTCTTTTCAAATTATGGGAAGAGTGGAGGGTGATGCCAAAATAGCAATATTCATTGACATTTACTCGAATGTTTAAGCCGATTCCACTTGGTCAAAAACTCAACTTGTGACTCGACTTGTTCATCACGAAAGTTTCCGCAAGTCAATCATGTTTTTGGCTTTGCTTTTTTGCTTTAGTTTCAATTTGGCCCAATTTCTGTTCAAATTCCGAGCTCGAGTCAGAGCTCAAGTCCTTGGCTTGGTATTTAGGTAGAGATTTGTATCATTTAGTATTGCTGGAGTATATGAGCACCTGTGGTGCCCTAAATATTTCCCATCATTCGAAGAGGGTTTACCATTGATTTACCATTCTCTATGTGTTGTATGTAACATGATATTTAGATATAACTTGTGATATATTGTTAACAAGTGCATGAAAACCTGTATCACATATGGAAAATAAAAAATTCTATACAATATAGGTAATCATAGGTAAAATTAAGTTGCTAGCACTTAGATGCATTTGGCTCATTGCAAAGATCATATTACATTGACTGATATTTAGGTTGCTAAAACACATACAGAAATGGTATTTGCCGTAACTGGTAAATTTATTGATTTTACCCTCCAAAGTATCCAAAGTCTAAGTCGCAATGCAAGCTGTAATTATAATTATTGCTTCAGAGACAGAAACTTTCAGACTGTGCTGTGTTCATGTCCGTGCAATATGATAGCCTAATCTTAAATGTGAATCAATAGTGTATAGTTAATAAAGTGTTTTAAGTGCAGATATAATATTACGTGTTCCAGCGCAACAGCATTTATAAACAACCTTGTATCAGTTTATTTTAATACCCAGCTGCAAAATACAACATACTAGATACAACTCAGTCTTGAAATATCATCCGCCTTAAAATCGGGCCAAATACATTTTAGCAGCAACTGCTGAAAAATATTGATCAATAGCAATTTAAAAAATTTGCAATAAAACGCCGATATTTGTGTGGAATGCTTCGACGAAATATGAAATTGAAATATGAAAAAAACAATGTTTACATTTGCAGCTAAACACCCTTACACCCCTGCCTTCTGACTTTATACAGAATCAAAATTGATCTAAACAATTAAAGCATAAAACATAGTTCGACAATATCTACAAAATACAGTTTGTCGTAATTCTTAGCACTCTATTTTCACTTTTTCAGGTATAAATACATTGCGTGCGCATATATACGTGCAATTATTTAAAAAAAACTTATCGTATTTAAGAATATTTCTAGCTACTACACTATCTTGAAATTGAATAATCAGCTGTACCTGGTTGCTGGGCTATTGGCTCGCTTGCTTTTTCGGCCATTTTCCCTCCACAAAATAGTATAGTTAAAATACTCAAATCTTCTTGTCTCGATGTTGTCGTTTCTTTTTCAAAATTTCAAAACAAAACGTTCTAAATTCAGCAAGCGATTACGTCATGCAAATTGCAGAGAATCGAACGTGGTACAGCCGCGCCTATATAATAAAAATTTGTGATTTGATCATTTAGAGTAATTGATAGGAAAAACAAAAAAACTGAAAAATAACTATATCACACGTAAATAGGAGTCTGTACAATGATATTCTATAATACGTATTCTGAAATTTGAGGAAAAAAATGAAAATATTCAATATTGAAAATATTCAATTTTCAAATTTAATTATCGAATGTGGAAGCACATATTACATTCCATTGATGATAATGATATATCCGGTAAATCTCAGTATCCCAAAGTCAATGATCATTTTCTGGTCACAATCCAATGTCACAGACTGGTATTAAGACCTGGCTATTTTCATTCAAAATATAGTAAATGCAGTACGGAATCATTGCTGCATTACAGAAATACTTGTTTCGAAATTACAATTGTATCAAAATATTTAAACAAAGCTTTAAAATTATGGCAAGTGGTGAGCAGCCTAAAGACATTTTGGGATTTGAAGCAAAAGATATTGATGGTAATCTAGTTTCATTGTCGAAATATAAGGGATTTGTATCCTTGATCGTCAATGTTGCTTCCCAATGAGGTTTTACAAACGCAAACTATTCCCAGCTACAAGAACTGCACACAAAGTAAGTATGCACCAATAGTTGAAGGACATGCCTGATCACCATAGATATCTGGTAATCGAGTTTTTCAACGATAGCGACGCCATCTTGAATTTGAGCATATCGCGATGCATTGTGGTCTATGATTTAACCGTTTTAAACTGCCATAAATATAATATATGGGAGACAACTGTCATTTTTATTATTGTAAATAACAGACAAATGCTCAGGGTAACTTATAGAACAAAGAAAAACCCTAGGAAGATAAATCCAAATGAAATTTATTGTTTAAAATTTATTACTCCATATGTGAACACTGATGGCATAAAGTACTTAGGATATTGATTGACATATCCCCATTGTAACTAAGAAAACATTCATTGCAGTACTTTTCCTGTACGGCGTATTCCTCTAACGATAGCGGCATTTACATGGTGGTTTTTTACCCTGGATAGACCACAATGCATCATGATAAACAGATTAATCACCGATTCATGTGGCACATTCCGTCAATCGCTATTGGCATCCCAATATTGACATCTTTTTAAATTGTGATTTTCAGCACTGTTGGTCAGATTTGAATTTTATATTGACTGTAAACAATATGTGATCACAAATTTAATTTAATAATTTTGCCATAACATAAATTGCAGGCAGGGATCTTACAATTACAGCAAAATGCCAAGTATGGAATGTAGATGTTAGGCACTGTACATATCCGGTGCACTACAAGGAATTTTGGTGTACCAGCTAGTGCACAATTTAAGTTACTGGCTTTTGGTGCACAACTGGTGCACACAGGATACAACAGAGTGCTGTGAATTGAACCACGCAATGAACTAATAGGCACATTGTTCCCAAGTATCTGGGCCTAGGACAATTTTTGGGTGGCATGGTCCTCACTAGAATGTGCTAAAAACATTTAGGCAAATATCATTATGGTCTCAACTTTTTGCAATAACATGATATCAATTCTGGAATGAACTGAAAGGCTCCATGCATCAAATTTTCACACTACATTTTTATTAAAGAACATTCTAAATGATCTAATAAAAACTCTGTTAACTTGCTTGTGTAGATGTTGAGCAATGTTTAATATGCAAATCAACATCACTGTGATGTCACATTGCAAAGTGAGTAACTGCAAAACATCAAGAACATAGAATGTTTTACATAAAGCAACATAGACATATATTAGGTATGTTTGTGTGAGCGTACTGGAAACTCTATTATGTTATATACATATTTCGATAAATTGAATTGACTAGCATCCTGCAATATTACTTTGCAGTTACACATTAGGTATTGTGACATAATAGTGATGCATATCAATAGCAATCTGCATATCAAGCCAAGGTCAATATCTACACAATAAAGCATGTTAAGAAAGTTTGGGGAAATGGTTATAGGTCATTAGAATGCTCCTTATGCTGGCATAATAAAAATGTCATGCAAAATTTCAATGCATAAGACCTTTACATATACTTTGAAGTCTTAAACTGTGTGGATGATGGCTTATCTGAATGTTTTGTGTGTGCATTATCATGTCTTGCATGCAACATACTGTTAACAAGGCACAATAGGAATAAATATAATGTGCCACTTCCCATGAACTAGAGGCTCAGTTCCTTTGATCAATTCCTCCTGTGAATTCCTCCAGTTTTGAAAGGTTCGTTGAAATGTTCACAATTTCCTATTTATTGATCATATGTATCAATCAGAATGCTCATAAACAAGATATAGCACTCTAATTGGTCAGTTAACAGGAAGTTGTGAATCTTTTAAGGAACTTCTTCAAAATTTAGAGGCATTGATCAGAGAAACTCCTAAACTCCAGCAAATTTATTGGTCAAATATTTTCGGAACACTTCTGTTGGCATGACTGTAAGGCTGCCTTTGAATTACTAATCAATGGGTCCTGAGGACCAAAGGTCAAATGGAGTGATGCTAGTATTGTCGGTAGATATTTTTTAACATTTTGCAAAATCCAATGATATTAGTGAACAATTCCCTAATGCTCGTTCAGAACACAATTGGCGCACAAAAAAAGATTGACTCTAAAGTCCAGTGCACACAATTTGAACATTCCATACTGGCAAAATGCCAATTGTATATTGGGGGAATGTGGACATGTCATAATGCCTGACTGTAGGAACAAGTAAGCATAATGACATTTGCCCACAATGTCCAAGGATACATAAGGTGATTCCTAGGAAAAGATATTGGTTTTACTTTTCCTCCATAGAAACCAGCACACCTCTTGGGAATGGCTCAAGGCTAGGTCAGCTTATAGCTGCTATCCCAAAATCACCAATTGCCAAACTCTGCTTCAGAGACAAATTCTGCTTTTTACTTTGTATGCAAGACACCACATCTATATCCAAGTTGCCATGTACAGAGGGTAGCATTGCTGCCCTCCCCTACAAAATTGCCCTCTAATTCTTAAGCATGTCTCCTCCTGGTTTACTTGCCCCTAAGTTCCTAATGCTGGCTATGCCTCCAGAACTGGGAGATTATCAGGAGTTGTACTGATTTGTGTTGTCATTTTCATCATATTATTCTATTTACTTGAACCTACTTTTATACTCATTAAAATGATTATTGTCCGTTGTTAAACATATGTTTAGGTATGCTGAGAAAGGTTTGCGTATACTGGCTTTTCCATGTAATCAATTTGGTGGACAAGAACCAGAAGAGGAAGCTGCAATAAAGGAGTTTGTTAGAAGATTTGGTGTTGGTTTTGATATGTTTAGTAAAATTGATGTAAATGGAAACAACACACATCCCCTCTATGCTTTCCTGAAGAAAGCCAAAGGTGGATTCCTGGGGGACAGAATCAAGTGGAACTTCACCAAGTTTTTGTGTGACAAGAATGGAGTTCCTTACAAACGTTATGCACCTACAACATCCCCAAAGGGTCTTGAAAAAGACATTACATCAATGTTGGAGAGTTCATCTCTCTAATCCTATGTGTTTGATTTGCAATTAAGGATGACTAGTTGAAGATAAAACATCAGTTTGTTTAGAGCATTTGACAGGTTTGAAATGGGCTGGTCAATCATAGCAAACCAGCTTCATTAAAAAAATCTTTAAGTAAATTACTGATCAAAAAATTCTGGCAACAAAAGGACCAATATTTTAATCAAAGTAGATGTTTTTATCTGAGACTGCGTATTCATCATTCTTAGATGCAAACTTTCAGGTAATTTGTAGTTCAGACTGTTTTCATACAGTATAGTGATTTTTAGGATTGACTTGTAATTCAGTGTCAGTGGAAGAATTTATGATATGCCTTCATCAGAAAATCATGTTGGTGTAGGTTGATGAAATAACTTGTGCAGAAGTTAAGTTTATTCCTCTCATTTGCTGTACATCAATCTTTAAAAATAAAATATATAGAAATACAGCATCACAATGTGTAGAGCCTGGAATGTAAAAAAACATCTCCAGTGTTTTCTGTTTAAATAGTATTTAAATGTCGTAATCATAGATCAAGGCAAGCAAGCTAGCTGCAAGCTAATTGGTTGTTGTAAATCCAAATGCTTTTCTGGATGTTAGTTTTTTATTCATTATTCCGACTTGTTTAGTGTTCATGACTGTGTTGTGGGGTACAACAATAAGACAATATCTATACTAGCAGGCAGTTTTGCTGAATTTCAAAATATGTTCCAACATATGTCATGACAAAGACAGTTGATCATTTTAATTTGGTTCTGTTGACTTTCGCATTTACCATTACAAAATTTGAACTTTTTGCTTTAAGACAATCTCTCTTTCATACAATCAATTATTTTTTAGACAATATTATTGCCTCGTCCCCAGGCGCTTGGTAATAGAACGCGCATTATGTAGACAGTTTACATCACGTACTGCGTTGCGGCGTGAGTGCGCAAGGGACGATGGGACGTGCGTGCGACTTGCGCACTCACGCCACAACGCAGTACGTGATGTAAACTGTCTACATAATGCGCGTTCTATTACCGAGCGCCTGGGTACGAGGCAGGTCCATGAGCATTTCCCCAAATTTTATTGTATTCATTCAGAAATGCTTGGCCATTTTTTCTTTTGTTAACCAGCAGGGGACTTAAAGCAATAGCCTGAATGGTTAATTCTGTGTTTTACAAGCAGGCCTTTAATTTCCTTTAAAAATATGTCAGGGATGAATAAATCAACCTCAAGCATAGGAAACTGACAATTTTAGAAGTTTTTCATCTTAAAAAGAATAAAAATTGCAAGAAAGAATTTCTTCAGGACAAAAAGGTGTTTTGGTGTGATTTGTGCAATGAGACTATCTAATTTTTACAAGCATTTTCACAGTTTAAGACATCATGTATTGTTGTTTACTATAATGTAGATATCATGTTGAAATGATATATAAGTGCAGAAATGCGACCAAAATGAACTTTCTGTCACCACAGTGAATTTTTGAATTCCAAATTCAGCCTCTTAAGAATTTACCAATCCAAGGTTTGTACCTAGGGAAAACCAACATTTGGCAGGGCATGGACATGTCATCAACCACAATGACAAGTACCGGAAAGCCTGACAGGAAAGTTTGCAAATGGCACGCCCGAGATTTCAAAAACTTACGATAAAATATATAGGGAACATCAAAACTGCGCAACCGAGATCTCGGTTGCACAATACAAACTTTCCAGACTGGCTGGAAAGGGCTTGCTAAGAAAAATGAACCACAGCATCAATTAAGCCTGATTTTTTTATGTTGCCCATTTTTGGCAATGCATTGCCAACTGCCAAGTAATGAGAGAAATAATTAAGGAGAAAATTCACACTTTAATTGCAAGTAACTGCCAAAAATGGATGATGCTGATGTTGCCAACATATGAAAATCAAGTTTTAATTTCATACTGAGAAACTCAACAAATGACCACCGGTCACCACCCCTTCCCTTGTAGGCTCGATTTCCAGCCCAGTTCCCTTGTGGATACATACCAGGGTTAGCTGGGTAATAATATTCGCTACTTGAAGATGTTTTCCTAAGGGGAATGGAAACTGGAAAATCCATTTGCCCACCGCACGTCCGCATTCAACTCTAAAATTATCAAACAACTAAATATGGGCCATATGTCTTTTACATACAGGTATCAACACAGGTAAATCGTCAAAAACATTTTCGCCACGTGGCCTTTGGACCACGTGTTCAACACGATGAAAAAAATATTGAACCACAGAACATAACAACAATTGACCGTTTCGTTTAAATTCTTTCTTACATTTAAAAAGTGGTGAACACAGCAAGAATGAGCCCCATTGAGTTGAACCAAGCCATGAAACTCGGACATCTGCATGACTGTGCTTTGACGAAATATCTTGCATCTATTCGACTCCACCATACGGTATCTTGGCCATAGAACAGGATGTAAGACTGTAGTATTTACATCTGGTACTTTCTACCAAGTGTCTGGGGACTTTCCCCGAAGCCAATATGGTGAGACACTGAACAAAAATTCGATAAATCAGAGATGAATCGAATATTATTTGCCCGCTCTCCTTCTGTCGCTTCGTAGCAGATCTTCGCTGTGTCCACGTGGACTAAATGACGCGCAAAAGTATTTATACGAAAATGTAACCAATTAGAACACGTAATTTCTAGCCAATAAAATTTCAGAGTATTGTGTTTCCATTTAGAACAGCTAGTTTCAAATTTCTGATAAAATTTGCCAACATAACATATAAATATAGAAATATATATAATACTATATCTCTCACTTTTTTTGAAAATTTTAATTAAAATTTAGAGAATATTTAATTACAAATACATAACGCGACTTTTTTGATACGGAGAAGGAAGGAGTCAAAATCTTTAATTTCTTAATGAAGAAAATAGCGGCCGTGGGGCGTACCTAGCGCCACACTAAAGGGGGAGGGGGTGAATATTCATATGGTAAATATTCATATATATATGTCTTCGGCCCAATAATTTATGAACATACACCCAGTAAAACCTCTTTTACCCGACCATGTGTCTTATTTTTTTTACCATGTAAATTGAAAATGTTTGGCAAATTTGTCGAAAATTCCTAATTTACATGGTCAAAAAACATTTAATACATGACGGCCATCTCGGCTTTCTTCAAGATCTTGCGTGCATGCTCAGTAAGATGTTTATTTGAGATGCGTAGTCCTTTAGGAACAACCTGGTTGTCTCGGCACCTCTTTAGAAAGATGAGGTTGTTGATCTCTTGAGCGTTGGTTAGTTATGCCGATCCAGTCTTTTAAATGAATGAGTACACACCCCATAGAATTCTGTAATAAGTTCCTTGTATGGTATGGTGATTATTAATCAAAATATAATTTTGTGGAAACACAACGTAAATTTACTATCGCAAAGCTTTCGATCCGTAGGCTCGGATCTTCATCAATGCTGATAATAATGCGACTGTTTTAAATTCTTCTTTTTATTCATTTACTTTGTCCAAATAACCATTTAGAAATTACTCACCGGAGTAATTTACTCACTCACTAGAGTGAGAATTAAGTGAGTAAACTTAGTGAAAACTAAAATGATAATTGATTAACCCGCATATATTGGCTATACAGCTAATTTAAGAAAAGTTGTCCTTCAAAAATCTAAATTTTAAAATCAAAAATACGACACCAAAATGCACAATGGCTTAACTTTATGACTTAGAGTTAACGTTATATGACTTACGAGGAGCGAAGTTTTGCGTACTGAATAATATAGTCTTGTGGCATGTCTCTGCCATTAAATCTTGTGCTATTACTAGAACGTTGTGCCTAGTATTTTGGATTTTGTAATCTAGATTGTAGACGTTTCAAGGACAACAACATAGTCGACAATAGCTCCACAATACTGGTTATTTCTATAAAACGTGTATCGTAAGGAACATAAATGTAATTTTTTTTATTTTACAACATGTTACAAGTACAAAAAATATTTGTTTATTTATACTTCTTTTAATCTCTACTATCCAACACTGCACAGTCAATTCTGTAAAAATTAAACATGAATAGGCCCGAACGACTTCATTCTTTTATTCATTCGAATTTCTATTCTGCTTTAATGCGTTGACGACAAGACGATACAATATGCATGTACAATGTCACACTTAATCAAATGGTCTGACTTGCATAATATATACATAAATATTATTATTTTACATTTTTACACTTGCTTCATCACGTCTTTCTTAGCGCCATTATCTGATCCATTAGATGCATAACTTTTCTCTCGACTGAGTAAAACGTCTCTAGTATTGGCATGTTTTGGTGTCGGTGTTGATACGGTGGAAACCCTGTGTTTCTGTAACATATCAGCAGCCATCGCAGTTGATCGTAATGACTCGCATCGCACTTCATTATATTTGGTTTGAACCTAAAATGCACATTGGATTAACTTCAATTCTCCATCTGGAGTAAACTAATTTAGGGATCATGCAGTGAGGCATGGTCATAAAACGCGTAAAAACGTATTATACATATATTAGTGCGTATACTTATTCGAAATGACGTTCAACCGACCTGACCCGTAATGTACTCGTGCATGCAGGGTGTCTCCTTCAACGCTGCTGGATCACGTAAAAGCACAATCTATGGTGTAATACCTCTTAAATACGAGTACTGCTTTCTAGTTAATTGCAGGAAATGTATGTAGTATCATACTAACTTCATTGAGTAATTTCTTCGCTTCTTTATATTCTTTGACGTTCTTTGGTTGTTTTTGTTTTTTCAATACATAATCTAAGATTGAAGAGAATCAGTTAAGAAGACAGTTGGCATCATTGAATTACTGCGATATTATGTACTATACACTGGCAAACAATGATTTGACACAATGGTTTAATTACATCGTAAACAAACTACAGTATGAGTTGTTTGAACGTACCTAGGCTACTTTCTGTTGTTTTAGAATGTGTTCGCATTTTATCAAGTATTGAACCCAACTCTTCAACAGTTGTTGGACGAGTGTTCTTAGAACTTGATAAACCCTGAAACGAAGAATCTTGCAATGGTATGCTAGAAATCGTAAACATGACGGCTCTTACTCCTAAAACGCACAAGCTCTACAGTAAGAGACCTGCAAAACATTGTGATCGCACTTCTTGTTTTACGTTGTTGGAACAAGTTCTTAACAACTAGTAAAACGCTTGTAAAAAAGGTTGTTCTAACAAGGCTGATATACATAACTGTATATTATATATATGAATGAATGATACATGTATTCTATAGGCTAAAAAACAATATTGGTACATGCAGCCTTAATTTTTATACTGTGAACTTTATGACGACCGAAGTCAAAAAATTCAAAAATTATCATCATGGCCTTTTTGACTTACCATACGTCGATTATATTTTGAAAGTTGTTCTTTACGATATCCAGGAGATTGTTGTATAAATGTAAGCGGATGATCAAGAGCATATCTTAAAGCTTTCACATTACCAAATACAGTCTTAGGTAGCTCTATATCTTCTGGGTATTCTTCATCTATATTCAGTAAATCTTCATAACCTTTATACTTTTTAGCTAGTTTGGGTTTTGACTTGTGTATTGAATTTTCCGCTTCTTTTCGATGTACATCTGTTGTTTGTTGTTCGGTATGGAATGATAGTTCCTCATCGTTTTCAACATCTTCAGCCTATGATATGAATGTCACTGTCAGTGTTGTTATTATAGACACTTACCAAATTTGCCAGCATACGTGACAAAAGTCCTGTACGTTTGGTATGAATTTGCTTAGAAACCCACAAAAAATTAGCTTGAAATTGAGACGAAAATTAAGGTTTTTGCAAAGAACTACTTGAAATAAGCAGAGTTCACGCCCAGAAATGAAGTTTCTGGAAGTGTCTATTAATTATAAAGATGTATATTCCGTTTATACTCAATATTATTTGCATGGCGATAAATCATGACCATATATCCACCCTAGGCCCCAGTTAATATGTGGTATCATCACACTTTTGATATATTTAACTATATAGCCATTAGGGAAAGTTGACATCTACGTGGAAGTATAATATGGGAATAAAATCTTCACGGTCAAGCTAAATCAGGCATACCATAGACCGCCATAGACACGGCAGCATGGCACATAATAGAAAAAGTCTATGATATGTTAAATTACCTGCGTGAGAAAAACTCGCTCCTCTGGCGAAACAACATTCTGTCTTGGAGTAAAAAAACTGGATTCATCAACACATGACGGTTGCCCTTCTGTTTTTGCTGGACGGTCGACGTTAGATAAACGCAATGCATCCTGGTTACCATTGGCGTCATCTCTTTTTTCTTGTGTCTTGGCGGGAGCCGACGATATTCGTCTGCCACTTTTAGCTGAGGACGGTATAGGTGGAAGAGGCTTGGTGGTATTTCCCAATTGTTTAGGAGCGTCTAGCATCAGCAGATTTCTCGTTTCACTGATTGTTGGTACATCTGCTATCTTTAAATGACGAAAAATCTTTTAGAGTTGGTAAAATTATATAAACTTTGAATTTTACCTGACACACGCGTGTACATTATTTATAACAAGGCTAGAAAAAATTACGTTACACATTTGTCCATACATCTTGTATAAAATTATACCATTCAAAGTTTAATTTAAGTTTATCTCTTAAATGTTGACAACGGTGACCTTGAAAGAACTTGAACAGTTGTAAGCTTGTTTGCTTTTATGAAGATTTTGCGAAAAATGAAATTATATCAACTTACTCGAAGGACATTCTTGAACATTTTATTTAAACAATGTTTTAGCGGAGAAAGTTTAGTAAAAAATTTTAGCTACAGTATTAATCGTTCCGTTTTAAGAATCTTACATACATTACCATCATTAAGAAATATTGTCAGTAGCACGTTTACCTTTCTCGGAGAACTGACTAGCGCTAGCAAATTTGATTCCTTTGCTCTCTTTGAAGGTTTGTGTCTACAATCAGGAGGAGGATATGCATAATATCTCCCAGGTAGGTACGTGGCTCAGATATAGCCAGCAATGTGTAACAAGGCCTTAACTCAAGTAATCACAGAGTCTTGTTAACCTCTTAACAGTAATTATTAAATCCTTTTTTCCATTTAGTTGTATTTGTCGTGAATATATCAAAGTGACCGGTGTGAGCCATATACGCAGGTCTAAGCCTATGGTTTCCATTTGGTCGTAACTGTCATGTCAAAGTCATTTTTGACGATGTGATATAGTCTGGATCTATCTTTTTTTGTCAGCCGTATTCAAACTGTTCATATTAAGTGTATATATTAAGTGTATATGCAAATCGGTCATATTAAGTGTATATATTACGACATTCATGACTAAATGGATTTAATATGGCTAATTTGAATGAATATACCATGTACATGTAGAAGAAAATATAGATCTCTATAAAATCAGTTGAGACATACTCTATACCTTGCAACTTCAATACCAGCAACGATTCCAAGCTGATACATTACTACAGGTGGTCCCTCTTTGCCACTCATTGCCACCGGATTTCCCCAGATGACCACTTCTTCCAGATAAGGCCATGTTGAAAGCGTAAGTAACCCTTCTTCTTCTTCAATCAGATTGTTAGCGAGGTTTAAATGACGTAACGACGGGAATGGCAAAGCACGTCGATCTAAAATGTGAGGAGAATATTAAAAAAAAATCAATTATGCTTAGTATGCAATGCTATTAGACGCGGTTTTACTTGTCTAAGTTCTGGGGACTTCAAGAAGTCATATAATCATTCTATATCCCAGTACCTAACTAATCTGTAAGATTTATTGGAAAAGACTTTGATTTGACGTTCAACCGTCTCTAACTGAACACAAACCTTGGCCTCCGCCTAAGGCTGTATGTTTCATTTCGGCTAACCCTATTCTAGGGTTTTACCACGCCATGAAGCCGTGAATCTAGGACGGGATCAACTTCAAGTTAAACTGGTTTTACTGGATATAGACTGCGTTACCTTGTAGGTGTCCTTGCCTACATTCTGTTTCTATGACGTCATTTGTTTCAGGCGCGTTTTTAGTTTTACCAGTATTGTATAATATTTCTTCCAGAATGGATATTTTACTATTGACTTTATCGATTTCATCGTCTATCACTTCATCAATACTTGGTGCGGTTAATATTTCTTCTGGATGACTGTAGTTACTTTGGAGTATATTTGTATTTGGTTCAAGTAATCTTAAATGAGGTACTGATGTGATATTATTGTGCTCTAAATTCAAATACTTCAATCTAAAATGACACCAAAGAACAAAAACATTTAATACTTTGGTTCAACAAAACCGTAAAGTTAATTTAAAACAATTTTAGTGATACCGGTGGATAAATTAATGGATTGCTCACATTATGCTAAATAAAACTGTTATAAAGACGGGACATTGTAGGTAGGTGACAACAGAAAATGACAGACAAAAGCCAGACTGCATGTAAAAAAGTAGTCGAGTTAAATTATTACAGCGTAACTGACCTTTTCAGACCAGCGAGACAAGTGAACGTGTTCAAGTCTGTCAGATTGTTTTGATCGAGCCAGAGTTTTTCCAAGCGTCCAAAGCGACAATGTTTTTGACCTTTTTTTAATCTAATAAAATATTGATTACCATGGCAAAAACAAAGCAGTTATTGTAATACCGATGGAAGCAAGTCAAACAAGAGAATAAGATCGGAACTCACGGAGACGATCGGCACATTTCTGAAGGTAGTTCATTCAGCTGGTTACCTGTAAACCGCAGCATTTGTGTTGACTTAATAAAGTTAAATCAATTTAAATAATTATCGGGTTACATTACGGGAATTGAAATATTACTATTAAAGTACGTAAAGATTTAGAATAATAAAGACAAATAGGAACTCGACGTAGTCGATGATTTTAAAATTATGGCAGCGAAATGCTTTCATAAGGTCATAAGGTCTGCCATTTGGTGAAAACGTCAATGTTGAGGTCTGCACTCACAACTGCGTATAACTTTACACAGCAAAAAACGCACAACCTGTTCTGGCCTGATGAAAACAGCATTGAACAATGTTGTGCTGCCCACATTGTTCAAGGTTGTCAACAATATTGTTCAACATTGTTACACCTGATTGCAGGTTAATTCAGGCTCATCAACTTGTTCAGTATTGTTGACAACCTTGAACAATGTAGGCAGCACAACATTGTTCAATGCTGTTTTCATCAGGCAAGAACAGGTTGTGCGTTTTTTGCTGTGTAGAACTGGGAAACGTATAGCACCACCTCAATATCTGACGAAACGTCATGTAAAACTAATGAAAAGGCACTATCTTAAGAAACCAAAAAAGCCTTTGCAGAGAAGAGTGGCATATAACTTGGTCATGAGCCGACATGCACGTGTAGGGACGATAATATAATAGCTAGATAACATATTACCTGTCAAATGTAAAACTTTTAATGCAGGCAAGACACTCAGAGCTAAGACATCTTCAGTAGTCAAATGATTGCAAGATAAGTCTAAAGTCTCAAGCCACACAAAGTCTTTGTCTTCTAAAAATACTGTTCCTGAGATGTTATTTAAGGGAATCTCTAATGTCTTCAAGCGTGGAAATTGTCGGAAATTTACTAAAAGGAAAAATAAATATCATTTAGAGTTTTGCTGGCACAGCGGTTTAGCCAGTCGATGTAGGGATGGCATTTATGTCCAGTGACCTGCATTAAAGCTAGTCTCCACTACCTGCAGGTAGGTAGCTGTGCATGCATTATGAATTAATATTAACTGTTGCATATATGCACATGCAGTAAGAACATCGCGTGATTGTTCTGGTATTACTTCATACCTCAACAAGCAAGATCCAATTGCTGTGTAGCATCTTTACACTTAAACTTTCTACCTGTGCTTCTAACGAAAACGTTTTATACGCGTATTCAGTTAACCTCCAATTAAGTGTTCACAATTCCTGTCTGATCTTTCTAAACACCATCTATATATACAAAATAATCACTTGCCTAGCTCTAGGTTGTTATCCCCAGCATCAATATGGATCACGTTTTTAAACATTGAAAAATCATCCTCATTTACCTGAAACATAAAAGAAATAGGTTATTTAATAATTAAAAATTATGACTGGATCTTCATTTTTACTCACCAAAGTTAGTCCTTTTCCTGCAATGTTGATGCTGCACAAATCTAACGGATCATTTATGAAAAAGGTATTCATCTGTTAAAATTGAGATTAGGGTTATCAATACTAGAGAACATTAATATTGATTATATTTAGACTAATTGATAATAAAAATGCACACATACGACTATTCATAGCTCAATTATGTTTTGCAAGAATATACAAATGCACAAAATCAATCTCTTACAGAATAGCATTTTTAACAGCTATCTAAAAAAGCCAGAACAATCCAAAGCAGGATAAATACATAACGTGCCAAGTCAGCCAAGAAATTTCACTACGAAGGGCCAAAACTAGCACGTTAATTGGAGGGGTGAATATTACTATGTCTGTGTTCTGTCTAACTCCTTTTAGAATTCATGGGGTTAAGTTGTTTGAATAAAATAGTCGGACATGCACAGCCGCAAGATATCATGGTGTATATTAATATACACCTCGCTAGCTCCAGCCTCGAAGACTGCATGACGAGAACCACACTAGAGTTTGTGTTAGGAATGTATACTTGAACCACGGCTAATATATAACATAATTATAAAGTGCAAGTATAATTAATTTAAACTCCCCTCAATGGACTAAATTGTGGTTTATTATAAAAACAATTTACCAAGTATATTCCATCAAGTTTTCTTTTTGTTTCCGACCCATCAGCTTTCCTTAATTTCGAACTTCGTTTTGATCCTGTACTTTTGTCAGACAACGAAATGTCAGGTTCACGACATAAAACCGCTTTAAAACGTCTTCGCTGTTCTGCCTTGTAAGCCACAAGCCATGCACCACCTGCATAGAGTTGAGATATGTAATCATTTGTACCAGATATGTTACTTATACTAAAATGCTGTCCATTGCTAGGTTCATTTCGCTCATGCAGAGTTAAAATATACTCTTGTCATTCAATGGTTGCAAACTTGCAGTACAACGAAAGTTTAAGAAACGAAAGTTTGACAATAATAAAAAGAAATTCAAAATTTATCAGAAGTAACAAATAGGTACTGTACTGGTCAAGTCTTAGTTGGATCTTCTCTTTGTGTATGACTTAACATATGGGTCTAGCTTTTTGGACTCTTGCAAGTGACGTCACAACATGTGTTTGCTGACGTCTTTGGAATTTATAAAAGCTGAGAGCTATCAAATTAGCCAAAGTTACTCATGCAGGTTAGCTTAGCTGACAGCTTGTAATGTGTGGGTGGATTTTACTGCGTTTTTTGCCTCATGCAGCCTTTTCTCTCATACCAAACACATTTGATTCGCGGTTAACGGTTGAACGAAGCATAAACCTCAGAAAAATCCACCTGCACAAGGGGAGCTATCAGCTAAGCTAACATGAGTAACTTTCGCTCAGCTGATAGCTCTCATGTGCGACAGGATTTATGTTTCTCACTCTTGGATGAGTATCAAACAAGGTAACAACGGTTTAACATCCTTATCCGAGGACTGACCATTTACTGACGTTGATGTAAAGGCAGCCCTTTCTCCTCAAGTATTTTAAGACCTTGAGTAGTGAACGGTTCAAGAAAGGAATGAACCCTTTTCTCCTAGTTTGGAGAATAAGAGTGACCACAACACCACATATGGTTGGCTCTTCACAAAGCTAAGATAAAATCATTGTGTTCACATGTATTGACTGCCTTGGTACTCATACAGTCTATATTTGGAAATATAGTAATCCTCATGCAATGACAAGGAATACTACATGTTGCTTTATCATAATAACATTTAAATTGAAAAAATGTTTTAAAGGAAAGAATTATTTGCACAATTCCCTAGGAGTTAGAGTGCTTTACAGTTTACACCGAATAAATTCTAGTTATTAAATACATTAGGAATTTTTCCTGTGTGTTCAGTTCTTTTATTAGAGTGTTTGAGAAGCAATTGTACTCGGAAAGCAGCCCTAGGCCCTTGGGGCTGTCTTCCAGACTACGATTTTTTATGACATAAATTACATTAGTGGAAATGTTAAACTCTTCCAAATATGTTTCAAATAGAATTACCGGTAGTAAAACATTCTAAATCATAAGGGAATGCTGAATTCTCTTCATTAATTAATTTACAAAAACATTTATTCACTTTGAATGTAATCTTGAAATGTAATCATAAAGTGGTTTAGACTGTTATGGGGGGGGGGGGAGGGGTGTGATGTATTTATAAAAAATGCTTAACTGGAAAACAGCCATAAGTTGCAACAAATGTTTTAATGTCAGGAGTGCAAAAATTAAAATACTAATTTTAGAATTTTCTTCCTGTAAGCAAATGCTACCAAGAAAAAGCTCCTGCATTCAAACATAGAGATCACACATTGGCCTAATGCAGTTATCATTATGCATCAACTACTACAAAGATTGAACTTTTACTTTCTGTGTATTACTTTTGTATGTAAAAAGTTTAAAATTACCCTCATTACAGTAACTATGTAATATCCTCATGCAGTTGCATATTCTGTATTTATTATTTCAGGTGCAATGAAAGAATCTCATATTTTTGCATGCTTTTCACACTATTTACATTGGAAACATATTTAGTTCGAACTTTAATATCAATGACATTCATTAAGCTGTCTAAACTTCAAGTTTACTATTAAACATTTTAAATATGAGTTTAGTACTAATTATGTTAAAACATGGTTATAAAATATGGTGTGGGTTTGATATGTGCTAGGTATTTTCCACAATTGTAATATTACTGTATATACGGGTCAAACTAGTTCCTGCGCCAGCTCAAAATTCCGAAACATCTGGTTTTCCAATTCTTTGGTTTTGTTTTTCAATTTTGCAAAAAGCTTTGAGCAATTTTTCACACCCAGTTTGTTGTGTAGAAAAGGCCCTGGGTACCAGATAGCATCTTGGGATACATTTGAGATAGCGGCCAGTGATCCTAGAAGTGCTTAAAATTATAAGCTTATATATAATCAGAGACATGGTTTTTATTGTCATCGTCATGCATCTAACGTACCCTACAGGCTACCCATAAGTTTTTGAAAGAAATCTGAAATCCAGGTATTTTTGGCCTAAACAACCAAGAGTGAAGTGATATATTTGCTAGCATTTGGCATTTACGTGAAATTTCCATGATAAAATTTCATACAGTTTGATACAGTAGTGTTTAGTTTTGTGTCTGTATCGTACCACAGCGAGTAGTCTGTACACACTCTTGGTGCTCCCAATACACTTTACCGTACCGGCCGTACCTGGCCCGTACTCAAATAACGTCAGAATGCGATGGAGTAGTTCGTTTCTCGTTCGTTTATAATATGTTTTGATGGCGTGTCTAATTACAAGAGCACGGTAAAGTGTAAAATTTCCCTGCACTCTAGTGCTCTACTCGAATTGCTCAGCCTAACCATAGACAATCCAGAAGACATGGCCTAACTCACCAGCGTAGCCATTTTCTATGGCATTGTTACGTGTCAAACTTCGCACTGGAAAACATTGGCCAGATAACCCAACACTTTTACCAAGCTCAGTCATATCTACTCCGTCTACAACGCCAACAAACGAACATGTTTACAAATTTAACATTTTTAGGCCATTTTGATGTTTTCTACAACGAAAACGGAGGCCATGTTGTGGTTTCCGTGGAAACAGAAGTCTAGATACTCGACCTATGACCGATACGTTTCCGACTGGCTCCGATGACGTGTGTTCATTTATTCAATATGGCCGTAGTCCGGATGGTTAAAGTTATAAAAAAGGTAGGCCTTTTTTGGTTGTCTGATGTTGTGTCTTTATTTTGGTTGTCTGATGTTGTGTCTTTATTTTGGTTGTGTATATTAGAAAGCATTTCATTATTCTATAATGTTTTTTTACCGCGTGCATGTAATGCTTGAGTTTAAATCATGCGGTGTATGTTACAACAAGCTGAACCAGATGACACTTTACACACGCGGATTGGCTGAATATGCCGGCAGTGCAAGCCAGACTAAAATAAATATTTTGGCAGAATAATAAACTATACCTAACATAAAATTCTCACTGGAATAATATTTTTTAACGTATTAACGTAATTAAATTATTGAGATATTCCAGCTTGCATGCTGCATGAAAATGAAATGTCAATTTATTTGAAGTGGTTGTATTATCAATGTTCGCTTAGCTTTATCCACGTGTATTTCATTCATTTGTATCCTGAAATTTTATTGCAGGAATACATTGTAAGCCACTGTAAACCAGCATAGATGCACACAGTAACAGCAGACAGTTTCAATAGTGGAGGCTTTAAAAATGCAACTAACTGGATGTGTGTACACAGTTGTAATCACAACTTTTAAAATGATAACATTTTACAAAATTTCACTTTCTTTCAGTTGATATGTCCAAATTGTGTAGCTACATATTACACATGCATGCAGTCAAAGCAGGCATGCAAGCTACACTTGTAATTGTTAATGTAAATGAGATTCATTTACTCTCTGTAAGTCATGGTACAGCAGATGGACAGTAGGCCACTCAGCAGTGCAACTTGCTGTCCTGCTTCTTTAGACATTACTAGAGCATTAATTTGGAGTGGGGGGGGGGCAGGTATTCATATATATGCATCCTGCCCAGTGAATACTATGATAACTTCTTTGCTGGTCTGCGGACTATAGCAGTTTTCATCAAAATCTTGGGTGCGCTAACAACCAGAATTTAGGTGCGGGTGTGCAAAAATTTGTAAGGTGTGCCGTTAAAAATCTTCTAGGTGTGCTAAAATATATTTAAGTGTGGCTAAAATATTTAAGTGTAGCATTATATCACAGGTGGCCCAAGCTTTCAAGTGGTTTTAACTAATTGTCTGTTTTTTACACTTAATTTTGGAAATAAAATTTCTTTTGATCATACTTCAATTCTTTTATCCATTCTATACGTTTTTGGGTATTTTTGAAATAATATCATAACGTTAATTGCTAGCATTTGCTATCACTGGCATGTTGTAAAGTCAGAAAATGGTAAAATACACATTAAATCACAATACTGACAAGTACACTTGTTTATCATGCTATTTAGTGCACACCTACCGATTTTCAAGCCATTTCATCGAGTCTGTCCTGAACAATATCACTTTGTATATATTGTATATATGTAAAACGCAAAGGTTGGAAGCTCGGCGCCGAGCGAACTTGGGCGAGGGCAAAATTGCAACGGAACTTGCCAATAAAAAATTATCGAACACGTCGATCGCCCTCAAACGCGGTGGCCATACGTATTCACGTCCATTTCACCTTTCCAACTTGTAAAATTGCCGCCATCGCTTTTCTATGGAGAAATAAATTGATTTAAAGTAGTTTCGTACATGCTTGAGTTGATCTGCCTTGACATCAACGGTTCGGAAATCTAAATTTCCTTACTTTGTTACCGCGCCGCACGCGAAAATATTCATCCACAACCCTCCTGATCTGAAATACATGAGTTTGACACGCGGGTGGAACGAGGGAACCTGAAAAAACTTGTTGCTCATCGGTCATCTCTCGGTTGGGTTGTTTTTGAAGCTGCAAATGGTCGACGTCAAGCAGTCAACAAGGTATTATACGTCCAGTCCAGTTGTCAAGTCCCGTAGATATGACAGATTTTTGGACCACGGAGCTATGGAAGTTTCTTCTAAGTCATGTTTTTGCAATCGTGAGAAACTAAGTTTGATCGAACTGCACGAAAAGAAGATCATCGAAAATTTATGTGAACGAGTTGGTAACCAGTGGATGGCTGCATATCCCTGGAAAAAGGACAGAAACTTACCAACAGAAAACCGAAGCCAGGCACTCAAGAAGTTGGAAACTACCGAACGACGCCTAATGAAAAATCCTGACAGCGCCAATGACTATGATAAGCAGATAAAGGAAATGACCAATTTTGTTGGAAAGTTATCGGGGGAAGAGATCAAAAATCACGAAAGCCCAGTGCACTATATTGCGCATCAAGAAGTAGTGAGACTGGAGAAGAAAAGCGCGCCTGTTCGAATAGTATTCAACTCGTCAGCAAGCTACGAAGGGCACAAGCTCAATGATTACTGGGTAAAGAGACTAGACTTAAGGCCTGTTCAAATGAAGCCAACATCATGCAACATTGTTGGCCCAACATCAGGAGGTTTTGAAGTGAAGGGGTGGATATCAAATCGTGATCTTGGTAACGATGATTCATTTCGAAATGACAGCTCAGACGGAGCGAAGTCACTCGCGAACGAGACGGCAGAGAAGGTTTTAGGACTGGCGCGGAATCATCGAAAGGGCGTTTTCAGCTTTGAAGTTAAATCGTCGAAGCCAAAGCAAACATCCAGACAGTGAAAGACCAAAAGAAAGATTCTGAGTCAAATAACAAATGGATGCAACTCTTTGGAGTTTGGAGAAAGGATAGAGCTGAATGATGGAATGATGTTACGATCGAAAAATGTCTTACTCTGCCTAGATGCCTTTGGAAACCCAATAGACCTTTCCGGTAATTACGTCACAGCCAACACTGTTTTGAACTTAGAACCACCTTAAATGTAGTGGATTTGAAGTTTGTTCCACACAGGCTATAGTCAGAGGCCCAGAACATCCTTCGTCAACACATGAATAAAAAGAATCATGGGATTTTGACTATTTTGACTTATGGTAGATGGTCTCTCAAGGACAGTACGGTTGGATTTATCGCAGCGAAGTAGCAGAGAAGAATCCCGATTTGCGTTCGAGAAAGTCGTGTACTTCGTAGACAGCCTGATCGTGTTGGCTTGGATTCACACGCAAGCTAGATCGTTCAAAACGTTCGTATCAACCCAAATTAAAGAAATTCAAAGCAGTTCAGATCCTACAGAATGGAGACACATACTATGTCTAGAGGCATACCAGTACAAGGTCTATAGCAGAGGTGAAAGTCCGGACCCGAATTCCTCAGGCGTCCAGAAGAAGAATGGCCTCAAACTACGCCAACAACGGATACGAATAAAGTAAACCTAGAAAGGCGAAAGACTACAGTTGTCGTATGTACGTGAAAGGTACGTGAAAGTAAGGAATCGACACAAGCGACGAAGCAAATACGTGCAAAACTCCTACTCCAGACGAGCTAAACAAAGCCGAATTATATTAAATCAAATACGCATTAAAGAAAGCAATCGGAGAGCAGATCTTATCACCGTTCGAATTGTGCACATACCTCTTGGAGATAGCAAATCTGGACAAACAGCGATCTACCCGCCGTATTCCAAATAATCCGGATGACGGTTGGTACTTATGTCTCAATGAGATCTTGCTCTGTTGCTCTTCTTCTAAAGTCCCTCAAGGCCCATTCAAAGCAACCAAGAATCCAAGAGATCGTTTGGACAGCGAATTGTCGATTCATTTTGGGTTAGATGCACAAACGGGTTTTTTCAGTCACTTATCCCAAGAAGATTGAAGCATGAATCGTCGAAATGTCAAGTAAACAACGTGGTGATGAGCGTAGATACGCAGAGGGAAATGGACTATCTGTCGAATTGTTGAAGTGCACCCAGGATCAGCTGGCAAAGTCCGCAATGTTACAGTGAAAACTCCTACTGGAAAATATCGATGACCCGTTACGAAAGTTTCGGTTATCCACCCAGCAGAAGCATTTGCAAATGACGGTGTCGTCATCGGTGGGGGAGGATGTTGAGATCAGTGATTTAAGTTAGCATGCAAAAAATACAGACAAAAGGCCGGGAAAATAAACGTTTATACTTTATATTGAAGTACGGCGTTTTGTAGTAACGGTTGTGTTAATAATCTGTTTTTTGAAGACTTTAGAGCTCACCAAGAAGCAAGTTTGACTTTTTAAAGATTAGATAAAACATTTTTTAACTTGTTCTACTACACTTACTCTAATTATTTCTGTACTTATCTTTAGATCGAATAAAACTTTGTTTATACAATATACGTTTCGCGTGTTTTAACTGTTTGTTGTGCTGGACTGGGACGACGGACTGGGAAGTGTAAGAGAAATGTAAAGGTGTAAAATTCATTGATATAAAAGTGTATTTTTCAGAAAAAAGGACTGGCACTACCTACAAAGCACAACTTTATCGTTCCAGTATACTTTTAGTTCGATGAACCTGCCCAACGATTTTCTTTTGAAATCGATTCGATTAATAATAGCTTCTTAGTATTATTAGTTATTCAATAATCATGTGCTCTAAAATGTGTTGATAACATACATGCAAGCTGATAAAATTCCAATTGTACTGTATAGTGTCTGAAAAGAAATATAACTAACTAATATTAAATGAAATGAAATAAAATTGTTGTGGTGAGGCTTGGTGTTTTATCCATTATACCCTTAGTTTTATTTTGTTACATCTCGTAATAATAGCTGTCATTCGTTGTATTATGCTGATTATAATAGTCCAATTTTTCATTGTTTGCAGAATGTATTATTAATAGTAACAGTGTTTGTCTTGCTGATAAAACGGACTAATTGTACTTCAAAGCCGATAATTGCCACATTAGATGCGAAATGGCCATCAACACCAATATTATTGGAGTCAAGGTTTGTGGGACATAAATAGTCATGCGTTAATGTGTTTTCGTAATTCTTACTAATTGCGATACATATATCGAGTGACTTTCTGTATTCATTCTGTTTTCACAGTGAATATTTAGCCAAAGAAGGAGATGACAAATTTTGGGAATTTGTAGAATTAACAAAATCATATTATAATTTCAAAACACAATTAGGTAGGTATTGTGCGAGAAAAATCAGTATGATTTTGAATTGCTTTAGATTTCTTTAGACAATTACTAGACGAAAATCTCCCGTTTAATTTTGGACGCTATAAGAAACAATTTCAACGACTTTTTTAATCATATAGCATTGCATGTATTAAGACATTGTATTTTGTATTAATTTTGAGGTATCTGTGTATCGGTGTCACCATGCATAGTTAATAAGCTAGATGGTTTGGAAGCTTATTTGAACTACAATATAAGTCATTATCTATGTTTTTGTTATGGTTTATGCAGGAATGAGGTCCTTCGTCGTCACGTGCGTATTGTATTTTCACCTAACTAACCAATAAACGTTTTAGGAAAGTTAGCCATCCGCGCCTTGAACAATACGGTAGTTTAAGAATTTCTATGGGTGGATTTGGCCAAAACACAATACACACGTGACGATGAAGAACCATATTTTTGCATGAACGTTGGCCAACATAGATAATGAGTTATATTGTTATTCTAATGAGTTTCCGAACCATCTACTCTATTAACTATGGTTTCACTCAGTATTATAACTCCTGATACAAGCAACCACTTTAATTTTAACCGATGCTAGGTTGACTGTTAACACAATGTGTGGTCAATGTGTGTAAAGGCCTTAGGACATACCTTTACATGCGCACTCTCTTTGACGTTGTGGCAAAACAGTGAACAAAGCTTAATAAGTACCAGACATATATAAGAACTTTTATACGAACACATTGTCTCATCAGATTTTTCCGGACTTGTCAACAAAAAAAAAGCAATGATTGTCTTTTTTTTTCTAGATCAGTACAACTTTATTGTTGAGTCTGCTGGAAAGCTATTATCTCCGACCTTACTTAATTTATTCAAGTTTTCATTATCTATAAGATATTACTCTCCTACTTTAGAATTATTTAATCAGGTATAGTATGCCTTTCTACAGTACATCCATAGGATGCTTTTACTGAAGTACTATAACCTTTAGATAACATCGCATGAATGCATACTGCTTGAACTGAGCTTGTACGTACATATCTTACCTTATTAACAATGTATAAAATTTATGTTGCGTATAATAACACTATTGTTATTAGTGTTTCACACCTAAGGAGGGTTTTATCATGTATGCTCTCTTACTAATGAGCCAAACTGCAGTTCTTTATGAAGTTTGAAAAAATAGCTCTGAGAAAGCTTATTTTCGTGAATAATCGCAAATAGACCTTACCATTTCATTCATTTTACCCAATGGCCTCGTTTTCGTGTGGTTATTCTCATGATTTACGTGTAATGGGTCATGAGGATAGATTCATAATACTGTAGAACTGAATGCTCAAATTCACAGAAAAACGTTCTAGTTGAGGAATTATTGGGACACAACATGCAGGGTGAAAAACAGTAATTAAAACGATCCAAAATGAATATTATAGTTGCATTTGAACTCATTGGATGAGGTCAAATGCGATCATAATATTCATTTTAGAAAATACTGTTGTTTTAGGTATCTAAACAATTAACTGTGCCACAATGTGCAACGTTTATTGAAGTTAGTGGTCAAATCACTTGTAATTTAGACGAAGCAGTTAAATGGATTGACTCTAGCCAAGAAAGGTATTTACAAAATTTATGTACAGCATGCGTCCAATCACTAAGCGTAAACACTTTCGCGGGGTTTTTTATGTTTGTCGCGTGACATTCGGTCATTTGAAACAGAAGCCATTTTGACGCAAAACCCGACGGTTTTATGACTGCAATTGTCATGTTATGTCATGTTTTGATGCACTTTTTATCAATTTTTATTATAAAACATACCAATCTCGTGGAGTACATAGAAGCTTGTTCTTAGGATTGGCATGCTTCTTAAGAAGCTTGCTCTTGGGATTTAAAATGACACAGAAGCGATAAAACTTGTAGTCAGGGAGGCAGAGGTAATTTTACCTACCTTCTCGAGGGACAAATCAATTTTGCTCTTAAACTGTCCGTTGGATGCCTAATATCACAATTCTGAATGTTGTTTGGCCCGATTTATCTTGTGGACTTCGATAAACACGTTTTTCTTCAGTTTTATTATAAAACTATTATGTGGTCAAAAATAGTAAACTTTCAAATTCGCTCATTTGAAAAATAACCTGTATCACAAGAAAGCTTATAAAAAACAACATATAAGACATAATTACGGGCACCCTTGTTTTTCAAGCCGTTTTTGAGTTATTGCTGCTTCAAAATGGGAAAGTGTCCTAAAATGGCGCTAATTTCCTCGGCACTAGTCGGAAAATAAGTTTTCAAACGCTCATAACTCAACAAAAATGTAAAAAATAAAAGTAACCATAATAATGTGTTATATGTAATTTTTTATTACCTTTTTGATAACGTAAGTGGTTTTTCCTAGAATTAAATCTGAAATTTCGCCTTTCTTAACAATAATATAGTTTTATATAAAATTTCGGGAAAAATGTGTTGGCTGGAGCCCACAAGAAATTTTATCGCATACAACATGCAGAAATATATTTATTAGACCTAAAGCTACAATATAAACATAAAATGAAATTGTTCCTCACTATGGTAAGTAAACATATATTTTTGTACCTCTGCCTCCCCGACTATTGTAAGTAATCCTTTCTTACACGTGAAACTGACTCAGTTTTGGCTCATATTAAACAGTAACAATTATAACGGCAAAATTATTGTCACGTCTCAAACGGCAGGTTACAAAAACGTTTGCGCTTAGTATTTAGATGCAAATCCCTGTAACTCTCTGTAAATGCGGGGTTTGTTTCATTTGGGTGGTTAACATGAAGCGTTAATGAAGGTGACAGTTTATTGCTTCACTGGCCAGTGACTATTACTTCAGAGACAGTGAATGCAGGAAAGTCAATAGTCACCTGGAAATTTATATGAAAATGTAATGTATCTCAGATAACGTCATAGTGTGCGAAGAACACAAAAGTACGGCACGAGACGGAGTCAAGTGCCGTGACTTTTTCTACTTTGCACTTAATGGCGTCTTCCGTGATCTATTGCAGTACAAAAGCACAAAGAAATGAAATGTACTTGTTTAAATTTTCTAGTAAAAACTCAAATGAATGTAACAATACCCGCGAAAATATTTTGCTCGAGTATATCACAGCATCAGCATCAGATTACGTCATCTATGCTTGTGTATTGTGGTAACACACAGCTTTCGACCAGTGAAAATCCAGAATGAACTCTCAATGTTTATAGAAATACAATTATGTAGAACTCAGTGATAACAAAAAGTGTTTCTGATGCTTATGATTTACAACATGTTTGCATTGCATATCAATAGAACTAATTATAAGGCTTTTGATTGACAAAGAATGTTTTCAACACGCGTGTGATTTAACAGTGAGCTCATGCTTGCCGTACAGCTTTTTTACCACATTCAAGTCGACTTGTAGCGAGTCTACATATTTGTATAAGTATTAAGCTTTAAGTTTCTTTATTTTTTCTTACTTTTTAGCTCTGATATTTACACTTACACCTTCGACCATGTGTATCCGTCAAGTCATTACAATCCACTCACAGTTATATTATATGGTGAACTTGGAACTGAATCATTTGAAGTATTTCATGAAAAACTACAGAACCTTGCTCGCTCTGGCAAAATACGATATTTACTTCGACATTATATTCAGGTAGATGAAATTGAATCTATTGTAGTACACGTTATTATATTTTCACAAGTAGTAGTAGTTTCACAACTTTGTCCCAGGCATCTTTTAGTTTTGTTTAGTGCCTTTTCTCGTATCTATATTAAACAACAATTTTATATTGATTTTTTATTCTGAGTAATTTTTGTTGTGTTGTTTTTGAACCAGCTTAAAACTACTAAATAAATACACTGAGATAAGTGTTATGGTAATCATTTAAAAGGCAACGAGGTGTCCATGAGACAATCTTGGAAAACATTACTGGAGAAGGAATTGTATATCATCCTTATAATCTCGCTTCATGATTGTTTCAATTTCAACAGGCTAGTTACCTCAAGCAAGGAAAAATTCCGCTATACTGTACCCCTTATTTAGGAAACCACGCCAGAAAAATGCAAATTTCCATAACCAAAGTTCATTCCTAATTATAACTATGGATTTTATCCGAAAACATTTTATCCTTTTGTAACACCAGTAGACCATATTAGTACAGTTTATGCCCACACTCTGACCCTGTATAATAACGTCCTAAAACTGAAACTGCCGTTGCAGTTTAGTTGATTCTAACCAACCACCTAGTTTCTCCTTTCATGTTGTTTTTTTGTATGTTTTCAGAATGTGTCCAAAACTAAAGTTCGTCTGTCAGGGTATGGTGTAGAATTGGCTGTCAAGAACACGGAGTACAAAGCAGTTGATGACAGCAAAATACAGGGTGGTGATGATGATACTGTGGATAAAGATAATGAAGACGAAAACGATATTGATGGATTTTTGTTTGGTAAACTAAGGTACACTAAAATTTATAAATAATATAGGCTACGTCAGATTTTGTTTACTAATGGAGCCTTTTTGTCTGCTTAAATTTCGGAAAATTTCATGTTGTTTTTCTTGTTTTTCTTCCCGCTAGGAAGTTGCATCCAGATTTGAAAGACCAGCTTGATCAACTGAAATCTCACTTGAGAGAAAACACCAAAGTGATGGCACCGCTTAAAGTTTGGCAATTGCAAGGTAAATAATTGCAACTAAAATTACTTGCCATCCCAATTGTTTTTTATTCTTAACATCTATCGTACTCGTAATAAAGCCCGCGTCAACAATGCCTGGAAAAACCGATAAAAGTACTGCATAAAATATATTGGAGGGTGTAGCTCTGTTGGAGACGGTTTAGGCGTCTACGTTTTCTCGGCAAGCTAGCTAACAGTGATCTTCACTGGGCTGCTGTCTTCTAGGTTGCAGAGTCATCCGGACCATCCGACTAGAAAAATCTGTTTGATGCCGAGAATTCACCTCTCCGCGGACAGAGCTACTGTCACACGATAAACGTGCAGATGAGTAAGACACTATAACAAGGTTACTGGAAAGAGATAGCCCCCCCCCCCCCCCCCCCACAAACAGGTAAAAACACTTACCAATAAGTCCTGTGACAAGGTGCAAACGTGTAACGCAAAAAAGCAACAAAAATAAATTTAAAAAAGAATCATCCGGAGTAGCCGGAGAACAAGCCCGGCGAGCGGGTGCGGTAGCAAGGTACAACATTAATACAGTAACACAGGACAAGCTAACACGACGCCTGAAATAACTCCGGCCAACCTAAACACCAACACCTACACAAACAAAGAACAGCAGCACAACATGACAACAGTAACACTTCTACAGACACGAGCACGCACGAAACGAGCACTAGACAGTGACCAGTGACGAACGGGACAGAACACGCTACCCCCAACCTAAGCAACGGAGACACATAGGACAAGCATATAGCAGTAACAACGGGCAAGCAGCCCGAAAACAGTTAGCAAGGAAACGCAATTTCGGCAAGCAGCCGAGACAGTAGTTGGCAAGCAGCCAGGCATAGCACAAGGGACAGGGCAACCCACAGAAAAACACCCACCGTCCACGGGTGGGGAGGGTTGGGAAATCGAATATACATAATAATAACCCGCAGCGCACCTCGTACTTGATGTTAACTATTTTTATTGCATAAACACATTTAAAATGTGAATAAATGTATTAGACTTACTTATTACTTCAAACTTATTCACCGTTTAGAATCTATGGGCTGAATTATATTCTACTTATTGTTAACTACAAATTGAATGATATATTTCGTGTTAATTATTTAGACCTCAGTTTTCAAGCTGCACAACGTGTGATGTCATCTGATAATGATGTTGCTTTAGACGTTCTTCAAGATTTAAGCCAAAATCTGCCATCGAAAGCAAGGTAGTGTATCACTCATTTTTAGTCAAATTTTTTTACCATAAAAATAGTGTGGATCTTAGCTGAGAATGGTATGGAAATCCAGTATGCGCACAAATTGCTGTAATTACGTTTATATTAATATTAGTAGAATTTTTTTATTCATTTGAAGATCCTTGGTGAAGACGAAAGTTAGTGAAGATATGCGGAAGGAAATACTGCGGAATCAACAGGTCAATATCTAATCTGACAAATATTAAATTGCGAATTTGCACATATTATGTGGTTCCAAATTGATCATTGCTCATGATTGAACGGATTTTCGTAACAGGTTATTGTGCAGCTGAGGTACTTTCGTTTTAACAGCCTTAATAAAGAAGACGCAAAGTCTTACTATTTATTGATATCAACGCACAGTAAAGGCAGTTCATTCTCGTCAATTGACCCTTCTGGAAAGTTGTTGGTCTTAGCGTTTTCGAGTTTGAAACTTGGTTTTCTGGATTATTACTGTGAGCACTGTGACCAGTGTGACAAGAAATTGGCCTCCTACGAAATTCGCCCCCCCCCCCCTTCTCGAGGGAGGCCCCTATTAGGAATTTCACCCTCCCTTCTCGATTTCGATATATATATACTGGGGATGTCATAAAAACGGTTTATCACCGAGATGCCGAAACGAGGCTCTATAGCTATAATATATTTCCGGAAAGCTTTATTATATAGCGGATTTGTAAAGTCTTGTGCGCACGAAACTCTTGTCTTGTTTTTGTATGCTTTGGGCAAGAAATAAGAATAACCAGCAGACGTAAGAAACCTGACCTAAGTTACCGCCTGTACTTGAGTATTTAATTTTGCAATGCACGGAATGATTTTAATTTTCTGATTTTGTTCTAGGCATTTCGAAAGTTTGATATCAATCCAGGCAGTACGGAGCTCTTCGTCAATGGTCTGCAAATATCTGTTGAAGATCTAAATACGTTTAGGTAAATGTTGCTGACATGCTGCTTTCTATTTTAATGTGCGTTACATTATCATTTATTGTTTGTGGTTAAAATGTCATTATTGCAATATTAATATTTTCATTCATGTTTTACCTCCTATTTTAGCCTGTTTGATCTTCTCAGAGATGAGGGTAAAGTTCTAGATAGGCTGTCTAGTACTGGAATAAAGGTAATCATGCCACTTTTATTTTCCTCAAATCTGTTTACATTTTCATTGTTTTATATTTCTAAAGGGCTTTCCAGAACGAGCACAGTATCCGTATAATTTCTTATGTCTTCCCTAGTTCATCTTGTTTCTGAGGCCACACTTTAGTACAACCTTTGAGATCTACATGTCAATAGAATCGCTCACCTCCAACTTTACACAGCAAAAGTAGTTTAGCTTATTTATTACAGCATCTGTTACTTTGTTTAGGGTGAAGATCTGGCAAGTATGTTGACAATGTCAGTTGAAGCTGATGAGGAGTCTTATGCTGTTGATACGAGACATCATTCAGTTGTTGTAAGTTATGTTTTACAGCAACTCACATTGTGTGTATCGTACTGTCTACTCCATCATTTTCATTCTCACAGTCGAGAATTACTGAACTGGACAAGTGACTTACCTACTCATACTTGCTGTCTTTCTGGTTTTCCTAGTATGTAAATGTTAAATGTTTCCTAAATATGACTATAATGATATCGTCAGTCTTGATCTACAGTCAAGCCAATAAATCAAACAAAAACCTTTCTACTGCCTTAAAAGTGTATTTTATATAAAATTTGTTAAATAAGTTTTATGTTTCTTGTAGTTTGTCAATGATCTTGAGCGTGATCCAGAGTATCGTGATTGGCCATCTTCGGTTACTGAGGTTCGTTTGTGTAACTTAGTTAACAATGTTTGCGTTGGAATGTGTTATAGAATGTCCCCAAAATATTCTATTCATTCACTTACTATATGGATGTTAAATATTTATTGTCGAGTTTCCATTATTTAGTTGCTACGTCCAACATTTATGGGCATGCTAAGATATATTGCAAAAAATATATTTAATTTGGTAAGTAACTACGTGTTAGCTACACGTCTCTCAACATGATGGATAAGTAAATGCCTATTGCCAGGGCTTTCAAACGCAGGTAAGAAAAAGAAAAAAACAAATTCTTCTTTCGAAGTGTTAAAAAAATAGTGGAAGCCGTGTTCCAAAGGCGTTTCGGAAAATTTGAAATCTTGAGGAATTAAAAAGACGTCCTTCTGTTCTAGGTGCTATGTGTTGATCCTGTGGCTTCAACAACTGTTGAACTTATCAGCATTGTTACTGAAATGACTCAAAACCAAATGCCAATAAGGTAGATTGTTTCGTTACATTTGCATCAATCACATACTTTACGACTACGAAGATTGAATCTGAACACAAATACTCTACACAACAAATTTTAACACCAACCAGTCATTTCACATCATAAGCAAAGGTTTAAATTTGGGGACTTTATGGCAACCAGGTTTATTATCAAATGTTTGCAACACCTTTACCAAAGTACCTACTGTACTGTACCTCAGTGCACAAGTTTGCAATTAACGAAAGTATACATAACTGTTGTCATTTATATTTTTTAGATTTGGTCTAGTTTTAGTTACTGAGGCAGACGATGAGGTTGATGGAAGAACGAATGCTGCTGTCGGCATGGCACGAGCGTTTTATTTCATAAATAATGATGACAGTTCTGATGCAGCATTCGCATTTTTAACGAAGGTACGGTTTACCCAGACAAAGTTTCTTATCTTTCATTTTTTTGTTTCTTCAAACATTCTGTTGTAAAGGCTCGCTTTCCGTTGCTCCTCGCGAACTGTTTTTTAAGAAATTTATTTTTTATTCCTGAGAGCACAACTTGGAGATATTTTATGAGAAATTTAATGTATTTCTGTGTTACTGTATTTCAGTTGTACGCAGACAGCGATGGTATTCCCACGGCAGATGAAGTTTATGCTCAGTTTAAGAAACTATATAGTGAAGAAGAAGCTGACGAAATCTTAGGACCAAATACTGATCATGATGATATGAGAAAGGTAAGTTGTCAGGGCTCGAAGGTTAAAAAATATCTAGCCTCTCAATTCAAAGGGGATTAACTACATGCACGCTATCATGTCATTGCGAATGTAATTAATATGTAGACTACTGTATATGCAAAAAACGTAAGTAAGACGTTGCGACCGAGGAAGGGGAGGTGTAGGTGAATACTGCATTTCTCAACTGTACTGTGCTAAATTGATTAAGAAGCAGGGCGATTTAAAAAAAGTTTGTCCATCTGAGAAGGGTGGTAACTAGGAACCCGCTATAGTACTGCACTATAGTACTAACAGTACATGCTGGCAATGTATGGCAGTCGTCAGTATAATTTTACTAGAATTTGCTGTCGCAGATGAAGTGCTGCATTACCTTTGGGAAATTTCTAGCAACAAACTTCATTAAAATTGTAATGTTGTTCTTATTGTAATTACAGTTTCATTTTTAAAATAGTCAGCGAAACGTTTCTTTGATCGCATTGGATTGCGACGACTTCCACAAGCAATGATGAATGGTGTTCCCTTGGATGTTGAAGAGGTAGTATTTCATAAACACAGGAAAGTTAGTGTACTACCTTCGCTGTTGAGCTACTATTGTTTGGTGTTACTTGGGCTAGGACACAGTCTTGAACAAGAAGAGTTGGACTTCCTTCTGAAAGCTTTTCTCTAAGTCTTTCCTACAAAATTAACGATTGCTCTTTGTTTTTACTTCTTCACGTATCGGTAACACGCTGCGTGTGACCAGGGTGTACGTTGTTTGGATTTAGCCGGTAATTTTTCATCTGACTAAGTGTTCACTTTAGCTAATTTCGTCTTAATTGTTATTGTAAACTCGCTTTTAGTACCCACGGGAAGGTAAATTGAGCCGGTCAATTTATTAAGCACCAACGTTTTCTCTAATCCACAAGAGCACATCTCCATAGTACGTTTCATTGGGGTGATAAAATTAAACATTCTTGTTTTAAAATTTCTCACTGCTCTTAATATGTTTGTTCTTTAAAAAACATACATGTTGTTACTGTTAGAGGAGGTATATTTAGACAAGTCACGAATGATCTGTGTTATTTCGATTTTCTCTTGTAAATAATTGTGTTTGCTTCACGTTCAAAGATAGGCATATTTGAAGAAATGATTGGCAGAGAAATCATGGTACAGACCGGACCTTTACAACAAGCAGTGTACACGGTATGTTGTGTGTTGCTGGAACTAGAACCTAACTGGATTAAAGTTTGGAACTACAGTATCATCGGCACTAGCAGCTCAGAAAAATGCTGAACTCCAAGTAGGACATGAACCTAGCCCCCCCCCCCTCCCCCAGGCGATTCTCTAAAAACGGGGGTGCTTATTTGCATTGCGTTTACATAATATGCAATTCGTCGAGAAACTAGCAATGGAATAGTTCTTTGTATATATACACAATATGTTATTGAAGTTCTAATACTGTGTGTTTTAATTGTAGAACCAACTCCGAGATAGTATGGATGTCTATAAGTATATCATGGAGAAGCCAAATGTTGTTAAAAGGCTAAATACCATCATTCAGGATTCTACGAAACCTCGTATTGATCTTGTTGGCAGATCGTGGACAGGTAAATCAGTTGCAAGAATTTGCATATGAGGACTTGTACAGATCGTCACTGTTATCAAGAGTTACTCGTAACTGTAAGTAATCGTGATTATAAACACGCTAGAGTTTAAAATTGAGAAAGATCGTGATTAGTGATGCATCGCTTTGTTCACTTGAATCAAGGATGCCTTTCGAGATTTTTTGACGTATTGCGATCCGATCAAGCAGTCAGGTTTATATCTGTGGCTTATTTGGTAAGAGAAATCGCTTATATACTATATATAACTGCTTTGCTTCCAAGCCACTATAATTTGTGGTGATTACGAATTATTTCAGACTTAAAGAATGTGTGTCAACGGTCATGCTTTGCATTGTTATTGTTTACATCATACCTTGGAAATTTATCCTACAAGAAAAAGTAGGCCAGAAAAATTATTCTTTATTGCATCTCCATTAAAAATATCTTAGAATGAGCAATTGTAACCATACATATATATATGCATACAAACTTTATTTAAACACGGAAAGAACTATTAGTACAACAATATTAACTATTTATAAAAGAAGAAGAGTGAAATGAGTACATATATGCATAGTGACAAAGATAGAAATTGCAAAAGTACTGTTCTACCTGGTCGCCGTGTGGGAGTCAGAAAGTCTATTTGAATATAAATATTCTAGATTAGTTTTAAAATACGTAAGAGATAATGATAATCTGAGAGATTCAGGATATTGGGGTGTTAAGCCCGTTAAACATGAGGATGGCTTTTTGTTTTTCACGATTTATTGACAGTGAGTTCTACAAGCTCGTGCCCAGGGTCTCAGCGGGGAGAAATACGCTGGGTACGAGGTTGTGAGTTCCACTGCAATGTATCTAAGTGATGAAATATCGTATGTGGACCGTGTGGTGACTTGGGCAGATCTATTTTGGTGTTTTTGGAGCCTAAGATGGTATTTTAAAGCCTATGATGGTAATGTTTTGCGAGGTATTTTCTTGTTCAAAATGAAAATCCGAATTTCTCGATTACTAAAATGGCCGCTGTATTGACTTCGACGCGCGATGCACGATGGTTGACACACATTCTTTAAAGATATTTTATTGCAATGCAGTTATATAAAGAATCTTGTTAACATTGCTTGACTATCATCATACAATACATATAAAGCATTGTCAAAACATACTAAAAATATTAACAAAATAAATTGTTAAAACGCGACACATACCACTAGACGCGTGGATATATCGTTTTATATCACTGTAGCTATGTACATAAGTATTGTACTTTATGCATTTACTGTGTATATGCAAGGATAATCAGACGAGAAGGTATTCGCACAGTGCACCATTGTTGCTTAGTCTACCAACAAAACACCTCTCAAAAGTTCAATCTCGTACCCAGAGCAATGCCTTTCCGCGCGGGAAGCATGGCACTCGTTCCGGGGAAATTTTTTTTTCTGTGCTCCTGTTGGTTAAGCGTTAGAGGTTCCAGCTGTCTATTTGCCCAGAGCCAGCCGCAAACATGCATGCATTGCTTTGGGCTCACGATTGTCAAAGGTATTGAAGAGTGTATAGTGAATGTTTTATTTATTTTGCAGGCGATCTTCCGTCTACAGTTGAAGAAGTTAAAGCTCTCGGAAATGACTATCTTGTTGATATTGTCGCACGAAATATGAATTATTTTATTGGCAAAAATGGTACGTACGTGTGTTAAGCTGTAAGACTGTATCCCTAGTATGTACCACAAATAACCAACCTTCCTAAGATCTTCCCAACATTGTAAGCCAGCCTAATAGACGTGTGTTTTACCCAAGTTTGCTCGCAGAATTTCCGTAATGTTTTATTTTGGATTATTTGCTTTGTAGAAATGGGATTACGGCCTATTACATACTGGATTATAACTGACATAAAGCAACCTGAAGGACGACAGCTTCTTAGCGCAGCCTTAGATCAAATGGTATGAGTAGTTAGCATTGAGTTTCTGTTTCTGCAGTCAGGTCATGTATGTACAGTATCTTTATTAAGTATGTTAAATAATCTTGTGTAATCCCAATGCAGGTCAAATCAGAAAGCAGCAGAGTTGGTATCATTCACAATCCTAGCGATGTTGAAAATGATGGATATCCATTGTCATTTGTGATAGAAGCAATATTGAATACAGATTCATATATAACGCCCGCTATAGTTAACGTGATAAAGTCAATACTAAATGATGTCGAAGATTATGATGAGATTACCAATATTGATCATGTTATCAAGTTAGCTGCACCAATCAAGGTGGGCTCAATACAATGAAATAAACGGTCATGTCTACTGATGTACGATTTGCAACTGAGTGACATTGCTACGATTTGTCAAAATACGGCAAGACATAGTGACATATAGACTAGACAAGCAATAATGTCTTGACGATATTTACGCTGTATTTCTGTGAGAGCAACCTTTATTCAATTATTATTTTGTTTTCAGGGTTTTAAGGAAAACAAACTAAAAGAAAATCTGGAGCAGAATGTTGGCCTGTACAGAATTAAGACAACCGTTCATCATTTATTCTGTGATAAAGTTTTAAACCTGAAGAAAGGTGATATTGGTGTAGTTGTTAATGGCAGGGTAAGCGTACAGTTTCGTCCTAATGTTGTAGTCTCAGACATAGAGCTTTGGTGTGTGCTGTTAAGGCATGATTTTGAAACGTCTACACTGCGTGTGAGACATGGATAAATGGTACTCGGATTCTGAATGTTCCTAGAAACGCATGTAAACTATAGGGTAATATGGGGCAATAAAATATGGGAAACTTTTACCACGACTGTCCCCTAGGCTACCACGTTTGTCACCATTTTGTTAGTTTTTTTTTGTCTATTTCAACCCCGCAAACACTCTGTTTTGTACTTGACTGCCCCTTAGTACTTTCGAGTCTTGTGTATTTTTCTCTGAAGCTATTGACACTATCTACAGTAATAGCTATCATTCAGAGCAAAATAATCATATTCAAAGAACATAGATATATTTACTAAAAGGATATACTATGTGTATGTAGAATATGCTATGTATATTTAGGTATTAGCTCCGTTGGAGAAAAAAGACATTTTCATTACTGACGATTTTGAACTTCTTGAAACACTTGATATGGATACGTATGCTAGGAAGATTCGTAATAAGGTAAGTTGCTCTGTACTTTGAATTCATACTGAGGTCTCTCTGACTGTTATATCTTTACCGAAGTGTTGAGCAAGTTTATCATTTATAAGCCTTAATCTGAATTAAGTAGCCCCTCCCAAACTTATTGTTTTCTATAGTGATAGCATATTATGTTAACTACAGTACTCAAGAAGCCATTTATCATCAACAATAGTTTTTATGCAAGCGTAGTGTTTTGTAACTAAAGTAAAACACTATTGTAAAACACGTAAAAGTTCAGACCACTTTTAGTGCAACAATGTCTACAATTATATGACATAGAGAAGCGTGTTTCCACAACCGTATAGATGCACAGGAATTTTACCACCTCGCAGCGCTGGTGGTTAAAGAAAAACGTCTTAGTTTACATAACGCGTAGCAATGTTCAATATTGTAGTTTTATATTGAAATTAGCCATGACTTTGACGAACAAAGTATGAAATGGCAAAGTTAAAATTAAATTACATTGGGAAGTTACAATTAATTCAATTTGCTGAGTTGGAGTTTTTAAAAACTCGTAATAACGATGAAAACTTGCTCCTGTGGGTTCGTGCTCTATTTTTTTATTTCTGTTTCTTGAAAACTACCACATGTTTTTCTATTAAAGGGGTAAAAATGATTTTACAGCTATTGGGTTAAAAATACAAAAATTGTCTTGGGGACAATTCAAAAAATATACCAGGAAAATTATTGTTTTGCCACTCGCTGTAGTATTATTTTACTAAAACTCTATAGAAACACAGAACAGTATTCTGTTACTTAATTATGACCACCCGTGCACAATTTCTATGCGATAATGTCTGGATCTTGTGTGGTGATCCATGGTGACCATATCCCATCATGCAATGCAGGATTAGCAGCAGGATCAGGGTCAGGATATCGTACAGGTACTGCAGTTTTATTGTATTCTTCAAGCCTCATCAATAATTCCTTGACTTTCTCTGGATACTGAGAAGACAATTCATGGCGTTCATCAGGGTCCACAGCAATGTTAAACAAAAACAACTTTTTCGTGTCATGCTTTAAATCATTTTCTTCATTCGAGTTAAGACTTGAATTCGGAGGTGGAATCCAACGCGAATCTCCTGGGCAACCTGTGAGTAGTTTCCAGTCCCCAACGCGTAAGGCAGCCTGTGGACACCATTTATAACCCTCATTAAACGAGTTAGTATACCACGGTGTCTTTACTGGATCGATGTTGTGCAATAATTCAGTTCTAGGAGATGGTTCACCTCTGTTAATTGTTTCCCAAACATTAAAACCATCTAAAGGTTTTGTACCATTCAAATTACCACCAGCTAACTTCACGAGAGTTGGGAACCAATCAGAAACATGAATCATTTCGTGAGAAACTCTTCCTGGTTTTGTTAACAATGGACTGTTTACAAATCCTACACCACGTACACCACCTTCCCACAATGATCCTTTCCAACCCCTCAATGGCCAGTTATTTCCCCCTTGATATACTTGACCTCCATTATCCGTGCTAAATATCAACACCGTATTATTCCATAGTCCCTTTTCTTTCAGTGTTTTGGTTACATTTCCTATAGCTTCGTCCATAGCTGAGACCATTCCGGCATAAATGCGTCTATTTTTATCCTTTATCACTCCCTCGTACTGCTGAATGTATTGTTCGGGTACTTGTAAGGGCGAATGAACAGCTTGAAATGCTAAATATAAAAACATTGGCGACCTGGAATCGTGATCGATAATAATTTTCTGAGCTTCTTTTGTAAACATGAATGTCGAATACTCTCCTTTTTCTTTTGTGCTTACAAATTCATTTCTGCGCAGATCGTAACCGTGCCATAAAAGATACGGTAACTTTGGAAAACCCAGACTTCTGTTGTGCATATAATAGTCCTCAGCTCCGTTCAGATATCCAAAAAATGAGTCAAATCCTCTTTCAGTTGGCATACACTCTTTCTTATAATATCCATTATGCCATTTTCCAACCAAATGTGTTTTATATCCACTTTCGTGCAATTTCTCTGCTATTATGGTTTCGTCAAGGGGTATACAATTTCGTTGCGCAGGCCAGATAATACCATGCTGTAAACCTGTATGAATTTGATATCTACCAGTGAGCATTGTTGATCTTGTCGGAGTACATATTGGTTGGACGTAATATTTCTCAAGGATAACACCTTCACTTGCCAGTCGGTCCAAGACTGGTGTCTTAATCTCTGAACCATGATAGCCGACATCGTTGAAGCCATAATCATCCGCAAATATGAACACAATATTTGGTTTGCTGTCTCCTCTGGCGATTGATATCACATTAAAGAGCGTAAAAATAAGCAAAGTGAAGTTCATTTTCTATCTCAATGTGTGCTAGGTCTTGGTTTTATGCTGTAGACGTACCGAAGAAGTTTTCTATTCATATGAATTCCAAATTCGAGCCAACTTCCGTGTCACATATCTTTATTTATATGTGGCAAAACGAAAGTAATACGATATGTTTTATTGAGGTCGGGACCTTGTAATCTAATTATACACGAGTTTGAATTAAACTGTATATTTCGAATCAAATCAGATTGGCATCTTCAGCAGAGTTTGCAAGATATGGCGTTATATTTACCAGCGCAATTGCGCTTATCAGATAACTACGTGATTAACTGTGCTATTGACGCGAGATTTTCGCGAGAGGCAATTTCATTTTAACTTTAGACCTGATAAGTGTATTTATTCTGCATGTTTCAGCGTTCAAATTTCTGCTGGGCTCTTACCAATTGGTCTATTTTCAATTTTTTTATAGAAGTGTTTTTGTGAAAAAGGTAAAATTTCAAATTGGTTTATAGTTTAAGTTTTTGTTTGAATTCATGAGCTCGTGTTTGAAAATTTATTTTCAGGTATTTTCCCAGGATACTTGCGTCATTTTAATCTTTCATTTTAATAAAAAAGGCAATAGTTATAACTTAGAAGCCTGGAAATGAGTTGCGCGTCGTCGACTTTTAAACTCGCTATTACTTCATTGAATTTTATAAAAAATGCAGTAATGAATGTTAGCAATGACTGAGCTGACTACAGCCATGTGAGGCATCGCTTTGTTCTCTCTTAGGTCTCTCTGACTGTTATGTCTTTCCGATAGTGTTAAGCAAGTTTATCTTTTTTTATAAGCCTTAATCTGAATTAAGTAGCCACTCCCAAACGTATTGTTTTCTATAATGATAGCATATTATGTTAACTACAGTACTCAAAAAACCATTTGCCATCAACAATAGTTTTTATGCGATCGTAGTGTTATTTAACTAAAGTAGAACAGTGTTGTAAAACACGTAAAAGTTCAAAACCCTTTTAGTGCAACAATGTCTATAATTATATGACATAGAGAAGCGTGTTTCCACAACCGTATAGATACACAGAAATTTTACCACCTCGCAGCGCTGGTGGTTAAAGTCGCCTTAAGTCGAAAAAATGTTCAGTAATACTAGTGGAAACACAAAGAAAGACGACGTCTTAATTTAGCGTAGCGTTAGTCAATATTGTGGTTTTACTGAAATTAGCCATGACTTTGACGAACAAAGTATGTAATGGTAAGTTAAAATTAAATTACATTGGGAAGTTACAATTAATACAATATGCTGAGTTATAGAAAAGCTGGTTGGAGTTTTTAAGGACCCGTAATAACGATGAAAAAACTAGCTCCTGTCGGTTCATGCTCTATTTTTTATTTCTCTTCCTTGAAAACTACCACATGACATGTTTTTCTATAAAAGGGGTAAAATGATTTTACGGCCATTTGGTTAAAAATACAAAAATTGTCTTGGGGACAATTTAAAAAATATACCAGGAAAATTATTGTTTTGCTACTCGCTGTAGTAATATTTTACTAAAACTCTATTGAAACACAGAACTGTTTTCTTTTACTTAATTATCACCACGCATGTACAATTTTTATGTGATAATGTCTGGATCTTGTGTGGTGACCCATGGTGACCATATCCCATCATGCAATGCAGGATTAGCAGCAGGATCAGGGTCAGGATATCGTACAGGTACTGCAGTTTTATTGTATTCTTCAAGTCTCATCAATAATTCCTTGACTTTCTCTGGATACTGAGAAGACAATTCATGATGTTCATCAGGGTCCACAGCAATGTTAAACAAAAACAACTTTTTCGTGTCATGCTTTAAATCATTTTCTTCATTCGAGTTAAGACTGGAATTTGGAGGTGGAATCCAACGCGAATCTCCTGGGCAACCTGTGAGTAGTTTCCAATCCCCAACGCGTAAGGCAGCTTGTGGACACCATTTATAACCCTCATTAAACGAGTTAGTATACCATGGCCCTGTCTTTACTGGATCGATGTTGTGCAATAATTCAGTTCTAGGAGATGGTTCACCTCTGTTAATTGTTTCCCAAACATTAAAGCCATCTAAAGGTTTTGTACCATTCAAATTGCCGCCAGCTAACTTCACGAGAGTTGGGAACCAATCAGAAACATGAATCATTTCGTGAGAAACTCTTCCTGGTTTTGTTAACAATGGACTGTTTACAAATCCTACACCACGTACACCACCTTCCCACAAAGATCCTTTCCAACCCCTCAATGGCCAGTTATTACCCCCATGATACACTTGACCTCCATTATCCGTGCTAAATATCAAGACGGTGTTATTCCATAGTCCTTTTTCTTTCAGTGTTTTGGTTACATTTCTTATAGCTTCGTCCATGGCTGAGACCATTCCGGCATAAATGCGTCTATTTTTATCCTTTATCACTCCCTCGTACTGCTGAATGTATTGTTCGGGTACTTGTAAGGGCGAATGAACAGCTTGAAATGCTAAATATAAAAACATTGGCGACCTGGAATCGTGATCCATAATAATTTTCTGAGCTTCTTTTGTAAACATGAATGTCGAATACTCTCCTTTTTCTTTTGTGCTTACAAATTCATTTCTGCGCAGATCGTAACCGTGCCATGAAAGATACGGTAACTTTGGAAAGCCCAGACTTATATTATGCATATAATAGTCCTCAGCTCCGTTCAGATATCCAAAAAATGAGTCAAATCCTCTGTTAGTTGGCATACATTCCTTCTTGTAATATCCATTATGCCATTTTCCAACCAAATGTGTTTTATATCCACTTTCGTGCAATTTCTCTGCTATTGTAGTTTCGTCAAGGGGTATACAATTTGGTTGCGCAGGCCAGATAATACCATGCTGTAAACCTGTATGAATTTGATATCTACCAGTGAGCATTGTTGATCTTGTCGGAGTACATATTGGTTGGACGTAATATTTCTCAAGGATAACACCTTCATTTGCTAGTTGGTCCAAGACTGGTGTCTTAATCTCTGAACCATGATAGCCGACATCGTTGAAGCCATAGTCATCCGCAAATATGAACACAATATTTGGTTTGCTGTCTCCTCTGGCGATTGATATCACATTAAAGAGCGTAAAAATAAGCAAAGTGAAGTTCATTTTCTATCTCAATGTGTGCTAGGTCTTGGTTTTATGCTGTAGACGTACCGAAGAGGTTTTCTATTCATATGAATTCCAAATTCGAGCCAACTTCCGTGTCACATATCTTTATTTATATGTTGCAAAACGAAAGTAATACGATATGTTTTATCGAGGTCGGGACTTCATAATGTAATTCATATGAAGAAACTTTGTGACTGATTTATTGTAACAATAAATTATAGTATCGTGACTTTACAGCTCGAAAACTAACGAAAAGTTGTGTTTCGAAAAGGCGCGCAAAAGGTATTAAAAAATAAGTATATTCAGTTAACGAGGAATGTTGACGCGAGATTCTCACGAGAGGCAATTTCATTTTAGTTTTAGATCTGATGAGCTTATTCTGCATGTTGCAGCCATTGATATGTCATATACACTAGATAGCGCATCTGTATATCAAAAAGTGAGGTCGAAAATCTCAGCGGTATCCCCTCATAACAATAGGCCGCGGCCATATTGGTCGTTCCCACTCATAAAAAAATGTAACAGAAAACACTATACTTTTCTGCATTTGTGTATTAAATACCTTTTAGCTGCATATAAGAGGATTTATTGTCAACTTTGTCTATTTCCGCTCTAGAAAATACACAAATTATCATGCTCGGTGTCAACTCCGTGGGAACGGCCAGCGCCTGCGATTCGGCTTCAATTTTCGCCTGCCCACAGTGTGGGATGCACCATCTAGTGTATATGAGATATCTATAGTTGCAGCGTTCAAATTTCTTCTGGGCTATTGCCAATTGGTCTGCATTCAATTTTTCTATAAAAATGTTTTTGTCAAAAAGGTGAACTTTGAAATTGGTTTATAGTTTAAGTTTTTGTTTGAGTTCATGAGCTCGTGTTTGAATACCCACTTTCAGATTTTTGCCTAGGAAACTTGCGTCACTTTAGTCTTTTGTTTTGGTGAGGGGGGGGGGGGGCAATAGTTATAACTCAGAAACCTGGAAATGAGTGGCGCTTCGTCGACTTTTAACCTCGCTATTTTTTCATTGAATTTTATAAAAATGCAGTAATGAATGCTGGCAATGACTGAGCTGACAACAGCCAACACTGTTCAAAATACAAACAAATTTCACTTCAACAATTTTATATTTAAAAATATTTTATATTACTGTGCATGCCAATGACAATAAAATATACCTGTGCGTTAATATAAATGCAAATAGTTTTGATTTAGTAACAACAATGATAACTGTTATAATGCTAATAAGTGACGTTTTATATAGTGTACCGTGTAATCTATCTTAAGGTACAACCGGTCTTGTCCAACCTCATTAATCCTTTTCTAAACTTAAAAAATTTACTAGACCAGGTCTTTTTAGATTTCTTCTTTTTCAGTCCAATCTCATAATTGTACATATCTTGAAAGTAGGACACAAATATAGTAGCGGGCCACGCCATTACTATGGTAACCCCAAATACGGAACAAATGGAACCAAAGATTTTTCCGATCAGAGAAACCGGGACTGTATCGCCGTAACCGACTGTCGTCAAGGTAACGATAGTATACCAGAATGCATCGAGAATGCTTGTGAAGCTGGGGTTGACAGATTCTTCACTGTAGAAAACTACAGAAGAAAAGAACAGGAGGCATATGCCGACACAATAAAATGATAAGATAAGCTGTCCAGAGCATGCTTTCACTGTTAGCCCAAATAGTTTTAATCCTGTTGAATATCTGGCTAGTTTAAACATACTGAGTATTGATAAAGTTCTTATAATATTTGCAAGCCATATCAAGACGTTTTTCTGGCAAACATCAAACTGACGTAATAATATTTGAGAGGCCACCGAGAGCACAGAAATAATATCAATAACACCCGGAAGACTTTTCGTGTATTTGAGGTGATACTCTGATCGTAGAAAGCGTAGAATAAACTCCAGAAGAAACCATATACTGCAGATGTAATGTAACACTACAAGTGGATGATCGTTTGCTTCCAGTAACTGTGCTATATCTCGGTTAGTTTTACTGGAGTTGGTTATACCCCCGCAAGCCCAGGGTGATATGACCTGATATTGACCAGTACTAGACAGACATAATGTCAACATGTACAGTACAACAATGACCCCACATGGCCAGGATAAAAATATATCAGCATAATTTTTCTCAGTGTTCCGTTCCTGATCTTGCCTTCTCTTGTGGTTTGGTATTTTGAAGTTGGATGAACCATACTCTAGCTCTGCTACGTTGTGGGGGTCTATCAGAAAGAATTCCAACTCCGCTATAAATACATCTTCTTTTATGCCTTCTGGCCGAATAAGTTTTCCCGATGACTGATAATAATAAAGAATAGCATCAAATGTTTCTTTGTCACGGTTGAAACAATACTGTTTCTTTCTTGAATCGTAATATTTGGCTCTTTTATGTGAACTACCAAGCAGACTATTCGGGTACCTACACAATGTCGACTCGAATGTCTCAAAAATTGTCCCACGTATATTGATAGTTACTTTTGTGTTGTCTTGCCAAACCTGACTCTCGGTTTCGTTATTATTGGGCATCGTAGCTCGATGGATGATCTCAAAACTGTTCACAGATGCAAGACGGTGGGAGTTATTTGATATACTGATATTTGATCTGTTGTTTGGTATATCAAGTATTGTGACGGCAGCACTGCCTGCGATGCTACTTGACATGATTGTGTAGTTAAGCAACGCAATCGTATACTTACTGCAGTGTTCGTTGTCCTGCTGAAATCTTTGCAACTCAAACAAGGCATCTGTTTGCTCTGCACATTGAACAAAAATGAATTCGCAATCATTAAATGTGCAAACAATATGCTTTAGAATTGCTTTTACCTTAATAATTTTGTCTTTGTATGCGATGGAATGTCGTCAAGGCCGGTGTTTATTTTACATGCTAATCATTTGAACACCAACTGTGTTTGTGTGACCAAGCATATCTTGGAACTGTTCCAACTATAAAGTGTTCATGTCTTTCTGTTTATTGATAAAGCGCGAAAGATTTCAAATGTACTAATTGCAATTTGCAAAAACAACATTTTAAGTCGTTCTTCGAAATATGAACTGTTCAAAAAAGCATTTTGAGCTGGTACCGGTGGCAAAGCCAGACGACAGTTTGGTCATGATATGCAAATGTTAAATTTTTGTCTTCATTTCTTTTCAATTTTTTATGGTCTAGAAACACAGTCTGCTAAGTATGCAAGTGCATGTTCAATTATAATATTTAGGTTTTATATTCTCTATAATGCTTGATAGATGCATCGTTTACCTACTCGATGTCGCATGTTAGCATGTAAGCATGTAAGCTCAGTATTCTGCGCGTGATGAAGTCTGCTGAAAGAAACGCCCGGATACGAGGGAGAAATGCGGAACCGATTTTTATTATGCGGTTTGGCTTCGCCACTGGTTAGTTACCCAATTTTCATGCACACTTGTCAGCTCAATGTCAGATTTTGAAACACAAAAATCTCGACTTTTGAAAAGTATAAAGTTTTCGGTCAATTTTGATTAAGTAACAAATATTCGTAGGAAATATCCATTTCGTTTTGTAACCGCTTTCGTTTTATTCTTATTTATTATTATTATTATTATTTAACGTTATTATTTAACGTTATTTTAACACGGTAGAATTTACAAGTAGTTGCTTTTCATCATTCTTAACCTGTGATCATGCTCTATACTATGTAGTAGAGCCTGATACAAGCCTTAATCCGGTCGTGTTCCGCCCACACAATAGTTTTACAACAAAAACAATATCATTCATTATGGCGTTAGTATTATGTTTGGATGGCATCAGCGCGAGGTTATTATCCCTCAGGCGATAATTTTCTCTGTTTGAGGGTATAAGCATTGCGTTTATACTTTCGGGGCATTTTCCTTGTAAAGCCTTAGTAACATATGCCTCTGTTTGTGAAAAATGCTATGTCAGCAAAGGGAATGCTTGCTTGTTGTGACGCAAAAAAACCGCTATCGAAGTCCAGTCACCTTATAAGTAACATCAATCTAGTGAAACATTGCAATGTGCTAAAGTTTTTATTTATTACTATATAGTGATTTATTACTTATTTATTAAAGGCACAATGCCAAAAAATGGGGTTAAGTGCAACTGTTAACAGCGAGCATATTGCAAGCTGTAGCTATCAGGTATGTAATAATGACAAACTCCATTTATTCTATATTTCATTTTTTAGGTCGATGGCTTAGAATTTGAAGGTTTAGATGCTGATGAAGATACAAGGTACTCTTTCTTCTGTGAAGCTAAATACATACGAACTCAAAGTTTTATTGCATAATTAATACTGATAAAAAACTATATCTTAGTCCACTCGTATATTTCTGTGGTTTACAACATAAGTATGATTTTTTTAGTAAATAATTGTTTTCAAGCATTTTGATTGGTTTCCTGACCAGTAAATATGAGGCATTACTTACTAGTTGGCATTTTTTCAAAATGGCCGCTAATGAAAGTCGTTTTGATGTTTTGTTCTTTTGTCAAAATTAACAATAGAGAAAAATAGTATTAATACAAAGTCAAAGAATAGATCGTCAGCAAATTATACTCACCAATAATAACTTAGCCTTCGGCGAATAATTGTTAAATATTCATAGTTAATAATAGTTAATATTTTCATAGTTGATTTGAAATCACGATGATGTTAGCACTCTTGGATAAATGAATGTTTTGCTAGTTTTATTTTCTCTTGGTTGTAGTGAATATCGAAGTAATGTCATCATGAAAATTTCCTCAGTTCTTGGTCTTAGGTCCAAGAAAAGTCGACAAGAAGTTTCGTTTGAAGGAAAACATAGGTTGGTTTATACTAGCCTTGTGCCAGGCCTTCTCGCCTGCTGACTGACTAGATCCGTTACACCTGCCGGTGAAGGCAGAGCGAAATTAACTGACTTCATCATATTTTGTAACTAGATACGCGTCAAAGCATGAGATCAATCACATGATGTTACACTTACCTGAGCTAACTAATACATGTACTTCATAAGTTATACAAAAACATCGGTGTAAATAAGTAGAAAACACTGATAGTGGAGGGACCAGAATTGTGCCAGGCCTTCTCGCTTCCTTCGGCCTGCCTCAAATCTGTCAACCTGCAAACCTTGTCAAAATACAACCCTAAAATAGTAAGGCGGGAACGAAAAGGCCAATAAACTTGGCTAGGTTTCCATCAGCGAAACTTTTGGCGCGAAACAACTTTTTCTTTTCTTTAAACGCAGTTAGTTCTGTATGCTTTTAGCCGAAATCTCAAAGGCAAGGGATAAAAGTCGCTTCGTGCGAAAATATTCTCTTATGGGAAACCAGCTTAGTATCTTTTTGAGCATGCAATAATTACTCAACGAATTTTAACTATACTGACAGATATTTTCATACAGAAGTTTAATAAGATCCTAGTGTGTACAAAACAGTGTTTTCCTCATTTATGACCTCTGAAATATTTCTTATCACAGTTTGCTGCTCTTTTCCAACGCTGGTACTGGAATTGACGTTGTCGCTGTTGTGGATCCATTGGGTAACGATGCTCAGAAATTAATCCCAGTATTGATGGTGAGTATTGATTGGTTCCTTTTAGAAACTCGCAAAACTGCAACGTTCCTGCAATAATAATACAGTCATTTATGTTGTGTGTAATCCTAAATATACATCCATGTTGCTTTCTACAAACAAAATACGTATCATTAATGTTTCAATATTACCATTGCCCGAAAGTTAGAATACAAGAGATTAAATCTTGCAGGGATCATGCGCAATTGCGCGGAATGTGTTAATAAAATTTAATTAGCTTGAGGACCGTATTACAAGGGAGAAATTGTAGGGTTTTCATAAAAGCCATGCTGAAAAGAAGTCAGTAACATGTCACCTTTATATAAATATCTTAGGTATTACGTAATGTGACTGGAGTTAATATGAAAATCTACATGAACTGCCGTGAAAAGCTGTCTGAAATGCCACTAAAAAGGTAACAATATCTAAATTGTATAAACATCAACTGAAGGTACTTTTTGTGGAAACATCACATAAATGTATTATGTAGTGTTTCCACAAAATTTTATTCTACCTTGTTTGATACAAGGAACTTACATATAACATGCTGACACAAACAACGCTTTTGTCCTACAAAATGATTTTTCTTCACATTACTTTACTTTTCACTTTAGGCAGTATATAAAACTTTCTCTACGGGTGTTGATCTTTTGATCCGGAGGAAAACAGGAGTACCCAGAGAAAAACTCTCGAGGAAGATAAACTGCGAGATCTTTACTCTGGACTCACCCCACACTCGGCTTTCCAGTGTTAAAATTAGCGATGCGTTAATCAGATGCCACCCCAGGCTCGGTTTCCAGTGTGAAAATTAGGCGACACGCTAATCAGATGCTACCCCTTGCTTCGCAAATCCACTTTTATTCGTCAAGTAATCTCGATACAATTTATTTCAGGTTTTATCGTTATGTACTAGAGTCAAGTTTGCAGTTCAATGAAGATGGCCAACTAGCCAGTGGTCCTAATGCCATTTTTAAAGACATTCCCGAAACACCGCTCTTAACAATGAATTTAGATATTCCTCAAGCCTGGATGGTTGAAGCTGTCAAATCTCCATATGATTTAGATAATATTTACCTGAAAGAAGTAAGATCAGCTTAAAATTAATTTTCGCCAACGTGTTTACTCTTTATTTGTAGATATTCAATTTAGGAAAATTTTGGTAGGTTTGCAGGGAGGTACGTTTTCGTCGCAGGTTTGCAGGGAAGTACATTCTTTGTTTGTATGTTATTATATATTACTTATTGTATATCACTCTTTATGTATCTTGAAGGTGGAACAATCTGTGATTGGAAATTTTGAATTGGAATATATCTTGATTGAAGGTAATTTTGGGAAGTCATATTTGTGATACTAGATGGACAGTGCATGGTTTATGTAAACCAGGTTTAGATTTGATCTTTTATTACTACCGAAGCCTGTAAAAAAACCATTAAGAGTTACGTATAGCACCTATATGAACAACCGCTGCAATTGGCCGATCAAGACAACAAAAAACAATGAACAAGACATACAACTTGATCCTTATTTAACAAATCACAGTAAAGTAATTCCAGCGCAGGTCAAATGTAGATCTTGCTGTTACTGTATTTGGATGGCGAAGTGACTAAAAAATACACCAAACTCTATATGTATACGTTTTGATAAAGTTTTGATAAAGTTTCGCCAAGATAATGTTAACAATGCTTACAATTAGTGAATGTATAAGAATATATATAGGGAAGAGGAGAGCATTGCAAAATAAATAAGAGGCAAAGTTTTTGCCGAGAAAAGCGTTCATGAAAGTGACTGAATAAGTTCCTGCTATGTGCATGTGCATGGTAAATATCAAATTAAAATATAATTTTGTGAAAACACCACGCAAGTTTATTATCGCAAAGCTTTAGATCCGTAAGCTCGGATCTTCATCAGGGGTCAGTTGCGCAAAAGCCAGTTAACATAATCCAGGGAAAACTCCAGAGTCAAAGAAAATTTCCCAGCAGTTTGTTTGCAAACTTGGAAAAATTACTTGAGCAATCCAGTCTGGATCAATGGTAGTTTTGTTACCTGATAACTTTATCCAAGGGTTAGCGCTGACTGACCATGCTTTGAACAACTTTGAATGTTAATTAAACGGTTAAATCAACTACGTCAAATCTGACTAGCAAAAAGGTTCTAATTAGTTCATGCGCGCGTAATTTCCTATTAATATCACTTTTTAAAAAAATGTTTCACCGATTTGTTTAATATGTTTTTAGTTTTAAAAAACCCCGCGCCTCGCGGGGCTCTTAATTTTTAATCGGCACACTATGCCGATTAATGATTAATCGACACAGTTCTTAGCCAATCAGAATCGAGAAAACAAAGAAAAATTATATTAACATTCAAATCACGCGAGCATACAAATCACGACATTTTACCTATTTAAGGGACGTATGAATTTAAATTATTGACTAAATGTTTAAGCTTAGCTGCAAATTTGTTCTTTGGAAATAACAGAATTAATGATTCAGAACTGAAAGATAATCAATAGCTTCCTTATATTGCTGAATTTAGAGGAAAATCAATCTTACTGTAAATGCATGTATTTTTACACGTCACTGCAATATTTTTGCTAAAAATTTAGGTCATTGTTCTGATTCCAATACTGGTCAACCACCACGAGGTCTGCAGTTCACGCTTGGGACTAAATCAAATCTCGAGCAATTCGATACTATTGTAATGGCGAACTTGGTAAGTAGTCAGTTCAGTTTTCAAACATAAAATGACTACTCATTGAATGACTCTAAAATGTTGGGTATTTGGTTAACAGGGATACTTCCAACTGAAAGCCTCACCTGGGTCATGGATATTACAACTTCGAGAGGGTCGATCTGACGAAATTTTTGAAATTGAGAGGTAATAATTGTAATATTTGGATATTGTCTTTGTCACATTTTGTTGGCATTAGCATTGTCTGGACAATTGACGGTAAACATTAACAGCCGAAGCATTTGATGTTTTTCAATAAGTGCAAGTGTTTAACAGTAATAATAGGCGTGTAATCACCGAGCCTGATTCGACTAATTGTTTAAATTTTCAGGTGTTTACAATTAATTATCAAAAATTCATTTGAAATTTGTCACTGTATAGAAAATCAAAAAGTTATATTCACTACTGGCCAGTGACTATCACCAATCCTAATGCAGAAAAATCAATAGCCACCTGGGAATTTATACTAATACTGTTTCGCCATCACAAGTTAATATATCTTCCCTGTTTTTCTTTTAGTGTATCAGGATCTTCAACAGCTAAACATGGAACCACTGAAATTGTTGTTGTTGATAATTTCTTGGGGAAATTCCTCAAAGCAAAGGTAACGTGGGTAACTTGCAAATATTTTTTGTCTGCTATCTCACTCGCTTCGTGGTCGTTCATGTTGGTGATGTTTTAGGTGAAGAGAAAAGCAGGTAAAGAAAATGCTGACTTGCTCGCTGATGATGGTGAGAAAGAAGACGGAGGAATATGGGACTCGCTTTCCAAGTAAGTATATTACCCTCGATATCGAGATCTCTTTGAATTCTATTGTTCGTCATGAGGCAAAGAAATACACGTGCGAATAATGGTATGTGTGATTTGATATTTTCCCAGCATTGTTAGTGGTGGCAGTAGACCAAGCAGTTCGAGCAATGAAACTATCAATATTTTCTCTGTCGCTTCTGGTCATTTATATGAAAGGTTCTTGAGGTAAGTAAAATGTAAATTTTAAACGCTAATAGTATGACAGTTTATTATTTTTGTATAATTCTAATTATCCTCTTTTCATCATTAGAATCATGATGTTAACTGTAATGAAGAACACTAAAAATCCAGTGAAGTTTTGGTTTTTAAAAAATTACCTTTCTCCTACTTTCCAAGTACGTACATGGAGTACAACCGTTTCGTTCAACAAATTCAGTTTTGTTCTCTACCTTGCATTTTTGTGTCCGTGATTTCGTTTTCATGTTGCCTTGTCCTACACTGCATGGTTGCGACTAACGAAGGCAACACTCTCGTACACAAAAATTGCCAAACGTGCGGCTACATATACTGCTAGTATGAAAACCATACTGGTTGTTGGAGGAAGAGCGCTATAGACAGGAAATATATCACAAATTGGTATATGAAGATAACTGTAAGGCTTGTTGATTTTTTCGTAGGCGTTTGTACCCCACATGGCAAGAGAATATGGATTTGATTATGAATTTGTTCAGTATAAATGGCCTGGATGGCTGCATCATCAAACTGAAAAACAAAGAATTATTTGGGGGTACTTATATTACTTTGTCTTTGTAATCACACGGTTGTGTTATCTCAATGCATATCTTCCTGTTTTGTGTACGAAAAAATTATTGGAATTTATTTATTGTTTATGGTGGGAGAGCTGCTGCTGGTTATTTGATACTTAAGTTTATTTTAAATATCGGATGGAGTCCATTCTTGACCATTCCTTCCTATACAACGATACTTTCTATCCTACCCAACAATTATTGATTGAATGAATATTTTATTTATGAATGATTGGCTGATTGTTTATACCTTGTACCTCTTTATTTTATTGACATTCATTATTTGCATTATATAGTTACAAAATCCTCTTCCTTGACGTTCTCTTTCCACTTAGTCTCAAGAAGATTATTTTTGTCGATGCGGATTTGGTCAGTATTATAATAATCTGCAATGATGTAATTTATTCATCCAGTATTTTCTCCTGTTCTCAGTGCAATAATCACAACAAGTTTTATATCAACAAAAAAGCATTACTCAGCCTGTGAATATTAACGGTACTAGTGATTACTAGTGAAGTTTCTGATTTTCTTTAAAATTTAAAATTATTGAAAGTGTACCATCTCCCAGAAAGTTTACCATTCCAACTCAAGGAATATGGAAATATGGAATACGGCTTTAAATCTCGAGGGAATGTTTCTTTTTAGAAAAATTTACACGTGAGAACTCGTGAGCCTATAAAATTGCTTCAAACGCTTGTACACTTAAGCCCAGTTCTTCTTCCAGTATTTGTGGGCAATTTTCTATATAAACGAGTTGGGTTGCCATATGTTAGCTTCGCTCTTGAAACAGGTATATACACTACTCCAAAGCTTTATTGATACTATGGTACAACCCACAATAGTGATTAACAGAAAAATTAAGAAATTTTAAACCGGGGGGTTGTGTTTTTTACGACAAGTTAAATACGGCTCGCGCACGAAACTTTAATGCTTACATCTCAATCGTTCAAGATTGAGAGGAGAAAAAGCCGACAATTACGCAAGTGTAAAGAGGAGTTGAGATTTTACTGTCAATTGATGTTTTTTTAGATTGTACGAGCTGATCTCAAAGAACTCATGGACATGGACCTAGAAAGAGCTGCATATGCATACACACCGTTTTGTAGTAGTAGAACAGAAATGGATGGTTTCAGGTATTGTAATACACTGTTAATGATTAATAACAGGCAGGGCATGTATTGCTGGAGATAAATTGCATGTTAAAGCGTTGTTAGATAGATTTAGACTATGTCATTGTCACAGGTGACTCGCGACACTTGCAATTATGTGCCATTTTCAATCGTGACCCGACAACGTTTTCAGTGACTGCAGTTCATTTACTTTTCTATAATTCTATAACCCAGTGGTAGTAAGTTAGAGTTAAATACCGAGATGGAGGAATGTATGTCATATACAACCCCCGAGGACGCGCAGCGTCCGAGGGCTGTATATGACATACATCCCGACTTTCGAGGTATTTAACTAACTTAATCTATTTTTGAAGAGGTTTTCTAACAGAGTCTTTTGACTTTAAACAATCAAGTCGAGATTCGTCGAGATTTTCCCACAAATCTGATCTAATTATTTATTCATGGTAAATAACCTATATACAACCCGTGGTACATCAAAGAGAACCGACTAAAAAATAAATTAATAGTCGATATGGTCATTTTGTTATAATCTATGTAGATTTTGGAAACAAGGTTACTGGAGAAACCACTTAGGACACCGTCCTTATCATATCAGGTACATGTGCATATATTATACGGCTCTAATTATATATATATATATTTGTAAATCTGATGTGATTGACTTGTTATCTATGAGCCCCCCCATATTTGCCTATAAATTTTTACATACATTTGCCTAAACAATGTACATTAAGGTATTTTTATTTTAAGTGCTCTGTATGTGATTGATCTTAAACGGTTCAGAAGATTAGCTGCTGGAGATCGTCTTCGTGGACAGTACCAGGTAGCAATGAACACTTAGCATCATGTACATGGGCTATAAAATACTAAAAATCAAGGATGTATATGTTATAACATGTCACAATAATAAATTGGAAGGTTCAGAAATCCCTGTATGTATGAATTTACGAGTTCCTTCTTCATATTCTTTCAAATTACCTGATGATATATAACTTGTAATTATGTGCTACGAATATTGCCCCCTAATTATGGTATTTTTGTTCATATGTAGGGGTTAAGTCAGGATCCGAACAGTTTATCAAATCTTGATCAGGTATCCAAGAAATGTTCTTTTTAAAGCCATTTGCTCAGTTGGCAATACATAGTTTGTTTTTTTAAATTGTATAATTATACAATTTACCTTTCTTTATTGGATGGTGAGGAGAACTTTCCCTGTGGGAGGAAACCGGCTAGTACCTGGAGAAAACTCACGACATTCAGCAAAGCGTTGACTCTCATTCTTCCCGTGACCGTCTTTAGTCTGATGTAAAGATAGAAGTCACAACTTTACTTGCTCCACCAGTCGTCCTTTGCAAAATATTGCGAGTTAGAATTAACTTTGTGAGATCGCAATTGGTTGCAGCATGACTGTTTTTTTTATGAAGATCGTTGCAAACAGATTTTTAGGAATTGGGGAAAATGTAGAATTTTTTTACGTTGTTAAGTTAACGTAGATGTATACGAATAGACCCGTAAGAAAAATAGTTTTTCTATTCAGCCCCTTCCCTTGCTTTAAACCTCGATTTTCTCACCCTCTGCGTGTTGCTGGTGGCACTGTTCCCGAAAAAATACGACTAAAATAATCTACCACAAAAACAGCTTTATCGCTCCGTACCTCATCTACTTTCTAGTAGAGTGTAACTGTGTTCATGGTTGGTAATATTTGTTAGTAAGAAACCTGTACATAAACGACCTGTTTATAACTTTGACTGCCAATCTTATCTTAGGATCTTCCAAACAATATGATCCATCAAGTTCCTATGAAATCCCTACCCCAGGAGTGGTTATGGTGTGAGACGTGGTGTGATGACGCTTCAAAACCCGCAGCGAAAACTATTGATTTGGTAAGCTAGAAGGAAAGTTGGAAAATTTTTGATATAATGAGTCTAGCTTTGTGTTAATCAATATCCTGAGCTAAACATGTATAGCAATGTCGGTAGGACTCATACACAGTTTTGTATTTTAGTGCAACAATCCAATGACGAAGGAGCCAAAATTAGTGAGTGCAGTCCGTATCGTTAAAGAATGGCCAGATTATGATAATGAAATAAAACGTCTTCAGGAACGTGTTGCTGGAAATAAATCTGAAAGTGATAAAAAACCAACTGGTATGTGCACATGTAATTCTCGGTGTTAATTGGCTGAAAACAATGCACTCAATAGTCAAACTACTGTACGTGTAATTAATATTAAAAAGTAATGTTTAGTTAGACTAATTTTCTGCGGGCATAAATTTATTAAAAGGGTTGTAAACTAGAATGTAGTTATGTCAACTCTTTGTGAGGGCGGAGGCTGTGTTAACCTATTGTCTCCAGGAGGCGAATTAATTATTTCTAATTTTAAGGGGAATGAGGAATCTCAGTGAAGAGATCATAATGTGTACTATATGAACATAGAAATAATAGGTAGAAAATGCGTACTTCTATCTTTTCTCAGTAAAAGTTTCACTCCACAAAATGGAAAATTTCGAAAAGTATTTTGACTCGTTCTAATCTCTAAGGATTTTCGCGCGGTCAAGAGTTCATTGCACGAGGAACAAGTCCAATATGGCCGATTTCGAAGGGGGTACGTTCACGAAAAAGTGGAGACATGATCATGACCGAGTGCGCATCCTATATCTATTACTTCTATGGTATAACATAGATCTATGTAATGGGAAAGGAACATAAGCTTTGTTGTTTTATAGGCACCACTGACAAAGATGAGTTGTGAACATTTAGAAATCAAAGAAGAACTATAAAAAGAAATACCTTTAATGCTTGGAGTTCCCGTTGCAACATACTGCAAAGTGATATGTTTCATATAATGCATGATACAATTTAGGTTGTCTTCTGAAAACCAAATGTCAGAATTTGTCTAAATGCGAACAGATTAATATAGTTTGCGCTGGACATGCAGTTAAGCTCTTCAATGTTTTGCGCTGTAAGTTTGATTGGTTTCGCCAAGACACTATTGACTAAATATATTCAATATGCAAAGTTTTTAAATGATGCTAAAACCTCTTTATGATGTCACAAAACTTTCATGGTATTGTGTTTGTAGTCGTTTTATTCGTTTTTTTTTAAGTATCAGCGTAAAACTTAATTACCGTTCTCGCGATAACTGACCAATCAGAATGCACATTTCATAATATTCGTCAGAGGTTCTTGTACTGATCTGTCATAATGTTGATCGAACACGACGGTGGTCACGGTGCATGCAATAGTCCCAGCTGGTAAACTTAATTCATGAGTTACAGCATAAATCAAGACAAACTTGTTGACCAAAACTCAACCAAGAAGGCCAGTTTTTGAAATTTTAGCCTCGTGCTGCCGTCATATTGTACAAGAGAAGGAGTAAGACGCTATTAAATTAAATTGTCAAGCATGAGAGGTTTAGGTAGATTAAAAATTGTAATTTAGCAGTTGTATTCATATGTACTAGTCATCATTTTTCACAATAAATAATTGCCTATTAAATATGTAGTACCCTGCTGTTATACTGTAAATGGAGAGTGCTGAATCATTGGATTTATTCGTCATATTTTTTTGCAGAAATATCAAATTGTGTCTATTATTCTGCAAAACACTTATTACAAAATACCATAAACAATTATTTCAACGTTTTACACATAATTTGATGATGCAGCGTTTGTTATTTTGCAATGCTGTACACATCTTCTGCAATATAAGTGAAAAGGTCAATATCTGCTGGCCAATTTAGGTAAGGCAGTATTCGAAAATTTAGATTTATCATAAATAAGTCCTAAATAAGATATATTCAATATTCTTGATGCGTGTGATGATTGCCCCTAAATGGTGCAACAGAAATCAATTCTTGGTTGAAGAAAATAGAATTGTTGTTGAAAGTGGTAGACAAATCTTTATTTAGCAGAACAGTGCAATACGTTTGCGAGGACTGGAAGTCAAGCCATCGATGTGGGCATTCCGTGATAGATGGTTGTCAATTGTCATGCCCAATAATTTTTGGCATTTTACATTCTCAAGGAAGTTGTTTTTGCGTTTGACGCAGAGTTTGTGCATATCTTCGCTGACTTTTGGTACGTTTAAATCACCATTGATTTAATTAGTCTTTTTTGAGTTAACCACTATCCCGTTTGATGCACTCCATTATTCATTCCATGACTGATAATAGAATTACTGGAGGACTGTAACGTCGAATCGTCAGCGCAAATTCTGGTTACTACGAACGCCGTGTCGTTGACGAGCAAAATAAACAGAAGAGCTCCTGGGATACTTCACTTTGGCACAGCAAATGATACAGGAGCTAACGATGAAGGTTTGAATTCATTCGAGAATTCACCGTAGCAAAAAAGATGGCGGGAAATAGAACAGGCAGAAGACAATGGTTTATTTTCACATATTTGTTAAAATTTCAGTCCATTATCTTTGCGTCTTGTCATCTTTTTCCAGGCATTCTTACTTGATACCTGCAATGCACTCTGGTGAAATCGATATGTCGCCATCTTTTTGCTAGGGTGAACATACTTCGAAAACTTACCACTAAACTTGCCACTTCAGATGGTAGATTCCTTCTGGATGAAACATACTGTAGTGGTAAGTTTTTGAGGTATTTTGCACGAGTTCAGGAACTGCACACACAACATGACCTGTACCTTTACGAACCTATTTTTAATCTATTGATCCCATCGGTCATGATTGATCCTGAAAATACCCGTTCGCAGGTGGAGTTGTACCCGTCAGTGATTGTAGCGACGTTTATTTTGGTAAAATTTAGAACATTTTGAATGCAGGAATATTTATAAATTTAGTCACAAATTCGTGACCATCAGCTTTGCCAACATGAAGTTATGACCCTAAATTATTAATTAGGAAGTTTGGAATGCGTGCAAGGGGACGTTTGCAACGTAACGTTGAACGAAGGAAGCATGTAGATCTGACATCTCAACAGGTTTGAATTACATAATAAATAAGTATGTGAATGTTTATTTATTGAATTTTTATCATGGTATATTTAATAAGAATACATTTAAAAACT